>CM067060.1:24840697-25393197 GCA_033980235.1 Diadema setosum
TAAGACCATGTGAAAAGGAAAAAAAAAAGTAGTGGAGTTTCGTCATGGCTACGACCCTAAACAAATACAGCAGGAATAAACATTATTGCTCTGCACTGTACACATGTTTGCCAGGAAATGATGTACTGTACACATTGTACTGAGATTTGATGTCATGTTTGTATCCAGAAAACATAGGGAAAGACAAGTACACATTAATACCATCGAGAGTTTATTGAAACCGAAAGCCAAGAGTGGTCCACACTGCTCATATTTGATTTGATGGGGTTTCTCAGGTCTGCGAAATTCAATACTGGACTATTACAAACTCTAAAGGCATAATTTACCATTTACCAATTGCAAATGAAACAAAACCCAGCTTCAGTGCTTCACAATAGTTTTAAAGGGTGTGTACAGTTCTGGTTGAGGTGAGGATTTAGCTTTGAACGTTTTGCGAGATATTCAGAAACCACTCTATGAGATATCAAAGAGCATGCAATTCTAAGAGGCATCCAAAGTTTATTTGATGAAAATCAGTTTTGAAATGGCTGAGATATTCAAAAACAATGTGAAACAGTGAAAATGATAAAAGGCGTGGCCTGTCGCCTTTTATTATCATCACTTTTTGGGATATCTCAGCCATTTGAAAACCAATTTTCATCAAATAAATGTTGAATCCTTCTTAGAATTACATGCTCTTTCATATATCATAAGAGGTTTCTCATTATCTCACTCAGGAATGCTCAAAACATGAATCCCCACCTCAACCAGACTGTACAGTCCCTTTAAAGTGTGAGTTAAGGATAGGAACAACCTATGTAAAAATTTGAATCAGTATAATTAATGTGAAGTATTGTTATAGACCTATGTACAAAATGTGATCAATAGCTACAGTGAAAATGCCTCTAGACTATTAAACCATCTACAGTTCTGGTTTATTGAGGAAAACAGTGGTATCTTCCTATGTATTAGGATTTATTGCAAAATTTGTACATGGTAGGATGTTTTGTGATACAATTGACCTACACATATGCATCAAATATAATACTAGTACACAGATATCTCTAACCTTTGTTCAAATCACCACTCCCAATGGTAAACAGTACCTTGAAGTTTTACTGGGTGACATGCCACATGGGTGTAAAGGAAATATAAGGTGATAAAATTGTAGATGAAGACCATGGACCTCATGATGAAGACTTGCCGATAACAGCGAACACTGACCCTTGGGTAAAGGGGGTGGGGGAGGGCAATGGAAGGCAGAAAATATGCAGAGGAAATGGACAACATCCTTAGTATTCCTGAGTGACCTTCTGCGTCAAAATATAGAGAGATATGTCGTTCTCAACACCGATGACACACTGATGATTGATTTTGCTGCATGCATCAAAACCTCTTCGCTGTGAACTGCTTCAGATAGTGATCCCCTGTGCCGACAGTAAACATTCGTTGAAGTTCTTGACTGATTCATTGGCATATTAGGTGCATCAAAAACAGGCAAGGTCAGTTTCTAAGCAGAGGGGTTTGTCTCTTCGTAATCACATAAACACAGACTAAAAGGGGATGAAAGTTTGAGTGACTAATCAGCCCCATCTTCAGCGTAAAATGTCTTGATGTAAACAGATCCTAGTCAAAATTTTCTGTCTACCCCATATCTTGCAACGTGGAAGTCTAGATCCAAGTCCAGGTTTGTTATTAATCCAGTTCATTTCAGATGGAAAGCATGTTGAAAAACTTTTTTCTTTTTCTGGAAGCAGGAGTAGAAGTGCTGTCAGAAGAATTCGGACCAAATATTAGAAGAGCTCTGTGGCCTAATTCTCCTTATAATTCCAGAAAATATTCACATGATTTAAGTGATTTTATTTTGTCACTTCTTATATCATTCCATCAGATAATTGTAGGTCAAGCAAACAAAAAGAAATAATCATGCCAGTCCAATACAGTCAAACCTGCCTTAGCGGCCACCTCTCTATAGCGGCCACCTGTCTATGGCGGCCACTGAAAAATCCCCCGAGAGAAAAGCCATGTTAAAGACCCTGTGTATAGCGGCCACCTGTCTAACGCGGCCAGCAGCCACAAATTTTGTTTCCCGTGGTAGATTTTAACCTGTCTATAGCGGCCAAAAACCTGATGGAGCCGTAGCCGAGCCGATAATTCAGCGTGTTTTTCTGCTTTTTAGCTGTGCTAGTCATTCCTGGGCAACGTTCAGTGATCGCCACCGTTGCATTCATCACTTATTCAGTCCCAATAATGCACTAGTGTTAAGTTTTCTTCATGACTGTGCACATGCTACGGTACTGTGCAACAATTTCATAAACACCGGCATTGTTTTATGCATGATACACACGTGTGCATACGTACACACATACATGTACATGTAAGTGTTTATAGATGTATACAACGATGATACATGTACATGTAACGATGATACATGTACATGTAGGCAATGTACACAAAGTTGGATTACCTGTCTATAGCGGCCACCTGTCTATAACGGCCACTTTTTGCGTATCCCTTGGGTGGCCGCTATAGACAGGTTTGACTGTATATTACCAGTATCCATAGCAGTACTTAGGTGTATGGAGGCTATTTTAATGTGATACTGGATTGGCTTATAAATTTGGTGTTGCATTAGGAAGTGACTACTGGGAGTAGAGCCCAGATGCCATGCTATCAATGACCCTGCTGATATCTTTGGAATACTTTAGTATTCCAAAGTATTAAGTATTTTTTTTTTCACAAGAGATTTGATCTCATTTCAAGCAATCTTTTTTTTTTTAAAACAAAAATGGTTTATTTGAGAAGTCACACTTTCTTTTTGAATGTTTGACTTATAAATGTTGTTTTGTAAACATCATGATAATGATAATACCATAAAGCACAAACTTAACAATTTGAAAAATGTCCGATCAGCTGCCATTCGCGAAAAATATCTGTATGCAAAAGTGTCAACATGTAGAGTATTATGAATTCTAGTAGTACCGATACAGAAACTTCTTTCATTGACTCAATCTATTGGTTCTGACAGTTTCTTGGAAAGAATTTTTTTTTCTTTAAACTGAAATCTACAATATTATGATGCCTTTATAAAAGTGCTTTTTAACAGTATTTCAAAAACAAAACAAACAAACAAACAAACAAACAAACAAACCACCAAACAATAACAGACAGGTGACGTGCATAGTCCCATATGCTACCAGATTCTCTGATAGTGTATGAATATGAAGCTGTAAAAAAAAAAATCAAAATAAAGCTAAATGCTTCAAAAATAAGAATGAAATCTGCAACCATACCCAATATTCCCATAGACAATAGTGTTGACATAAACCAATCAATAAATGGTTTATTAGCATGCTGATGTTAGTGGTTTAATCAACCAACATGTACAACTACTACAATGTATACTCCTACATATGGATAAATTTTGTGTTTCTTTGTTGCTCTAAGGTAACATACTTTGTCTTTTCTGGACCATTAATGTTGTTTTGTCTGTAGGGCATTAGCAGAATTTGGGTGATACATGTCCACTTAAAGGTCCTGTTTACCTTTGGGAGCATTTAAAAGATGTTCAAGATATCACATTTGATGCATAATATATGTTTTAGTCTGTTGTACCACAAAACATCTTACCATATATTTTTTTCCCCTTTGCAATAAAGCCTTAAAATATAAGAGATATCAGTATTTTTCTCAGTAAACCATAACTGTAAACTGTTTAGTCTGGAAACGCTTTTATTATAACTATTGTTCACATTTTGTATAATATTTAACAATATTTAACATCAATTTTACTTATTCAAATTTTTACAGTTGTTGTTTCTATCCGTAACTCATATTTTAGAACTATTTTTAAGCACTAATGCTTGGCTTTTGTTTCATCTGCAAATGGTAAATCATTCCTTTATAAAGACATGTAGAGCCAAGAGCTTCTAATCCAAAGCAGGGCATTTCAATAAGTACTGTATATGCCATATATTTCGCGAGTCTAAATTTTTGCGAATCAGGAATTCCTGACGATTTCGCGAGTGGTTAAATTCGCGATCGTGGAGTCCGAAACTGAACGGAGAAGTGTACACGCATACATCACATTCACATCGGGATCAGAGTCAATATTTTCGCGTGTCTTTAATTTCGCGAATAGCACCTGACTCGCGAAATTCACAAAAATAAAAACCTCGCGAAATATTCAGTGTATACAGTATTTGATTTGGCACACTGTACACCGAGGTATGGCATTGTGTAGCACCACATTTTGTTCATTATCATAAAGTTGTGCAATGTTGTCATGGTGACTGTTTTCTCATCATCACCAGAATAAGGTGTTGCAGCGATAACGATCCCAATGCCGATTTTCTTTGCAAATATAATACAATCAGTACTTACAATAACATGTACAATAATTAATATCAAACAGTGAAGATTACAACAGAGCCTGTAAATGAGAAAAAAGGTTTAATATTTGCGAGCATTGATTGTTGCATGATAAGAAACAAGAAAAAATTTTTGTGCATAATAATGCAAAACATTATTTTTACACATCTTTTGGTAACCCAGGGTGCAGCGCTGAAAAAAAAAGAAGAATAAACAAAATGGCAAATTTTCATTTGGTACCCCAGGGTACCAAATATTGCCTCATTTTTTAAGGAAATGTGCACAATAATGATGTAATGAACACTCGCATAGAATTGAGTGGTGCTGCCATGAGCAAGGATGTGTTTCAGTTCACAGCACTCTCCTATGGTGGCCCTGATGTACGCTCGAGGACAGGTCATGTGCGCCGTGAATTTTGCGACCAGGTCGCGAAATTCCGCGATTTGGGATGCCAAGTTCGTGACCCAGGACGCGAATTTCGTGACCCGGGACGCGAATTTCGTGACCCGGTACGTGAATTTCGAGACCCGGGACACAAACTTGGCGACTTGGGACACGAACCTGGCGACCAGGGACACAAATTTGGCGACCGGGGACGCAGAATTCGCGTCCTGTGGTCACGAAAATCGCGAACTTCACGACCCAAAGTCGTGAATGTTGCATCCCCGGTTGCCAAGTTTGTGTCCCAGGTCATGAAATATGTGTCCTGAGTCACAAACTTGGCGTCCCAAATCGTGAATTTTGCGACCTGGTCGCAAAATTCATGGCTCACATGACCTGTTGTCGAGGGTACTTCAGGGCCACCATACTCTCCAGTGTGAAAATAACAAATGATGTAGTGCATTCTTGTAAAGTCAGGGCTAACCAAACAAGTGAAGGATGCTCAGTAATTTGTGAAACCTTAAAAATAGTACCACAATACTATACTATGAAATGCTGTAGATATTGTGTGCACATTGAATGTGCTCTAAAGGCAGCTACTGCTGTATTGCATTACGAAGGCCACTCTTGGGGCGCAGAGGGTCAATGACCCCTTAGAAAGTCTGTACTGTGCGCTGATTTTAACATAAAGAACTTTAGATGGTGAAGATTCTGACTATTGGTAATATGAGAAAGTTTGCATAAAACTGCTGGCCCAAATATAGGCCATTACATGGATGTATGAACAATCTTGAAAAAAGTCAGCACTGATGTTGAATTGCATTTTAAAAGCCTTTTCCAGACTATGCTTTTAATAGCCTCAGATACAAAGCATATGACACACATATGACCTCTTCTTTGTAATACAGCTGTTTTCTGGTGTACTATGTGCATTGTTAAATAGTTATTGTATTCTAGTGTTAAATCAGACTTCAAATATAAAGTGTGTTCGTCATACCACATGTGCCCCCCAAGCAGAGGTTAGTTGACATGTGCACTGTAAATGGCATGGTAAAATTCATCAGGGATGATGACTGGAAAATGCTCATTGAATATATTTGCCAGTGGATGCAGAGATTAGTCTTCAATTCAGATGTTTTCTTTACTTTTTGTTCGTTTGTTTCATTGGCAGGTGAATAGGGGGCATGGGGAAAGGGATTGGCAAAGTACATTTTACCAGAACAACTAGGAATGATGTCTGTAATAGTCACAACAGACCACCATAAATCCACGATGATGTATTAAGCTGTTTGTTCCCCCGTATTCTTTGTGGAGACGTGTAACATCTTGCGTGAGATCATTCGTTACTGATAAGGCGATTTCATTATATGATTAGATTAAGCATCAAAATGTCTGTTATGGCAGGGTAGGGAAATCTATGGAATTCATCACCACCCCTTTGAGTAAAAAAAAAAGAGTCAGTCAGCTCTCATGAGCTCAATTGCATGTGAGAAATACTCGTAACATCATGCAGATTTGATTTTCCATGTAATATGCAGTCAGCAGGGACAAACATATAAAACTCACATGCCATCTAACAATGAATTTAACATTATATCCTGGGGAAAAAAAAGAGAGTGGACACACACACACAGACACAAAAAGAAATCTGAGAAGTCAAATTCTGTGTTTACATCAAGAAACCCAATGCCCTAGTGACATTTGACTATGAAAAACGAAAACAAAAACAAATGTACATACTTGTAAGTGTTCAGCATGCTTGTGGAAAAAGTGGCCGCTTCTTTTACGCACACACACACATACACACACACACATACACACATACATACACGCACACGCACAAGCACACATACTCGCTACATACTCTCACACAATTATACACACTTGCAGGGGACATGTGTATTGGTGCAGTACGGCGGTGCTCCTATTATACACACTGCACGTCCCATACTGTTCACCTGCTCTTGTACAGCGGGGCCAGAGACTCATCTCTTCCTTGTTCAATTTGTAAACATTGGCTAAGTCGGGGCACATACTCCAAATCGGAGGAAAACAAATGGAATCTTACATGGAATATCATTTGCAGTCGAATGGACCTAATTTTCGTACACTTGCCCTTCAACTGTGCCTATTGAATTTTGCACACGAGGTGAGTGAGTTTGGTGTGGACTTTCTGGGTTTTCCCCCCATCTTTTGATCATGTGTGGAGCGTTGTTTGGGTTCGTCAGCGTGTGGCATCCTAGCCTAGCTGGGGCATAAGAGATCAAGCTCGGGAGACGAAAAAGTATGGTGGCGATGTTCTCGTGTCGTTGTTGGCCAAAGTTATCCGAGAAGAATTCTTCCCTCGATGAAAGTTATCGGTGATGAGAGCAGTGAAACCAGCGACCTTTGTCACGATTGTGCATTCAAGCAGAATCAAACCAGTAGTATCAAAGAGGTTTATGAATATTTGAATGCCATTCTAAGGCATGGAACATGACAACCCATGGACATCTGGCTGCCAAGGTCATCTTATTGTTACCGCTTGCAGTATAAATCAATACATTTCTGCTTTACTCCTTCCGGAAAGAAACGTTTTCTCCCCTAATCACTCTTCTCAAATTGCCTCGGGGATGTAGGGCCTAATTCTTTCCTTTCTTTCTTTTTTCTTTTTACCACATGTTCTATGACTAAAGGATTTGATAGTTTCCTCCAGAATAAAGTGCATTTGAGAGGTTTGTCACTTTGTATCTGGTGAAAATGAGCAGTGCCATGTGATAAAATGTTACGGTGACATGAGAATCACAAGATGGTGGTCACGAACAAGGTTGCAGAATCTGTTGTCAGGGTAACGTAGCAATATACAATCGGCCATCACTTGAGTTTGATTTTGTTTTGTGGGAGATTCTCGCTCGTCTCTTAAATATTTCTCTCCGTCGTGACTCTGAATGTTTTGCTCCTCATTTTGCTCTGCTGCAATCATGGCCAGATTAAGTCTTCCATCCAGGCGGCTTTCACAGGAATTTATGGAAGAGCAAATATGGATGTGTTTGTGCTCAATGTTATTGACCTTAGATGATAAAATAGGTATGTGCAGGATTGTGAAATGTTATTGCTCAGTTGATAATAGTCAAAAAGGGGATTTCAGACCTACAGAAGAAACTGTGTACAGACGTGTGTGGAGACATGTTTCATGCCTATTTTGTAAAAGTTTTCCGGAAGAAAAACTGAATGACATCTTTTCAAAGTCATTTCTCGGATCATGTTTGGCCATATTAGTCAGGAGGTATTAAGCTCAAATTCTGCGGGATTCTGGGGTATTTGTTTTTATAATGAAAACAGTTTTGACCTCGAAAGCACCATTAATGAGGTAGATGTGAGCTTGACCTTGCATTCACTTCCTGCATGGTGCATGACACACTTTAATACACACACACATTATGTATCCTCGCATGTAAGTATATTTAAAGAGCACTGTTGCATTTTTAATTGAAATACCATGAGCTCATGACACAGTTATTGTATGGAATGACATTTGTGTTTTGCGGTTTCTAAGTGGACTCATTTCAATATCTGAACATGCTATAAGACTTAAACGAAATTCATATTTGCCAAATTTTATTACAAATGATAAATGTTTGTAATTCACCCTCCGTCACAGATCAGTTCAAGTAGTGGTGATTATTTCTTTCCCAAAAAAATTGTCCTAAAATGAATATTACTCAATATTCTATGTCCCTTAATATTACAGTTTTAGTGCATGCATACTTTGTAGCAGATTGCCCAGCACTTTATCCCACAAACACAAACAAATAAATAGATACCATGTTTTCTCATGGAATATCACAAGGACAAAAATATGATTGACACGTTTCGCTTTTTTTTTATTGCAAAGGTCATTGTTTACCTGTAATTTAGCGAGAGTCATGCTGGTACTGCATGTGCAGTTCTTAATCCCATTGAATAAATCAGAACCATGACATTAGTCATACTTCACGAAAGCAATGGAGTGTGGAAACCAGTTGTTCAGACTCACTCATTTGGCAACCATGCAGTTTAGTTGATGACTTGCAATTGATTGAAACTTTCAGCTTTAGTTTAAAGGCCAAGAATTATTCATCAACTTTTTCCCTTGTGTGTGAACGGGCCTAATAATTTACCCATGACTGGTTTCCTCTCAGTAGTATCCTTGAGAAAATCTGGAGACTTCACATACTCAAAAGAATAGTCCTGACTGTAAATATCGTCGGTTAAGAATGATAAGGGCGTTAAGTTGTCTCTAAACCCATAGTGTTCAAGACAACTTAACGCCCTTCTCATTCTCAACAGACGATATGGAGTGGTGTTACTGATGAGTTCTGTAAAACATGATATATGAAAATTTTCGCGGCACAAAATTTTTGGGAATTGGAGCTGATAGCCTTTTTTCGTGGCATGAAATTAATTTTCGCGAATTGCCACCGGCCTTCAATGCATATAGTGGAGATCAGAAATTTTGCGTGCATTTTAATTTTGCGAATCTTGGCGCTCGCGAAATTTGTGAAATTAAAATGCACGCGAACATTCCTCATTTTACAGTAAATTTTTCATGTTTGTGTTTTTTTCTTGTTTGTGCTCATGGTTTACAGAAAATGATGTATGAAAACCAGGAAAGAATTAAAAAACTAAAACAAAACAAAAGCAGAATAACACTGCTACAAACAAACAGCTTGGAAACTAGAAAATGACAAAACACATTTTGGCAGAAAGGATGTACACAACCCAACTCTTGGTGGCAACTTGGGAGACATCTTGTTTACTCCTGTTATTATGTAGAAGGGGGAAGACATGAGTTTTTGGGAGTTTATACACATTCTGCAAGTTGTAGCATACTGCAATCAATACATGTGTGTTTGTAGGGGGATCTGCTGTTTGCAAACATTACCTGTAAACATAGATAATTGAAAAAAAATCTGATCCATAGACTACTCCTTCCTTTGTTCATATTTTACACATTGTATGAGTTTTGTACAGACAATGATACCCACCCTCCCCTTGGTCTTTTAAAATTGCGGGGTTCAGCACTTACATTGTACCAAGTCTATGGCTTTGGCTTAATTGTGTACATGTTTGATGCTTTGAGTGCATGTCATATTCTCAAAAGGAGAAGTAAAGCAAGGAAATTATCTCGTTGTTGACATATTTGTCCACATTTGTCATTCTGAGGAAACAAAAATTTCCTGTATTAGTCATGCCCACCCTCATTCAGTTCCATCGCTTGCCTACATGTAGATCTGGAGAATACTACTTCATACCAGTCAATGTTTGAGATGAACAGACAGATCCAAGTATTTTAGTAATTTATGATGATTACAATTGCATTTTTTGTACAATAGTGCTTCTACAATGTTTCAAAGCACATTTGACAGATTACAACAAATGAAAATGTTGATATTGACAGACAGAAAGGGCTTAATGCAGTTGAGACTTATCAGATATCAAAAGCATAACTAAATATTTATTTACTTATTCATTTATTTACTTATTTATTTATTTTTTTTTTAATTTATTTTTATTTTATTTTATTTTTTTTTGGGGGGGGGGGAATAAAATAAATCACTCTTCTATCTTCCAGTTAGAATCTGCAGACACAGCAGTAATGAATATGTTTATCATTTGATAAGGTACTCAAGGGCACATTTCTCAGAGAGCAAATTATTTTGAAAGAGAGCTGGAAATTAAAACACCATTAATGTGAAAATATGCAGGCAAGAACAAACAAACACTTAGTTAGCCACCAAGATGTGTTCCAACTGAAAATGATACAAGTACTAGTAACTATGGGTGTGGGTTATTGTTGTGCTTTGGTCATCTGAAATTTGATGACTTTGAGTAGGTAGCAACTCTGAAATCCTTTGTGTGGTGCAACCTGTAATGTTTGTCTCACGAAAACCTCTCAAATGACTATTTGAAGCTTTGATAATTTGAGCAGATTCTCATAATTCTGAAAGGTACTGTGCAGGGAGTAATGTTCAAATTTGATTTAACAATTTCAGCATGCATGAATGATATTTCAAATGGTATCATGAATACTTCTATGGAAAAAAAAACCACCCAAACAACCTGCTGAACTAAAAGATTGTGTAGCAGTGGTATAAAAAAAATGCATAACAAATTGCAATGCAATATCAGGAAAATCATTCCCTGGAGTGGAGCATTTAAAGGGAAGGTAAACCCAAAGAGCAATGTGGATTGAGTGAAAGCAGCAACATTAGTAGAACACATCAGTGAAAGTTTGAGAAAAATCGGACAATCGATGCAAAAGTTATGAATTTTTAAAGTTTTGGTGTTGGAACCGCTGGATGAGGAGACTACTAGAGGATATGACGTATGAGTGGACAACAATACAAAGAAAATATAAAGGATATTCAACAAAAATTCACTTTTCTAGAATTATGAAAGAGCAGTGGACCAACCACTTTCAGAAAGCAGGGGGAATAATTGCTACCCTTAACTTATGTCAATATCAAGTTGATGGAATTTGTAATTTTCATGAAAAATGGATTTTTGTAGTATTTTCTTTACATTTTCTTGATATTGTAGTCCACTCATACATCATAACCTCTAGTAGTCTCCTCATCCAGCGGTTCCAACACCAAAACTTTAAAAATTCATAACTTTTGCATCGATTGTCCGATTTTCTTCAAACTTTCACTGATGTGTTCTACTAATGTTGCTGCTTTCACTCAATCCACATTGTTCTTGGGGTTTATCTTCCCTTTAATGCTGATGTATCTCAGTTGGAATCATACAGAAAATGCTGCTTTCAAAATTATATTTTGCATAATTCTTGAGGCAAAATTGACTCTGACAAAGTCATTTGCCAGATGTCCAAAAGCATGCATAATTTTTTGCCTCAGTCCACTACATATCAAGAGTTAAATTCACAGACTGAATTTGTATCTCTCTGTTAAAGGTCCAATATCATTTGGAAAGATTTAGATGCACAAACTGATTAGTTTCCTAGTTGTGGTGTCTGTGTGTATTAAACACACACCCCACTCTGATCTGTGTGGACATGTTAAAGCCATATGCCATGCTGATCTGTTACAAATGTCTGCAGCTGAAATGTTATTGATGCGTTGCTCTCTGAGTAAATGCAGCATGTCTTGAGCAAACACTGGAAATGTCGCCAAGCAAATACATGAAAGACAGCTTTTCTCTTTTTCAATTATTGTAGAGCCCTGTATACACGTGTATGTGTGTGTGTGTGTGTGTGTGTGTATGTGTGTTCTTGCAAATGGCTTCTGTATCAATCGGGGATATTGTAGTGTTTCACAGGCAACCGGGGATACATTTCACATTTCAGGTCAGAAGAGACAAAGTGGGTTTCAAACATTTACAGGGTGTTCAGATGCAAAAAATTCATATTAGAACGGTATATAGCTATACTAGAACGGTATAGCTATACGATGAATATATACATCTGAACGCTGACTAACGAAACGACGTATAGCGAAACGACGGTCAGAGCATCTTTTCCAACTAGAACTCAATAACGAATCAGCATTCCATCTTGTCCATTGTGCGTCTGAATGTATGGCGACCATAGAATGGTATAACTGGGCAGGGCTTAATGGGAGCCCACATGAAAGTTGACCTAATTATACCTGTCATTCATGACCATAACAACATGCGCAGTGAGAAACTGCACATCTATATGACATTTTCCGGAATGGTCGAAATTAGCATCTGAACGGTCTGTTGGCCATACGATGATTCTTTATACGTTGTTTCTTTATCGAGTTTTGGTATAAACTGGCTGGCATCTGAACAGGGGGACAGTCCCAGGATGGACACATGAGACAGGATTTGAACCCTGGGTCTTCTTTTCATAAGCCCAGAAACGTAACCACTCTTTCTTCTGCAGTTTCTCTGTACTGATCACTAGAATTGATTGGATTTGTGTGGTGTACACATGTTGTATGCAGGTGAGAGATGTAATTGAGGACAGTGTTTAAAGATGTGTGGTGTATTTGCCTGCCTCACCTGGGATTACAGTGCCTGTATTGCAGAAAGATAGGGTTACCAACATTCTGGCATTTGATTGATCATTTACCCTGCTCAACCAGCTGTGCAGTGTGGGAGCTTGTAGTGTGAGGAAAATTTTACTGTACATTGTACTTCCCAGAAACAGAGAGCATCTCTAAAATCTGGAGAATGCAGTATTCTTTTTAGTTACTTTGTCACTGTATGATAGGCCTTCGCCATTGAAAATCATTCAGGATACATTTGCAACTCCTTTTTACTTTGTTCATCCCAAAATGTGCCAATAAAAATTTTGATTTTTTTTCTTACTGATGAAATTTGACCTGTGCTGAGGTAACCCAGAATACTCATCACAGCTGTATGCAAAGTATTTTTATAACTTTAAAGATCAATCGTGCCTTACCATATCCTTGTTGTTGAGTCTTTTTAACCCCTACCGTACTGAATTCTGAAATCCTCTTAGATATAACACACAGCTCACCAGGTTCCCGTAGTGAATGGGTTAAATTTCAGATTTTATTGTGTGTTTGCAACAGTCTATTATTATATGGCTATGGTCAAGGTTACATAGATGGGATAGTGTCTTCAATTTAGACCTTAGAATTAATTTCAGCAGGTTACCGTAGCACAGAAAAGTCTCATTCACACAGACAAAATACATTGTAGCAAAACTGAAATTGTTTTCACCTGATCAGATGGACAGAAATATCCTGCTAACTGTCGTTCAAGATCATTTGTCAACAAAACTGCTCATGTGTTGCTTGAAGGTTTTCGTGGTGAAGTAAATGCTCAAGCCAGCGCGTGAGCTGCGCATGCCTAAAATCTACCAAAATGGTGATCCTTGCCCTTGTGTTCTTGCACTGTACAATCATGCATATTATATTGAATGATGGGATAAAAAATCTTGATATAGCTAGGTAGAGACATGTCCCTATTTCTTGAACTCTCCTTAAATTATTCTCCTGCATTCTATCAAGACTTCTCAGAGAGATGCTAGTACATTGTATCAGGATAACCTGTGGTGTGGCTATTGTTTGCATTGGTAGTACATCACATGAGGTAACATAAATCATTTGTTCCATTCAAGTTACCTGCTTGTTCCAATGTTATCTCATTGTGAATGTTGTGTGCCAGATGGGCAGGGATTACGAACCCACAGTCGCCGAAGAAAGCAGCATGCTTTTAACGAACATGAAAAGCAAGTATTTGCCAATGTGACGGTGATGTGCACAACATGAGTCAAGTGTTTATGTCATAGCTGTTTAAAAAGACTATAAAACAATATTTTCATGGCATGAAATTTTCGCGAATTGGAGCCAACAGCCTTTTTCGCGGCATGAAATTTTCACAAGTTGCCTTTAACATTCAATGCGTATAGTGTGGACAAGAACTTTCATGTGCATTTTAATTTCGCGAATCTTGGCTGTTGCGAAATTTGCGAAATTAAAATGCACGCGAACATTCCTCGTATTACAGTTGTAATCATTATGTACCTGGACGTTGTCATTGGTCTGTCTATAAAGTACTGCAGCACACAAGATGAACAAGCTTACAGTATAAGGATGACAGCTGAAGGTTTGCTTTGAAGTCCTTGTTGATTCTGGGTTACTATCAAGGTATTGAGTGGATGGAAGTGTTAATGTACATGTATACACTCATACATGTATGTCTTGACCTCATCACTAAGATTTTCAGCAGGGGAACACCACTGTGATTGAAGGGAAAATCCCCAGCACTACAAATTGTACCTTGGCTATTTATAAAAGACTTGATAATGATAGCAAGTTTGTTATGTACATGGATGGCTATTGAATTACAGTTCATGTTAACCTTCAACACAAGTACGGTACCAAGGACATGTTATCAGAGTACCAAGAGGTAATATCATAGCAATGTTACAAGTGTGGAACAAGGATATATATATATATAGATATATATATATTTTAATTACTATTTGTAAAATACTGGATACAGGTTTGACTGGGTATGTGTGTTCGTGGGGGGATTGGGAAAGGAGGGAGAATGTTTTATGCAAGTATAACCAACACAGTATTTAATACTGGTAAATCCTTCAGCAGTCTCATTGAGTGGGATAGGCAATCATCGTTTACTTGGGGATCAGTGTGTGTGTGTGTGGGGGGGGGGGGGGAGTTCGCTTTTGAACTGTGCCAAAATGTTCATTATCCTGATTGTCAAAACCACAACATTAGGGCAAATGTATGCATACTATGTTTCCTGCAATATAAAGGGGAAAAAATGCAAGAAACAAGGACAGATGCATCATTTGCGCTTTGTCGCCTTCTCCTAGATTGATGAGAATGGCCTGTCGTCTTCATGATCTGAGTGAATCATGCAAAATCTCCCGAAGAGCGGCGAAGCTGTGCCCGATTCGTGTCACGTGTCAACATCAATGTTGACATTCACCGGTTGACAAATGCACCGGCTGCCTTCACTTGACATTTCAGGCGGAAGTTGCAGCGATTGTGGCGGGCGTAATTCTTCGCCGGATTGCCCGCTTCGCTCCTTTCTCGGGCTGCCATCAAAGTACAGACAAAATGACGACAAGTAGATTGAGACAGGGGCAACCAAACATGGCAGAAACTCTACCTGAAATGCATCTGAGGCCCTCTTTTGTAAACACCATTATTGTTTGTTGTACTATATAAGATTATTAAAGGACAAGTTCACCTTCATTAACATAAGGATTGAGAGAATGTAGCAATATTAGTAGAACACATCATTGAAAGTTTGAGGAAAATTGGACAATCCATTCAAAAGTTATGAATTTTTGAAGTTTTTGTGCCGTCACCGTTGGATGAGAAGACTACTGCAGTGTATGATGTCACATGCGTACAACAATATAAGGAAAATATAAAGAGAATTTCACAAAATTTCATCTTTTGAAAAAAGTACACATTCCCTTGACATGTTACTGACATGATGTTATGGGTAATATTATTCAAGTCAAGTGCTCTTTTATTATGCGAAAAAAGTGAAAATATGTTGAATTTTCTTTATATTTTCTTTATACTGTTGTACTCATATGACATCATGAGCCTTAGTAGTCTCCTCATCCAGCGGTTCCAACACAAAAATCTTAAAAACTCATAACTTTTGTATCGATTGTCCAATTTTCCTCAAACTTTCACTGATGTGTTCTACTAATATTGCTGCATTCTCTCAATCCTTATGTTAATGAAGGTGAACTTGTCCTTTAAGTGGCATCAAAATAGCTGAGCACAATCATAGAGCATTAAATTTGGTGCAGTACAGGACCAATAGTGCACTCTACTTTACTGTGAATTTGTATTTCATCTTTGGATTTTTCGTGAATTTCCTTAAATATATACATGTATATAGCAGCCCACTGCATGCTCTGCATCTCCAGCACGCACTCAGTGCCGCACTCAGTGCGCATGTGCACACCTCAAATACATGCATCTAATTTCTAAAGTTGAACTCCCTTGTTTACAATCCTTCAAAAAAAAAAAAGAATAAAAAAAACCAAACTATCTTTGATCCAGGCTGTTATCCGGATCACTACCAAAGTTTAATCATCTGTTCCTTATGTCATCATCAACTTTTCCTTTAGGTTTCATTAAAAGCAGTGCACAACTTTTTGAGTTATTTTTCAAAACAGACAGACAAGCAAATAAACAAACCAGTGCCCACAAAAACATAACCTCCTTGGCAAAGGTAAATATATAAATTATAATAATTATAATGATAATGATGATATTAACATTGCTGCACATTAACCCATTTTTCCTACTGGTCAGACCTGTCTGTCAGACCAGTGCCAGTGTGCAGCAGTGATGATGATGATGATAATCATAATCATAACAAAATAGTAATAGTGCAACTCTTGATACACTTGCATGGACAAGGGCAGGTATCTTTGTGCACACACCATGTCGGAAACCCGTATATACACAAGAGTAAAGCAAGGCTCTCCTCCTCAAACGTGCTTTGGAGATGGAAGTTGCTCAGACTGCAAACATGCACCCAGAATCAAGCAACGCTTGATTAGAAAATGCCTTTATACCACAATTGGTCAAATGTGATTTGAAAAGTGTGTTTAGGAGCACGGTGATTCGAGTTTAACTTTCAGACTTTAACAAGAAAAGAAGAAGATTATGTACTTGATTATAATGAGATGCATTTCCAGGTTTGTTTACATATGATTCCTTAGCTTATCTGAATGGTCTCTAATATGAACTAAATGACAGGTCTCACTGGAGAAGAGACACTTTTGAAGAGATTCAGGCCGGATATGAATGACAGATGAAAAACTAATTCATGAGGACAACTCGCATTCCGTATTCGACTCGCTTCCCTTCATCATACAGGGTAGCTGCCAATCAGGATCACCGAAGGTAGTTTGCCAGCCCCCAAAACTTGACCATGAAAATCGGAGATGCTGTTATGTTAAGTGAAATCGTTGAGACAGGTCAATCAGCGTGATGATAATTTGGTCAGTTACTGTCCGCTAGGTACTGACCGCCAACTTCTTTGTGAGTGGTGTGCAGTGCCGCGTTGCATACATGTCTTCATGCTCGTTTGTCACTATTGTCAGACTGGAAGTTCTCTTATAAGAGGAGACAGCTTGCATTTGATAAGAGCAAGGAAATCTTTTATGGCACAAGGTCAAAAGGTTTCGGCCAAGTTATTGCTGCAGTCTTCAATTTGAAGGCGGTATACATTACGACGGATATTGGGTACAAATTTACACTTAAATGCATAAAAGTGTATATAGTACAGCAATAAGAGATCTTTTTATTGTGCTGCTCATGTTGGAACACTGAAAGCATTAAATCACAACGATTGCATGCATAATGTACAAAATCATTTTCCTTTATTTCATACACTATAAACGATGCAGTTATTTGGTAACTGATTGGCGAAGCACATTTTGTTGTTGTTGTCAGAAGATGTCACTTGGCAATAGAATAATTTGTTTTTCAATTTCAGTTTGACTGCTGAAGGAGTTTCATTGTAATTAGTTTATAGTTCAGATATGCTCCTTTTATATTTCTGTCATACTGCCCCTGGAGCATCCCGTACTAACCTCATGAGAATGGGTATAAACATAAGATGATGTGAAATATGTATAAGACATTTTACTGCAAGTGTCGGTAGCTGGTGCATTCAAGTTACATTGTCTTTTAAAGCAGTGACGAGATACTTGTGTGAGAACCTCTCACATTAAACCTGTTGTATCTTAAAACATTGTTTTAAAATGATATTCACATTGGATCCACATATGTTGCTTCTGGCACTGATTGAGCAAGTGAGGAGTATAAATGTCAAGCATTTGCATTCAGGAAATATTATTCTTGTCATGCAATTTGAGAACAACTGATTTACAAATTGCTCTCTATCGACATGAATAAGCACCGATTATTCAGTGCTTTAGTTGTAACCGTGATAAAAACTTCTTTTTTTTTTTTTGTTATAAAATCTTTATCATAATTTTTTCTAAATTATGGCAGCTACTACAACACAAAATAATTGGTTCTTATGTCAATGAAGGCCAATTTGTCAATCAGATTCAGTACAAACAACTTGATGCAAGAATGGATTAATCTGAATTTGAGAGTGCTCAGCAATGATTGAATCTGGGGGGTGTATCACAAAGCCATTCTTAAAGTTAAGAAGGACTTCAGTGCGACTGGTAATCAGTTCTTGTGTGCTATACCTATTAGAATCTCAATAATTCAGCACAAGAACTGATTACCAGTCGCACTTAAGTCCTTCTTAACTTTAAGAACAGCTTTGTGAAACACCCCCCTGATTCAGTAGTTAATAGATTTCTTTTGAATTCATATAGAAACGTAGCAACATGTCAGCTGTGAAATTAAAAACATTAAGACTCATCTGACCTCACTGGATATGAAAATCAACAACATCAAAATTTCTGCTTGAATGGCATTTACATTTCTCATCACTGATAATACATGTATTCCCCAAATAACGAAGCCTTTTCATTTGTTGATAGATTTAAGCAGAAAACGTCTTTTTCTTGGGGGGGGGGGAGAGGGACTGACAACTGAGATTATTCTTGACTGGAATGATTTGTGTCCAAGATCACATTCAGTTTAGAAAGACAGATACAATCTACAGGTTTTTGCATGTAGTCTTTACGTAGAATCACTGAATCAATCTTTTGCCAAGTGCCATTACAAACTGCACTTTAATGCGTCAATTATGCACACACACACCTCCAGAGTTACATGTGGGCTATTATATGTGAACATTAAATGCACCAGCACATTAATCCTATAAATCAAACGCCCACATACGCAGGGGAGCGTTTGTCATCGTTTGTTGCGTCGAGTCGACACTGCTGCCAAATCATGGCCTCTTGGCTGTAAAGTCACAAGATGCACCAAAATCGTATCTGACAACAAAAGCAGTAACCATGGCAACTCGCAGTAATTCTGAAAGGGTAAAAGCTGTTGCCATGACAGTTGTTCTAGAAGTGATAGAACAAAGTAATGAACCAGCTATTGTAAAAGGGTGATATTTCTTCCACAATAAAAAAAGAAGATGTCTGTTGATATGACCACCTATCTTTTAATATCATCATATGTGGGCATGGCTGTCTAGAGTTAGATAGAAATTCATTCTGGTCAAAGAAAAATGGTATGCGCAGCCCCAGGGCTGAATTGCATGCCATGTACATGTATGTTGTACATCACAGATATAAAATGATTCAATAACTCTACTCAGTAAACATAAAGAGAATGCATAGGTCTTACAGTGTAGCTGCAAATTACAAGTACTGGTATTTCAAAATGCTGTTTGATTGTTTACCATTGGGAGCAGTGATTCTAAAAATGTTCAGGTTATCACATTTGATGTATAGATCCGTGTAAGTCAGTTGTATCAGAAAACTTCCTACCGAATAAAGATTTTGCTATATAGCCTAAAATGTAAGGAGATGTAGACATGCATATGCATTGAATGCCAGTGGCAATTAAAAAAAAAAAAAAAAAAAAAAAACATGCCATGGGGATGTAACAGAACGTCCGCCCCAATTTGCAAAAATTTCACGCCATGAAAATATCTTGCTTTATACAGTAGACTGATGTTTACAGAACCAGCTCTGTCACTCTTGTAGATAATTATGTGCTTTTGTTTTGTACAACCAGTAACAAAAATGTACAAATGTATAATCATTCTACCAATAAAAGAAGAAGGGTAATAAAATCAGTTTTCATTTCCTAGTGAAACTAGAATGATGTAGTGCCATTTCTAATTGAGGTTCATTAAAATAATAAAAATTGAAACAAACCAGAGGTACAAAAACCTTTTTAGCATCTCTTAGCTACAATTATGACCAATTTGAGCAGAAATTGAGCCAGGCCTGTTTCCATGTACTCAGATACCATCAGAAGATGACTTCTGAAGAGACAATTAAAGGTCCTGTTTACCTTTGGGAACATTGATTTAAAATTTTTTCAAGATATGACATTTAATGCATATGTGTAGGTCTGTTGTACCACATAACATCCTATCATATAAAATTTTTTGCCATAAAGCCTGAGATATGAGGAGATATCTGTATTTTTCTCAATAAACCGTAACTGTAGACGGTTTAATCTGGAAACATTTTTATTTTAACTATTGTTCATATTTTGTATATTTAACAACACTTAACATCAATTTTAACAATTCAAATTTTTACTGTGGTTGTTTCTATCCCTAACTCACATTTTAGGGCTATTTTAAAGCACTAATGCTGGGTTTTTGTTTCATCTGCAAATGGTAAATTATGCCTTTAATGTAAAAGAGATAAGCAGTTGTGGACCGTTTTGTGGTGATTTCGAAATGCAAGATGCATACTTCCCCGTCACATGTAGCAATTCTTGAAATCAAATACGTTCACAGAGTGATGCTACCTACAAATGTATTACAAAGGTCCTTCTGTTTGATTTACCAAGTCAATTTACATGCAGGATTCTTGGCTTTCATGGCCACAATGGCTCTTCTTAATGGCTGAGCAGTTCTATAGAAACTAAAAAGCAACAAGAAGAAAGAAATGTGAGGCAGGTGTAATAAATCATTTTCTTTCTTGGTGTAAGGGTGTGTGTGTGTGTGAATGTGTTTGTGACTATTCACTGTATGTGATTGGCAAAGCTTGGATCGTGTTTGTTATGATGTGTGTTCCACTGGGGACGGCAACAAAAAAAAAAATGATGCATTTTCAGAAATTATTATTTGTTGTGGTACATGAGTGTAGTGTGTCATGAATGGTTGGTGTCTGTGACCAATAGAAAGCGGGTGAACAAAATATACCTCCCAGTCCCACTGATGTGTGCAGGAAAATGTGTAAACTAGTGTGACGGTGAGATGAGATACTTGTACAGTTGTACATGTACAATATTGTAGATCCTACACTGTACGTAAACTGCATGACACTCGGATTCCATGGACATTGGCAAGCATCACAGACATCACTGCCAAATCATATGGATAGAGAAACGGAGAAGAGGGAATCACAAGAGATGAGGGTTGATGCATCAAAGAAGAAGTGTCTTCAGGTTATGAGATGATAGGCGTGTCTTCATCAGCCCGAAGTTCAAACTAGCGGGACATTTTGCGGTCTTAGAAAATAGCCCGATACAGCGAATGTGCGTCTTCATCAGCTCGAACAGCCTGCTTCGGGAAATTAGTCCGAAAATTGACGCATGCGCACTTTGCAGTATTACTCTGCCTGGCTCGCGGTTCGAAAGTGCATTTCCCCGCTCAAAATCTCCTATATCACCGTATGTACGATTCTACAACCAGGGAGGTGAGCAGTACAGCAAATTCTCTCCAAAGGGATATTAATAACGCTACTCTTTCTTCTGTCCAGTGAGGCATCTTATATGAAATTAACGAATTGCAATGTTTAAACAAATCCAAAATGCACACAATCTGCAAGAATCTTCAGCTAAGGTAGAGTGGACCAGAAGAAGAAGTTTACAAAAAAAACAGCTAGCATGCACGGCACTGAGTTTTAATAGGGAGGTGAGAGATTTAATCACCTCCCTGGTTTTAAAGATGACAACAACAGTAGGCCTATAGTACTTACATATTGTGATCCTTGAATACACCGTGCGTGTAATGTACTATACACAATCACTAGCTGCTTGTACATGCGCTTTCCATTGCCAGCTGGCTAACCAGAAGCGTGGAGGGATCGAGAAAATTTCGGGCTGATGGAGACGCACCCAAGATAGCGCGCTATTTCACGAATTAGCGCTCTAGTTGACGAAGTAGACCAAGATTTTGGGGGAAATTTTCCCGATCAAATAGCGCGCTATCTGCGTCTTCACTACACAGATAGCGCGCTATTTTGACATCGGACTAGTTTGGTAACCGCAAGATAGCGCGCTATTTTGAAACTTCGGGCTGATGAAGACACGCCTGATGAGACTGTTTTAAAGGCTCCAGGGGGTCAAAGGTCAAGTGGCCCAATATGGTCAGTTTTCTCCTTTTTTTTTTTCTTGTCCTCTCATGTCTTTCTCCCTTCTTGGAGCATCAGTCAGCTGTGAAAGGGAAATGTGGGATTGCCTCTTTCCAGACAGACCTGTGCATGGAATTGAGATGGTATTTTCAGAGGGCGGAGATGTGAGGTCCAGGGATTACAAACGCCCTGAGAAAAGTGTGACATCATTTGGCCAATGGTGTGGGAAATCAGGCGAGAGAGAAATAGAGAATTTGAGAAATGTGTGAATATCTTAGAATGCCTGTAAGAAATCTTGTGCTAATGAGGGAAGACTTAACCTTGTGGCTGGCCAGATAATGCAGTAAACCATTCCTGTCCCCTCCCCTCCCGTCTTCCCCAATTTGATAGAAGCCATAAATTTCCAACAATACATTATTATCTCTCAAGTGAGGATCTTCTCCAGGCTTGCAGAGAAGACTTTGTGCCAGCTGTCACTTAAAAATATTTATCACAGAATGCAAGCAAACATTAGAGGCAAGCAAACATTAGAGTAAAAAGAAGTCGTCCCTTTAGAACTGACAATAAGCGGCTGAGTGGTGGCTTTCCATTTTCATCCCAGACTAGTGATTATAACTGACTGATTTTCACAAATTCAAACAAGGATTTGAGTCTGAATAAAGTGACTCATAGACAGAGGGTCAGAGTTAAAGGCAATATTGTTTCCCGTCGTTTAAAAAACATACACAGCAGGGCTGCACACTAACCATTTTTCCCCTACTGGTCTAACCTGTCATTGTTGAACCAGAAGATACCCAGTTTTCCATTTTTACTGGTCCAAACTTAAAATTCACTGGCCCTTCAAGTTCATGATATTCTTGTGTTGACTGAATTGATACTGATTAATTTCGTTGTAGGGAAATTTGTCGATCAGTTGCAACAAAAAATGTAATGGTCCTAATCTTTTTTGTATTAGCCTGACAATGTTATTTTTCTTTGACTGGTCATGTTGGACCAGTAAATTTGGCAATTCCTGAAAGCTACTGGCTTGACAGTGATTTTTACCGGTCTGGGGCTGTTTGACCGGTGCCAGTTGATAGTAAACGTTGTGTATTGTTTCTATGAAGATGTGAAAGCCATGGTGACAACTGTGGAAATATAAAAATAAGTTTCATTGTGCAATAAGAAGCAGTGTTTGGAGTAGCTTGTGTGATGATAGTTTCAATCAAAGCTGCATACTTTTTTGTTGTAAATGTTGGCTTCAACTGAGTTAAGAACTCAGTAGGGGATGCATGGTAGACATGGTCTTGTGGTTGAAGTCATGGTTCCTGTTTGCTTGGCTTAGTGCAGCAGATTGACTGGGGGATGTGATGGTCTACATCCGAGCGTTGTTCTCCGTCAAAATAGCCCTCATTCATTAGACTTTGTTGGACAGCATTTTTACTCGTTATCTCTTTTTTATACCCCCGCCAAACGAAGTTTGAAGGGGGTATATAGGAATCAGCGGACGGTCGGGCGGTCAGGCGGTCGGTTGGGCGGTCGATCCGTTGCAAATCTTGCGTCGCGAACTACTTCCTCAGTTTTCAACCGATTCCCATAAAACTTGGCACAGATGTGTGCCTTGGGTTGTAGATGTGCAAGACGTATTTTTTGACAGTACCCAAAAGTACGTTGCCATGGTAACAGCATATTATGGGCAAAAATGGGTACAAATCTTGCGTCGCGAACTCCTCCCACAGTTTTTGATCAATTTTTATGAAATTAGGTACAGATGTTCATCTGAATATCGTCGGTTGAGAATGAGAAGGGCGTTAAGTTGCCACTAAACCCATAGTGTTCGAGACCACTTAACGCCCTTCTCATTCTCAACAGACGATATGTTAATGTGCAAGACACATATTTCCGCAGTGGCAAAAAGTGCGTTGCCATGGTAACGGCATGTTATTGGTAAAATATAGGGCAAAATGCTTCATGGCAAAACTGCTTCATCAGTGTTCTTCCAATTCTCATGGAATTCATATTGAATGTTTGTCTTAGGATATAGGTCAGCATGACACATTTCTTGACAGTGACAAAAACTATGTTGCCATGGTAACAGCTCACATATTATGAGCCAAAATGATGGAAAATTTTGTGTTGCAAACTACTTCCTCAGTTCTTGCCCAATTTCCATGAAACTTGGTACAGATGTGTGCCTTTGGTTGTAGATGTGCAAGACGCATTTTTCGACAGTACCCGAAAGTACGTTGCCATGGTAACGGCATATTAATTGCAGAAGATCAAGGAAAGATCTTGCGGATTTAACTACTTCCTCAGTTTTTTGACCAAAGCTTATGAAATGTTGTTTGGCGGGGGTCTAACCAGTCGCTGTAGCGACATTTCTAGTTTTATTGATGCAAAATGCACCTGAAATGAATCAACCTGCAAAGAGTCTTCAAAAAAGCAATGACTTTGTCTGTATAATTGTTCATATATCTATGACCTCCCCTGTCACCAGTTTCTTTTACTAATCTTTTGCTACTTTCAGAGTTTCGGCATGGAAAACCTCCGGACGGACCACTGCCCCCACTGCCCATTCCAGCTCCTCTCGGGGACACGCCGTCACCCAGCTGCAATAAGCAGATAATGCGTGCACATCGGAAAACAGACCGAACAGTAGCGAGACCGCCGTCGCGGTCAAACTCTCACCCCCACATTGTGTCGTACCCGCAGGTGGCGGACTCGCCCTCGCCGGAGCTGCACACGCCCCGGAGCCAGCGGACGCAAAGTGTGCCTGACCTCATCGCTGCCGACCCCTCTCTCGACGTCAGCCCCATGAGGCAGCCCGAGCCGCACCTGCGGCAGCCACACAGCACCTCTCCCCCACCGCCGCACGAGCCGCACATACCTGTGAGGGCATCCTCTCTGGCTTCGCATCACGACGTACTCTCAGCGACACCCTCGCCGGTCAATACAGTACTCTTGAGCTCGCCCTCGCTAAGGGGCGTGGACTCTCTCTCGCAGCAAACCACGGACCTCTCGCAGGAACTCTCTATCCAAGTGTCCCAAGAAGAGGAGGAGGCACTTGTGAACAGGACAGAGCCCTCTATTGACACAAACTATGCAGCTTGCGGGGATACTGTGGAAGTTGTGTTAGCGTCACCGCCTGTTCAGACAATGCCGGTGCCGTTTACTGCAGCCGAGAGCCTTTCTACTTCAATTTCAACGGTTTGTATTAAGCATGTGTGTGGAGTAGGGAATGATTGTTACATAAGAAACAGATGTGTGATTGTTTCATATTACCACTGCACAATATGTAGCTAGCATACAGAAATTTCAAACAAGATTAGTATCCACTTACATACTGTATGCCTTTTGAGTTAGATATGGAGTGAAGATACTTCATAGGCTATGTGTTGTATCCAGTCTGAAGATGTGGAGAATAAATGTAAAGGAAACACAGAATGTACAATAAAAAATATAGAATGTCAGTTGTGTTAATACTAAGATTGAAGACCAGAGTTCGTGATGATGTACTGGTACTCATCCAATGCAAGTTTTGCTTCAGTAGAGCTGGCAGTATGGGCCTGCTCTCCCGAAAATGGTTTGAATTTAGATAACGGTATTATGATCGGACATACATCATTTCTGGTATAGCTGGAGTGAAAACAGACAGCTAGCCTGAAGAGTGAATCGGTGTGAATGCTGTTCATGTATGCACATGCATAAAGTGTACGAATCTAGACGACACTGCATAGGCTTCCAAAATCCTATGTCTACCATTCTTTTACGTAATTTATCAATAATATTTCTTGTGGCTATATATCAAATATATTTTTTTGTACCATATCTGACAGTTTCATGGAATTTCGAAACCAATTACAAAAGAAAAGTAGATAATTTCATCTCAAGAATTTGCCAATCATGCACTGATCACTAGTTGTTGTTGTTGTTTTTTAACCCAAGCTGCAGCTAAATACCCAATGTCCAACCGTGAAAATAAAACCTGTGTGAGGTCGCGATATAGGTTCTGATCTTCTCCTCTCGTTTAGGCTATTGCTTTTATAGATAGTGAGTGGCTCAAGATTGTGATTAATGTTGTGTTTAAAGCCTTGGGCTTAGAGCCAAGGGGGAGATTCCAACAAGATTCCAGAAACCAGGGGGAAAAAAATGGTTCTAAACAAAAGCAGTTTCCTTGAATTCAAGCAGTCAACCAGTAACCAACATGCATGTGTTTTATATGGGGTGTAAGTCTCCTTAATCAAGTGAAAGTCATCCCCAGACAGAGAAGAATAAAGATGTTATTTTGTTAAATTCTATATGCCATGCAATGTTGGCATAACATTGCATTACAACAAAGAAAGGGGGGGGGGGGGAGAGAAGAGGTTGGCATACACATGAAAGTCTGCACAGAGCAAGTGCCTCAACATCTACATTAATTTCAAAACTTGGGGCTCCAGCAGTGTTAAATCTGTTAAATGTGATGTCTGTTGTGCTTCTCTTGGCCGAGATTCTTGGGTGGGAAATTGATATAGTGTGCAGGGCTGTTGACTTTGGTTGTGTGACCTGGCACAAGCAGCCATTCTAGAATTTCTGATGGGTATTTGATCAGCATTATTCATACATGAAGTACAATGTATGGTCCCAAGGTTGAAAACAAAAGAAGAGGAAGAAGAAGAAGTAAAAGAAAAAAAGAAAGAAAGAAAAGATAAACGAATTGTGTTATGTACAGACTATGTTAGGACTCCCTTGTACTCATAGCTGGAGTAAAAAAGTGAAGCAATTTTAAGAGGGTTATGGCTGACAGAAAAGCAGATGTGGGAGCCAACTTTGATATTCCCAAGCACTTGGAAAGCAGTGTTGCATCAAGCAATTAGAAATGTAAACATGCTGCTAGCAGTGAGATATTCATGAAACTTTTGAGGCATATTCTGGTTACTTCCATCAGAGGAATGGCAATTGACAATTAGGCAATGTCATTCCAAAGAGTTTTGTAAATGATACTTATGATGCCATCTAAGGCAATGTTGTCTAGCATTTACTTGATAAAAATAAAGATTATTATGTGTAATAGCATGCTATTGTGCATTTCAAATCTGGAACCCTCTTCTGGAGATATGTTTCTTTTACTAGGATATACTTGTTAAGGCTTTTTGGTTGCCATGGTAGCATGAACTTTCCCATTTTTTGTTGGCGGGCAAGTTCCATCTCATCCCCGGGAACCCGCCACCTTTAAGAACTGCCATTGTGGTGCCTAATCCGGAGCCATTTGCCAGCAGACCAGAAGTTAATCAAATGATTGACCCATGGGGCAGTTCACAAGTCATGCACTGTTTCCTTGGCTATTGCGATCAAATTACGCTGGCTGCATTCATTACATGCTAATGCGCCATTCGGAGTCCGTGCATTGACACTCAATGTAGTTTGTCAAAACTGACACACCAGACATACTTGTGTTTATAGTGTAGATGCATTATTCCTCTGCTGAGCAGGCTCGATCATTTGACTTGTCCGTAGTATTTAAGACAACAAATATGATGAGTGTATTTCTTAATGAATGGACAATAGTGCATTGTTAATTACACATGTTTATTCTTTCATATGATGTCATTAATGCAGCACAATGGTTAGGGACAATTGCAAATCTGCTTTCATGGCGTGGTGTCAGTCACAGAGTGATATTGAGTCATCTCTTGAAGAGTGTCATATTCCATGGCGCAAAGTAGGCAGCTTTTTTCTCTGTCAGCAAATAAGTGCCTCTTCTGAAGTAAGCACTTTATTTTGTCTTCATTCTGCACTCCATGTCAGACTTGAAACTCAAAATATGATATCTTTCGCCCCCATCATGGCTTTTACTACACACTCTTGATTTTGTTTCATTCAATAAACATCAAGGATTTTATATGAAGAACTCATTCCCCCTCTTCTCAGTCTCCCGCCACTCCTTTGGTCTCTTATATTGTGTGATCTCTTACACAAACGATATTAAACTTGTAATCGAGCAGACCCCATTTTGAAAGCAGCCATTAATTTTTTGTGTGTGCCACTATATGATGTCTGGCCTCATCCTCCCCTTTTTTTTTCACACGTATATTGTAGTACAGTGCACGGCTCCTTTTTTTTTCTGTGGGCCGGATGTTGCGTGCACGCACTTCTAAGCCCAAGCATTAAAGACGCTAGGCCAGATAAACATCCTATCACGCTATTCACACAAGGTGTATCTCAAGAACAATGTTTGATGGTAATGACATTTGATAGACTAGGAGGTTATTGCTTGGTTATCCTTAAAAAGGGTTCCTGTGCGCTGTCACATGGCTCCTAGGCTTTAGAGCAGAGTAAACAATGTCCATGTGGTCATGTCGAAGTATTAAAAAATACAAGTTCTTGTATGTGTGTATTTATGCTAAATAAGTGAGTTGATGCTTGTCTTACACTTGACTGGGCTACTGTTGTTCAGTACCCCAGACACATTGCCAATATTTTGAATACGTCAGTGACAGTAGAGCAAAATTTACATGACGTATTGTGTGCAATAGTTTTATGAGAATCAGAGACAATAATTTGTACATTGTAGCTTTTTGCCGTAGAGAATTATGCTGCAATAAAGCATAGCAAATGAATCTCTTGTGAAGGTTGTGACCACCTGTGCCACTCTTGGCTCAAATGTCCAAATTTGGAATGAACCAATGAATAGTTCTTTTGTTCAGCATAATTATGTTTTCATTGTATCCAGGAATGACTTTTACTGCTACATTCAAATACAACTATATTTGTATGATCAGATGTGTATATATGACATGTATAAATCATATGTTTGATGAAATGAATAGATACTTTTAAGAAGTGATTAATTAGAACAACCCATCTCTGTCTATAGATATTATCAGCAGTGAACATATTGTCATGTAAAGTAAAAGCATAACTACCGGTACATGTATGAGCTCCATTATGTATAATATGTATCATACACAGCTGCTCTGTTAATGCAGTTTTTAAGTGTGATGTAATGTTGCCTTGTCATATGGAATGATTATTTAAAGGTCACTACTGGTATAATGTAATGGTGATACACAGTATCTATATTTGGCAGGTTTACCCCCTGCAAAAGGCTGTGTGATGTGATTTGGTGAGTGAGGATAATTTTAGACTTGTTATATGGAAATTAAAATCTAGTATCCAGTCAACTATATTATGTATGTACCGGTATGTACATTTCATTATGAGCTGCGCAATTCTCCCTATCGCCTATAGCTTTCCGAATCTGAACGTGTGTGGCGCTCTAACCTTTTTATGCCTCCGCCACGAAGTGGTGCCAGAGGCATTATGTTTTCGGGTTGTCCATCCGTCCGTAGTCTGTCCGTCCGTCCGTCCGTCCGTCCTTCCGTCCATCCGTAATTAATTTTGTGGACAAGGTAACTATCGAAACCTGTTGAGGTATCGTAATGAAACTTGGCATGTATGTGTATTAGGGGGTGAAGTTGTGCCTATCAACTTTTGGGTGCACATGCTCAAGGTCAAAGGTCAAAAGGTCAAGGTCAAATACATAAAATTTCACTATTTCCACCATATCTATTGAATGCCTGAAGATATTTTCTTGAAACTTAGTGTATACATGTTTTACCCAATTAAGATTCTCTGGTGAAAGTTTGGGTCATGAGGTCAAAGGTCAAAGGTCAAAAGGTCAGGGTCAAATACATAAAATTTCACTATTTCCACCATATCTATTGAATGCCTGAAGAGATTTTCTTGAAACTTAGTGTATACATGTATTACCCAATTAAGATTCTCTGGTGAAAGTTTGGGTCATGAGGTCAAAGGTCAAAAGGTCATGTAAAAATATTAAAACTTCTTTTTCTTCTCCGTACCTTGGAAAATTGTTCAAGGTATCTTCATGGAACATAGTATATACATGTACTGACTGGAAGTGATTATCTAGAGAATGTAGGGTTCATGGGGTCAAAGGTCAGGGGTCAAAGGTCAAGTGCAAGACTTCAAAATTTTACTATTACCCTCATATTTATGCAATGCCAGCAGGGTTATTTTTTTACACTTGGTGTATGCGTGTGTAACCTAATAGAAATTATCTGGAAAGTTTTTTTTTTTCTCTTTCTACCTCAAAGGTCAAAAGGTCAAAGATCAAGTGAAAGTGCTGAACTAACTTTTTCCTCCATATCTCGGAAGTGGCTCAAGTTACCTTGAAACTTAGTACATATTGTGCATGTTCTACCTGAAAGTAATTATTTTATGAATTTTAGGGTCAAGGGCCAGATGAAAATGGTAACAATTTACTATTCAATTCAGATATTGCACTTTTTCTCCACACCTGTACCTTGAAAATTACTCAATGCCTAAATGTATGAATGGGTCAAAGTCAAGTTAAAGTCATTAAATCCCTAGATACATGCTCTCCTATTCATCCAATTAAACCTACGTCAAGGAAGATGAACATTCAACACATTTGTGACAAACTTGTCATTCCAATATTTTGCCAATTTTGTGAAAATGTAATCACACAGTGTCCACATGTACTATCTAGACCTATTGGGAAAATCATGCATTATGGCGGAGGCATACCAGTCGCCAAAGCGACATTTCTAGTTACCTTTAATTCTTGGGATATAAACTTCTGGCTATGAACGCGCGATGTATAAATGTACGCTTTTATCTCTATTGAACGCTGAAGTACTAGTATTCACAGATTGTATCAAATTCTGTCTTATAATCTGTCGATAATAGAGTGATTTTCTAACCTGTAACTTTACATTTGATGATGGGATTCTTCTACAAAGCGGCCCAATGCTGGGCCGATGATGCAAAACGAAATTATGGAAAAATGACCTGGGTAAACCTCAAAACTTAAAGTGTACGTCTCAAGAGCACTCGATCAGATATCGATATCGCAAGGTGATATCGCTTGATATCGGCCATATGCGATAGGGAGAATTGAGAAGACTACTTTGCAGCAAGCAGCTTGCTGTGCAATTTTGCATGGAGATTTAGATGAATTACTAAATTTCATTGGTGTACACATGTGAAAACAATCTCTAAATTAACATAATATTTGTTATTTTTTTTTCTTTGTCCATTGCCTCCCCTCCCCCCTATAGTCCCATATCATCCCACTAGCCGTTGGTGACAGCGTGCCGCGGGTTACGCTAGAGAAGCTCTCAGCAGACCAGACGGGTCTTGTCTGCATCGGCCACTCCAGTGCTGGCTACACCCCAATCCAGGCGTGCCCACCGGTATCCAGCACCCCAACGAATCCCACCCCGACTCCGCCCCCTGCCCCGTCATTATCCCCTGCCCAAGCTGCCACCCCAAAGTCGGCCAGCAAGAAGAAGAAGGCCAACGCCGTCAAATCGGACAAGAACGTCCCTTGCAAAGGTGAGAGTTATCATGGGCATTTACAGGTCCAGGGCCGTGTTTCATAAAGCTGTTCGTAAAGTTACGAACAACTTACGAGCGACTGGTAATCAGTTCTGATGTGCTATACTTATCAGAATTTTCATAATTCAGCACAAGAACTGATCACCAGTTGCTTGTTAAAGTCATTCGTAACTTTACGATCAGCTTTATGAAACACCCCCAACAACTGGAAATTTTCTTTCGTTATCAAACTTTTGTTAATCCAAACATCTAAAGTACATAAAAATATATAGGTGACAATTTTTGCACCTGAAATTTTACTCTGTGGTATTCAAAATTTCGTTATAACTATATTTGTCACAACAGGAGTGCTCTGTATCCCGTCATGCCAGGCAAGAGCTTTGATTTTGTTATTATATGATAGAAATCTATATTCTACTTGTAAACAAATATATCACTATTATAATCATCAAAAACATGTCTGCCGACTCCACAAAGAGACATCATTTTACAGTCTTTTGCCATGTTGACGCTCTTTAACTACATGTATGTATGTATGTATGATAAGAGGTAATCAGTGTAATGTAGAACAATTCACTTGCCCCTGCGTGCACCCAGTCACAACTATTGCGTGTTCATGCGCAAAAATATAGCTAGTCTGTAAGTTGTACATGTGTGTGAGCAGCTGATACTTCACTATTATCAATACAGGTTGGGTTTTTAATGCAGGACCAGATGAACAAAATGACAACAGTACCAGATTTATATACCACAACAAATGTGTGCTTCACTCATTGAAACTAGGTTCAATTTCAAAATATTTTTGCTACATCAAACTGAACCACTGGAATACTGAGAGATGCTCGAATTTGTTTATTCTCTTATAGACCGATTCGGGTTCGTTGAGGGCAGCAGACAATTTGTGGCACCGGGCGCAGCCATGAGCTCATTTTGAGGTGTATTAGCAGACCCCCCTCCTCTCCCCCACCCCACGGGCAACATGTTTATTGCGCACTTGTAACAAAGGTTCGCGCACTAGGCAAGCATTCGCGCACTCACAGTACGAGATGCCCATTGGCTAAAACAACCATGCATCAGTTTTTCATTCCGCGCGCGGAAGGGACGGGGGAGAGGAGGGGGGGGGGTCGGATGATACACCGCAGTAATGGCGCTGTCCATGCCAAAAATACACATTGCGCGTCACAGAATCGGTCTATAGCTTACTGTTGTCAACTTTTTCACACATTTGTTAGGATTTTCCTCTTGACTAAAGATCACTTGTCGTAGATGCTGTTATCCCTGTGATGGTTATTATTGCTGTATAGCAAGGATTTTTCACTATAGTGGTCTGCTGTTGCAAGAAATGGTGAAGGAGAAAAAAAGCACCAGAGCTTAAAAGTGCATTACAGTAAAGAAAAATCACTAGAGCATGCATTCACCGCTGCTTGCCCACCAAATTATGGTGTCTCTGTGTGTGATCATACATATGTGGCATATTTTTTTCCTTTTTTTTTTTTTTTTTTTTTGCATTGTGTCTGTTTATATACATGAATTGGGGACTTACAATTATGGGGAATACCAGGTTTATTCCATGTATAGCCTTCCCGCAAAGTGTATCCGTGCTACAGTGGCTCAGCGAGAATGTTGCTTGAGTGACTACTCTTGTATAGTGGAAGTGGATGTGTAACTGTTCGCACTACTGATTCAACATTTTGCCTTGTAATATTAGGCCATGGTGCTCTTAGCGTTCAAATGGTACTACTCCTTTGTAAAGGCATGGTGTACAGATTTTTCATGTAGTAATGTAAAATAATTCAATATCTGTGGAGAAATATTGTAAAAGGGGATATTTTTTGTGTGAGTAATTTTTCACACTGGGGCTGGTAAGATGAATTTTGCATGTTTTTAATTCTGCAAAATCAAAACATAAAATAGTGTTAATGTCAAGTACAAAAATTTGCATGCCTTTATTTTTGCGCTAGTTTCTTGTTGCATGAAATATGGAAAAATTTCCACTTTTACACTACTGCATATTTTGTTTCTTGTTACTTTCCATGATGAATTGCAATGCTGTTGCCTTGAGGACAATCTGAAAAAATTTACTAAACTGTGGCTGTCCTAGAATAGGACATGGAATCTATGCTGCCTTCTTTTGTCGCAGAGTTGCCCAACATTGTGAATGTTTCCAGACAGAATTTTTACTCAGTCTACGGAGTACTCTACTGTACTTCCTGTCTTCATGGAAGTTGACTGCTGTAAAAGCTGTTATTTTTGTGTACAGATATTTTTTGCAAATGAGGTCACAGACATTTTCATGAGATGCCGTTTTCAAGATTTGACACTGAAGCTGTTGCAAGTGTACAGAGATGACTAACTGTACAAACCAATGCACAATATTTTTGTGTGTTGTTAACTTTGCAGCCCAACAGTGATCCAAGAAAATTACACCCTCGCGAAACTAACTTTATAGCTTTTACAGTACATCTACAAATTAGTTTTCAAACTCTGCTTTACTAAAATGATGCTTTTCAGTAATTACAGACATCAAAACAACAAACTTTATAAAAGTAGACTATCCATACACTGAAGATAGATCTGATCTTTGTTTTAGAATAATGGATTCAAAGGCATAGTCATCTCTTTGAAATAAACTGTATTTTGCAAAAATCTCAGATTAGATTTATATTAGATCATGCCAGAAAGAACAAATTTTTCATTGAAAGTTTGGGCTGATAAAAAGGAAAACAAGAACTGATTGCATGTAACAGCATCTTAAGGCACACATGCACAAACACTTTGACCTGATTTTTTTGTTGTGGGGGTGTTAAGTTATGATTTTGAATAATGTGCTAGTATTTATGTACTCTTTTGAGGGGAAAGTCAGACGGTAAATTGAAATGGAGTGTTTTTCGTGCACTTACACTGTGACTGAAGCTTAAACTGTGAAGTAAGTTGTTTTTTGTTTTTTTGTCGCATCATCTGTAATGACAGTTTCATAGCGATGACTGCAGTGTGTGAATGATTCTCGTGTTGGTCTGCAAGAAACACTTGTGTCCGTCGGGGACATGCATGAAAATTTCTCGGAAAACAAACCGGAAACCAACGGACATTCCTCACGTAGCTTTTATGCTCTTACAACATCTTGAAATAATAAGGAAATGGTGGCTTAGAACAGCTCTTTTTGTGTCTGTATCAAGGTCATGCAGGAACAATGAGCAAGATAACTATGAGGGAATACGTGATTCCATTCTGTCAGGCAGAATTGAAAGAGAGGGCAAAGCTACAATATAGCATGTGGAAAGTGGGGAGAGACATTTTGAACTCTTTATGTGCCACATTCACACGCCCGACTCGGTCGATGGCATGCCAAGTCCTCATATTCTGCTCAAATGCACAAACCCGCCCAAAGCGATTGATAAATCGCCAAATGCCACCGTGCAATGAAACCGTTTCCAGCGATTCCATTCCTGTCACATGTAGCTTGCATTTTATGTGGTGATTGACTATCAAGCATTGTTCCCTCCTTGATTTTAGAGTAAATTCTAATTTTCTGTCACTGTTTTGTTTATAAAAGTCATGCCTCTACAATAATGTAGCTCCTGGTCATTTGAAAGGAAAACATTCATAAAATGTGTCGTACAATTTGCATCAAAGCAAAACTTGGCATTTTTTCCTCAACTTTACTCACTGTAATGTCCAGATTAACAGAAATCTATGGAAGTTACATGGATTTGAAAAACAGAATATTTTCCCAAAGCATGACTACGTTGCTGTCTCAGAATAATTTAGCATAAAGATGGTTTACACCATGGCATATAAAGAATTAAAGGGACAACTCAAGTCAGTGTTATGATGCCTGCAAGCAGAGTGTCGTTCACTCGCTCAACAAATCTATAGAAGTTACGTAGACATGAAAAACAGAATATTTTCCCAAAGCATGACTACGTTGCTGTCTCAGAATAATGTAGCATAAAGATGGTTTACACCATGGCATATAAAGAGTTAAAGGGACAACTGAAGTCAGTGTTATGATGCCTGCAAGCAGAGTGTCGTTCACTCGCTCAACAAATCTATAGAAGTTACGTAGACATGAAAAACAGAATATTTTCCCAAATCATGACTATGTTGCTGTCTCAGAATAATGTGGCATGCAGGGGGTTTGCACCACGGCATATAAAGAGTTAAAGGGACAACTCAAGTTGGTGTTCTCATGATGCCTGCGAGCGGAGTGTCGTTCACTCGCTCAACAGTTTGGATTCATCTGAAAGTTCAGTTGGCTACCTTATTTGTATTTTGGTCAGCAGCAGTGTCGCTCAGAATCGGGGAGGGTTGCTACACGTCGCTGAACGCTCACATGGTCGTGTCTTGAGGTGTTCGCAACATTCTTGACATATCTTTGTGTTTTGTAAGTACAATTTGAATGATGGGACGAAGGCTCCTAGGTTACTAAAGGAAATAACAGCAAGATCTTGGTGGGGATGTTTGAAGTGAGTAAAAAAAGAAAAAGGAAAGTAGTGTACAAAAGTTAGTAAAGTATTCAGTTGACTTTGAGTGTCCGTGAAAAGGATTAGAGAGAAGATAAGTGCCGGGGCTCACTAGTCATCCGGCTGAGGTGGAGTTTAATATTTAGATTATTTTTATGCATTCTTTCAGGGTTTGTTGATTCTGTAAAAAAAAAAAAAACAAACAAACAAACAAAAATGGAAGAGCAGAATAGTAATAATGCAAAAAAAAAAAAAAAAAATCCTATATACAATGAACCAGGTATTCTGGTAGCCAAAAACTGCCATGTTTCATTGGACAAAAAGCCATTGGAGCAGAGATTATTACATCCTGGGTTTATCAGGCCCTGCGCTACATACATCGTATGGCCATGAACCTGACACAAATACCAGTGTTCTATTAAGAACAATGATTGCGTTTTACCCATATACCATGGATGAGCAGTTACAATGTTATTGTTTGCGTCACATTGCAAATTATCTGCAGTGAAACAAAGGACAGTGTATGCACAGTTTGCATTTATTTATTTTTTTTCAGTGGAATCAATGAACGTTAATAGCGACCTCAATTTTGTATCTGTATCAAGTTTGTTATTTCCCTGACAAAATATGATTTTAATGCTGTGTAATGTTTTGATGGGAAAATATTGCAGTTTTTTTTTCCTGTCGAAAGGAAAATTTCAAAAAGAGTGCTGTTGAAATTTTTGTTGTATTTCTTCAAGAACTGTGGACTTTAAAGGATCTTTGTGTTTCATCAGTATGGAGTTATTTCTCAAGGATTGATTTTTGTAAGACACTTGACCTCCTTTTTTTATAAAGGTTACCAGTTGACATGAAATTTATTTTTTAGAATAATGCTCATACTATTACTAAACATAGTTCTGCCCATCAAACCTGTATTCTTTGATTAAGTCTTGCATGGCAGAACTTAGTCTGTCAGTGAAAGTGCAATATAGAATGTGAAAAGCCATTTCCTCCTTGAGTACCAGTGCATACATGGCAGTAGGGTACTGGAGGTCATTGACCCCAGTGTGACATTGGACTGTCTCTCACAGTAATTGACTTACCATGCATGCGTTGCTGCACAGTGGCGGAGCGTCTCTGATGGATTGGAGAATGGCTCGGCCGGAGAGAGTGTCAGTCTCGTAAGGAGTAATTGTTCCCACTAATGAATAACTTCCTCTACTGGTGGCTGTGGTGTATATACTGGTTGTCCAACACTGATCATTTACTGTAGTGGCATTTGTGGGAGCTCACACCTACTTGCAGTGCATGGTGCATCCTGTCATATGTCTGCATTGGGATTAGTTTTAAATCTATATTGATGTAGAGGTGAGGATTAGATTTTAAATGATAACTGTAAGACCATTCTTAAAAGAGCAGCATATGTTTCATTAGCATTAGAAAGGCCTTTTAAAAAAAGACAAAAAAAAAAAAGATTTTGTGTAATTTTCATATTTATGTGTATGATACTGTATACGCCAAATATTTCGCGAAGTTTTTATTTTCACGAATTTTGCGAGTCAGGTGCTATTTGCGAAATTAAAGACTCACGAAAATAATGACTCTGATCCTGATATGAATGTGATGCACACATGCATTTCTCCGTTCAGTACAGTACTCCATGATCACAAATTTAACCACTTAGCAAAATCGTTGGTAAGTCTTGATTCGTGAAAATTTAGACTCGCTATAAATCTATGGCATATACAGTAGTCTTTTTGAGAACATTATCATCACCACATAGCCATTGTTGTTGTCACATGCCCAGTACGACAATGATGGTGTACCCACAAGCTGCTGTGTTAACTGACATGCTTTTCACTGGTGATTTCATAATTTTTCATCAATATTTGGCCAATGAGTTCTCAGCAATCAGCGCCATCACACAAACACTGTGTGGATTCAAATCTCAAAAAGTGGCAGTTTATAACAAAATGAGTTTTCTCATCATTTTCTGCTACGCGTTGTAGTTTTGTTTTAAAAGACCAGAGTTTGCATGCTTAACCTGTTCTGTATGGGAACCTGGTGGCCTGCGTATTAAGTCTATTAGCATTTCAGAAATTCAATTCAGTATGGAACAGTTTAATGTTAGCTTCACAACCAAAGCATTAAAGCAAATAAATTGTGTACCCGTTTGTGATTCTGATGTCATACCAGGGTTGAGTTGTTTTTGAATGCACATTATAATGCCCAACTACTGTGTATGCCATATATCATAGCGAGTCTATTTTTTTTTAAATTTTTTTTTTGCGTATTGGGACTTCTCAACAATTTTACTAGTGTTTTAATTCATGATCATTGAGTATGGAGTGTGTATGGAGAAACATACCGGTACATGTGCATGTCACATTCATGTTGGGATCAGAGTTAATATTTTCATGTGTTTTGAAATTCGCGAAGAGCACCAAACTTTCAAAATTCACAAAAATGAAACCCCCACCAAGTAAAGATGTGTACCGTATACTTTGGTATGGAACAGTAGTCTGATGCTTTGTCAATGGACACACCCAAAAAATCCACCAACACTACATGTGTCAGTTGCACTGTGGGCAAAAATGATATAAATTTTATGTCTAAAATAGGTATATTGAGAGTGTGCTCTACTGTCAGTAACTTGCTGGCATGTGTAAACATCTTAAATTTTGTATGCTCTCATTTGAAACCTCTTAGAGTGGATGCATCAAATATTTGCCTGCAGTTAGCATTTTGCAGTCATGTTAACAGAAAGACATAAAAATGTACATCTTGGTGAGGTTTAGATTTGCAGGAAACTGCCTGAAGACTGCTACTCAAGAAGGAAAATATCTCAGTCCCACACTTATGCATCTGCGTGGGCATTTTTGAGTGGACAGCCTGAGGCAGCATTATCTCATTAGATTTGACATCTATGATGTCTGTGGTGCACAGAATCCAGAATTTGCAAGAATGCACTTTGTTTAATATGTCATCACATTATGAAAAAGATGATAAGGCTTTTTGATAGATGCCTGCACTTTATAAAGTGCAAATTTTTATGAGCAGCAATAGTAAGTACAGTATTTTTAATCACTGAACCTATGTCGTGTAAGTGATTGAATGTGAGGGTACCTTGTTCTCCATTGGTTGATGGACCAGTTCAGGAGTAGTATCCTAGTGCACTCGTACAAGCTTCTGTGAAATGTACCATATGTGAAACTAATAATCCTAAGTCAGTTGCCACAATAGGTGGATAAAAATCTGTGTTTGCAAATGAGTTATGGGTTTGCCAATGATGTATTGAGCTGGGATGCAACTTTGAAGTACAAATTATACTATTGTTACTTTTCCCAACACAACTACTTGAAAAAGGGGGAAAAAACCTGTAAAAGTGCAACATACATGTATGTGTGCTTTGCAGGGTTGTATTCTTTGTGTGCGAACTTGCTTTGATGATAGTGTTACTTCCTGAAACATATGACTAAATAGCCTCAGCGTCCATGCTTTATACCTTGGGATGACTTCTATACATGAAGTATCCAAAAGGAGCATCTAGTTGCCATTATTTCTCAGATGGCTGGATATTTTGACAAACTATTAGCTGATGCCCATATATGATGGATAGTTACAATCAAAGGTCATTGGGGAAACGTGTGTAGATGACTTCCCTATGGGTGTATAATGGTGCTTGCTCATGAATAGCTACTGCCATGTGGGCTAATGCTTGGCACTGCCCACCGCTGTCCGTGGCCACTTGGAGCTATTTTAGTCTGAATTTAGTTAGCCTAGAGCACATACATTTTATTAGATTGATGGATTGTCTGTCGAAACACATTCTCTGGACAACCTCATTACAGACATGACATATATGGTCATATATATTCATATTTCTGCATGACACACGTGTACATCTACTAGTATGATGCTGCTTTGTAGTTTGCATTTTAGAGAAGATGCAGTTGTCTGACTTGAAGAAAAAGAAAGATTGTCTATTTGTGAACAAACCCCCCCCCAAAAAAAAAAAAAAAAAAACGACCAACATATTCATATTTCTGCATGACACTCTTGTACATCTACTGGTATGATGCTGCTTTGTGGTTTGCATTGTCTTGAGAGAAGATGCAGTTGTCCGACTTGAAGGAAAAGAAAGATATGTCTATTTGTGAGAAAGAAAGAAAACTGTACCTTTTGAAGAGAAAAAGAAAAAGAAAAGGAAAATGATAGTGGGTCCAATCCACATGACAACAGTTAATGACAACAGTAAATGATTGTGCATAAGAACAGGAATCCAGTCTGATGTAAAGTTGGTACATGAATTAGTTATTGGTTCCATGTGTGGATAATGTCTTCAATGGGGGGGGGGGGGGGGGGGGGGAACCCACAAAAGTGTGTGAAAATTCAGACCGGCATGTGTCTGCATTCATGCTTAACCTAAATGTACATATTGCAACCATTATATCACATAACATAACATCATATCATATCATGTGGTATCAACCTTGACTTCATTATATTTTTTTCCCCCGACAGATCGACGATATGATCCAGACAAACATTGCGGTGTATGGAGTGATGAACATTCAAGACATTGTACAAGGTCCCTCACGTGCAAGGTCAGCCATTTTGTCTCGTTCAGCCTCTTCAGACTGAGAGATCCTCTCTTCTTCTTTTTTTCCCATAGTATACATGATATATGCAGTTGGAAGTTGAAAGTATATTTTTGTTTTTACAGGTGCAAAGTCACAATCTCAGTTAGATCAGTGATTCTGAAAGAAAAGAATGATGATGTTGCCACAGTAGCAGCACACAAGTATAACTCTTAGTGATGGAGTTAGAAAAATTGTGCAGTAAGATATCAAAAATAATGTTAGATAAAGCATCACTTATATGTGATGAGGGGAAAAAAGAACAAGAAATGGAAGAAGAGGAGTAAAAGTCGAAGAAAATTGACATTTGCCCTTTGTGTTGATGTGGGCTGTCTTACATTTAATACAATGAGGGAATAATACATTCAAGCTTTTACGTTTGCTAAAATCTGATTGCCTTGTATGTTTGGGATATTCAACACAAAGGGCAGTTCATGATTTTTTTTAATAAATTAATTGTAATTTGTGAATGCTCTTTTTCTTTGTTCAGTGCTGCATATCTACACCCTCATGTTGTCTGGTTCTGTACATCCTGCATTTGTGAAACTAATGCCAGATATTGATGGACATTGCTTGTCATATCTACTGATTTGATGGTGGGGGCACCTGTAGCATAGTGGAAAAGATTTGTGGCTTCCAATCGCAGGTCCTGAGTTAAAAAAAGTACCTACGTCCTTTGACAAGACGTTTTTACCCACCATTTCTCTCTTGACCCAGGTGTATGTCCCCCTCCCAAAAAAAAAAAAAAAAAAAAAAAATACAACTGGATTTCTGCATTGATTACTTTCATATGGTTAAACTGTCTGAATGCCATTTCAGGGTCTAAAAATCTAACATCTTGCCTTTATTTTGCAGAAAACACCATCCAATTTGGTTAAGTGGTCATAGAAAAATTTGGATAGTGTTGTGAAGCATGACATGGGTCTGTTTCTTTCAAGTTTAGCACTTGGATGCTCTTGGAACTGCATTAATGTGTGAACACACTAGACAGAACTAGGAGGGAATGGATTCCTGACATGCTGTACAAAGATCCTCATTTCTCTTTGACTGCTGAAGAAAAGTGGATAGGGTTTACTGTAAAATGTCGGTAATAAGTTATAGTTTCAGACCTGGAAATTGTATTTGGATTGATTCACTATTTTTAAAGGTATTATTGCAGAAGGTCCCATTGTAATTTTTTTTTGGGACAGACAGTATAAAATAAATGGGTACCAGAGGGGTGTTTCATAAAGCTGTTCTTAAAGTTACGAATGACTTACAAGCGACTGGTAATCAGTTCTTATACTGAATTATTGAAATTCTGATAAGTATAGCACATCAGAACTGATCACCAGTCGTACTCAAGTCGTTTGTAACTTTAAGAACAGCTTTATGAAACACCCCCAGGTAATGCTACAGTAACATGATGGCAGGGTTCTGTGGTAGAAGAGTGTCAACCAACACTAAAGAGGCTACCCTGGATGAAGAAGACCGTATGTGGCCCTCCATCACAAAACCACCAAAAAGTTGCCAGACATGGGCAGATTCTGAAAGAGCAAACTCTAAGCTTTATAATGATGTATAGTCGATTAAGTTGAAAACTGTCTCACTCATTAAGCACCTGCTATTCATGACTAATCAACCAACTTTAATTGCAGTAACACCATCCTTTCAAGAGTAATCAGGGTCGAAAGGGAGGAGTGTGTAAAGGGTTTTTTAAAAATGGATAGGGGTCACTAAGATGTACCTAATCACACTATTCTATCAAACAAAGATCAAGAAAAACTGCAAAAAACACAGTTTCCAATTTGTTTTATGATCCCATGCTGTAGAATTATGTAGAAGAAGAATATCGTTCTTTCAGAAAATTTTAGGAAATGAAGATTGACTAATTTGACCCATTTTACCTAATTTAAGTCCTCAGGTAAAATCAGGGGGCATCACTTTTTGTTGGTTTTGTGAAGCATGGTCACATATTATTATTATTATTGTTATTATTATTGTCATTGTTGAGGCCATGGTTATTGCTGTCATTGTTGTTATTAGCATTATTATTATTATTATTATCATTAATCAAAATACACTATTCATTCCAATTTTCAGACGCACTCTCTCTCACTGCGGAGGGCGGTTTCAGGGCGGCGGCTCCCATTCAATGAGCTCCTGGCAGAGCACAAGGCACGCTCCCAGGCGCTCGCTGCTGCAAAAGCAGCCGCTGCGGCCGGAGGCAACCCCACGTCCATCGCAACGACGACAACGGTTGCCGCCAGCACAACGGCCACGACCACGACTCTCAGCAATAATCTTGGAGGCGGGGCGGGCACCCAGCTCTCGACATCGCAGTCAGGGGCGGGGTCTGAGGGGACAACTGGCTCGGATGCTTTGTGTCCTCAGAAGCTGGGAGGCACCCCTACGGTGCCCGTCCTCTCCAGTGTGGGGTCAGCATCCTCCGTGGAGTCCTCCCACTCTCTCAAGTAGGTTTCACACAGGGGTCAGGCTTCCCTATCTTCAGTTGGTACAATTTGTAGGTTTCCAGGTTTTGTTGGGTTGTTGTAATCAAGTTAACCTGTTGAAGACGAGTAGGGGGTATGCTGGGGCAGGTGTCTATGGGAAATGCATGTTGGTGCAATATCAGCCCATACTCAGCAGGTAGGAAAAAGCAAATGTAGCTTTGTCTGGTGCTGAAGTCAAGCAAATAAAATTTGACAAAAGTTAACTAATGCCAAGTGTTTATGGTACAAAGTGTTTTCCTGCTATGTGTTATAAGCTTTCGTTTAGAATGTCTCTCCAAAATATATACTAAACAGGTTTTCTTGTGAACTAATTTATTGTGTTATTCTGCAATGTCTTGTAATCCACTTAGTTGGTTGCATCTTATCAAGCAGCATCATGTGTCTGTTCACCAAGAAACACCAGAGATAAAAAAGCTTGTAAGTGAATGACAATGTTGGGTTGACGTCACGCTATTTTAATAGTCTTTCTAGTGACCCACATACTGATACAGAATCACATGAAGATCAGAGAAATACTTTTTTAACAATCTCTCTATATTGTTAATATGATTTTATGGATGTACATGTATTTTGCTTCCCTTCAGACGGTCACATACGATATCCACCCCGCCTTCATCAGTGCACCCTGTGGGTGAGGGCTCGGCACTCTCCCCGGTGGTGGTTGTACCCCCGGACACCTCGCAGAACCCTGCCCCTCTCCGGCGGCAGGAGCACCATCCGTCTCCCACCCACCAGAGGGGCGTGTCCCAGGGCGGGGACAGGAAGGATGGTGGTGAGAGGTTGGACTTCCCCTGTACCCACCAGCACCCGAGACCTTTCGCAGTGAGTTTCCATTGCCCCTTTCAAGGCATTGCTCCTTTTGAGCCATCCTACATGAGAGAGAGAGAGATACATGTGTAGTGTATGTGTGTGTGTGTGTGTGTGTGTGTGTGTGTGAGACAGAGAGAGAGGGAGGTATCTGCTTTTTTGACCTCTGCATATCCTTCCCTTGTTGTTGACATGTTGTGGTGGAGCTGCAGTGTGTGTGTGTGTGTGTGTGTGTGTGTGTGTGTGTGTGTGTGTGTCTGTGTGTGTGTGTGTGTGTGTGTGTGTGTTCCTCCAAACTTACTGAACACATGTGCAGCCCACAACTTACTTCACCACATGATACATTACAGCTTCTCTTCAGGAGCAGTTTCAGTGCCTGGGATGCCATTTTCTGTTGATGTAAAGTGCACAGAAAGAATGTGAAGTTCTTCAGACCAAGGAGGTTTAAGAGAATGGAGTCACAACCATCTGTTTTCCTTTGCTAGATGTTCGATGCGGCCACTCGAAAATATTAGAATCATGTGCCACACTGGATCTGCTGTGCAGTTAGGAAAACAATTGACTCATTGCTCAATGCATAATCGCTAGCCACTTTCTAGGGGAGATTATGTATGTGTGATGGTAATTACTTTTTGCCACCCCTCCTTATAAAAGATAGGTGATATATAATGGTAATCACACTGGGATGCGCAAACAGAAATTACACAAAAAATGATGAAATAAAAATGAAAACTACTTGACAGGGCATGCCCGGGCACTAATGTGATATAACTATCAATAGAGAATTGTACTTAAAGATTATTTCATATCAGTTTTATTTGTGGGAATTCAGTGGAAAAGTAATAATATTTGCTTTCTAGGATTGTACAGTTTTAAACAATATGGAATATCACATGATACTGCTCAGATGTACACTTTTGCACAAATTTGTGAATGGGATTGACTTTTGTTTTATAAGCTTTGTCAATAAGTGAGATTGCATTTCATTTGATAAATAAACAAGTAATATATCGCAAACATGTTAACGTTCAAATTCAGCAAGACGGCGGCATCGAACATCGATTATCAAAGGCACAAATGCTCCTATGGAATTTTTTTGTACATAAATAGAAAACTTACATCTGTTTAGATAATTACAGCCAGTTGGAACTCCAACTTTTAAACCTCCTTGTTCAGACTTAGACCTCATCTTACCAGTGAGGAAAGTTTGATCACTATCATACCCTAATAGCCTGAACCCCCCCCCCCCCAGATTTACTCAATGTTTTGGATTTACCATGTATTTATCAGAACATCACAGCAACTTTGCTTGAATCCAGTGTGCCCTAAAACTTACAGTAGTATCATTGATGTGGGATAGTGTTGGTGCAATAATACTGGATGTTTGTTAGGTGACTTACAATCCCATACTCACAAACATGCCTGGTTTCAGCAAACTGGAAATTTCATCTCTTGTGCCCTTTCTGTTTAATGCAGATGTGTACGTATGGCTCGAAGCGAACAGAGCGAGGGATGACGGTGCTTAGCAGGAAGCAGGACCACCTCCGAGCCGCTCTGGCTGGCCTCCTGGAGAGACAACTCAAACCACCTCCTCTAAAGTGAGTGCGCCCTCTCTGTTTTCAGCCACATTCATCCACGTGCTGATGCGGTCATGAATTTCCATCCCAATCATTATTTCGTCATCCCCAATCATGATATGTCTTCCCTCTACCCCACCCATTTTTTTTTAGGTATTCATCCTGAGGTCATATGCCTCATTAAAGAAAAAACAGCATAAAATAAAGAACAAACCACTCCTTCCCAAATCACAACCCCACCCCCCCCCAAAAAAAAAACACACACACACACACACACAAACACATGTACAACTCAACTTTACTCTACAATCTCTTGTGTAACCAAATCCTCTGGATTTTAACCCTGTGGCCTGCCACTGGATGTTCTCAATATCATTATTACCCACACTGATGAGCTGGTTTAAATTTGATCAGGTGCAGGATACCCTCCCTTCTTGTCACATAATATCTTATGTTATATACAGGGCTGAACATACAAGTTGTCCGATGGCCCCCAGGGCCACTAAAAATTGATGTCAGACTACCGAATTTCCAAAAAGGGTATATATTTTGGTGGTCCGATCTGGTAGCTAAAATTAGAAATAAATTTGTATATTTCCTTTTTTAGCAAGCCACCAACATTTCAAATTCAAAGATTTTAGTGGCCCAAACGGGCTACCAGAGAAAAAGATTACTGTCAAGCCCTGTTATATGTATGATTATTTTTTTAACTGCAAGAAATTGATCAAAAGGAAGTAAGCTCATGTCATGCTTCACCTGTTGTTGTTACTTTCCATCTCCAGGAAAATGTGTTACACTCAGGAATCAGCAGTTCTACCAAATCTTGCCAGGAACGGCAACGCCACCTCAGTGCCTCCCAAGCTCACAAACTCTCATGTTGACGCCAGTGTGCTGCATTCAGTGGCGCCCAATGCCAAGTCATCCAAGTCGAGCGCGGCCAGCAGTAAGAGCAAAAAGTCAAAAGGGAGCAAGGTGGAGAAGGGCAACGAGGGCCATGTGCTTCAGACTGTGAAGAACGCCAAGGTCCGCAGGAAAAGCGGGAGCGGAGGAGTGACAAGCGTGTCTCCGGCAATCATTCAGAGCAGCTCAGCCAGCAACATTGTGCACAACATCCTGGCAGTCTCCTCCAACAGCTCCGTGCCGCTGGCCATCGCCCCGACGACGTACACCGTTGTCGGTGGCAACGGACTCCAGCCGGTGGACGTCATCAACATGGATCCCAACACCAGTGTCGCGGAGATGCAGGGACACCTCCTGAAGAACCTGAGATTTGTGGTGACAAACATTGACACGAATGCCAACAGTGTGGCGGGCGGTGGTGGGGGATCGGTGCAGCCCACCATCGCCAACGTGACGTTACCGATCATCAACGCGGTGGGCAGCACACCCGTGATGATCGGAAACATTGGAGCCCTGCAGCTCCAGGACCGCAAGATGAACGTCAAGTCGAGGACAAAGAGCGGCTCGGGGGGCAAGGGACTGGAGCGCCAGACCTCAAGGACGCGCAAGGCGTCCGGGGGCGGCCTTGCCCGCACCGCCACGCAGCAAACAGTACAGATAGGCACAGTTCAGGGAGACACGATCATTGTGCAAGACCAGGGTGTGATACCCAGCATGAGGAGCTCACCCAGCCCAGTCCTCAGACCAGTAGGTGGATTCTGTCTGTATTTCTTCCTTCCCCCTAAGCTTGATGTCCAGTAGGAACTACGTGACTGCCTGTCTGCCCAAAATTTGCAGATGGAAATCTTGTGATTAGCCAAAATGTGAATTTAGGGTCTAAGTCCTGCATTCTCATCTTCACTCATTTGATGAATTCAATCAAGTCCTCATCTAGCCTTTGTCAAAAGTTAGAAGTATGAAACAAATTGCTGAATGTGTATGCAGTATATAAAATATCAACTGTTGTTTTCTTATGGGGGTGGAAGTAGGGATGTGTTTTCAATTGATTCTGTTGTGCTGTAATTTGTAGAAATTACAAAATGGGAGCAAGCTCATGTGTGCAGTTCTGAGGCAGTAAGGATGAAAAGTTGTGTAAGCGCCATGCTGTGAGAAGTGAAATTTTGCTTTGATATATTACATTTTGAACTTCTTTAGATTTCATCTGTTGGCATATTCAAGTTTTCTCCTATTAAGCTGAATTAAATTGTATGTTTGGCTTTGTTGTTTTACAGCCATATCAAAATATTGAGCCAAAAAAGAGAAAATAGAATAGATGGATTGTTCCAAAGATTGTTCCAAAAATATAGTATGACTATATGTCAATATTTCATGGTCTTCATTGGGGCAAAAATACACTTCACCTAAAAACATATCGTAGCATGGAAGAACGAGACATGAAACTCGTCACACTGACGAGTTAGGTGATACGCCTGGGGTCATCAGATGTCGGTCATCTGTGATCGACAAAGAAAAGAATGTGATATAGGCACTTTGAAGTTATATTGAGCGTGCATGCAAAACGGTTTCTCTAACCACTCGGCCACGAGACATCCACGGAAACGGTAAGGCCAAAAAAAAAAAAAAATTAGATATTACAGGGGGAAAAAGTCAATGCCCACTCAACAATCGTGGCCGCGTGAACATGTATTGCATTGCTAGAAGGAAATGCGGCCTTGTAACGACTGAGGTCGCTGTGCCATTTCTGGCAATTTCGGAAAAATACGTCCCGCACACATAAAACCTATAATCGGCTGATTTTGATACCTTGCCTTTAATCACAATTTTCAGTGTGATGACGTCATCAAAGTACAAAACAATGACATGGACTTGAAAGACAATTGCTCAAAGTACAACACCTCCGTTGTCGTCATTACATACTATGATCGGTTTGACAGAGTCAGGATGCAACATTTTGCAGCAGTCGAAGTAATGTGGTCTCCAACACAAAACAGAGGGATATTGTGTGTGTGTGTGTGTGTGTGTCTGTATAGGTGCGTTTATATACGAACGTAATTTCTACATGGACGAATGTGTAATACACCATTGAAGAAAAAAAAAGTAAAATAGCTAGGTATTTTGTTTCGTGATCTTGTGGGGTTCGAACCCGCACGAGTGCAACCTCACGTCTCTGAGACGGCGCCTTTAACCACTCGGCCATACGTCTCGACGAGAAAATATGAGGAACGTAAACTTATGTATGTGAAAGATGAATCAGGAATCGATTCGTCCACATTCCATTCTCATTTTCAGTTTTAAACTGCAAAATTGTCAACCTCATGAGAAGATTTCAAAGAACAAAATGCATGATTACTGCAGCTTATTGTCTCAGCTACAACATACTTAAATTTCAGAGGAAATGAAGCAAAATCAGCTGAGATAAAGGTGCTTAAACGTTGTCAAGTCAATGCATGGTTAAAAAAAAAATCACCTCCCATAGACATAACACGTAAACTTGTCCGATTTTGCATCTTTACTTTTAATCACAATTTAAAGTATGATGACGTCATCAAATTTCAAAACCATGACATGGACTTGAAAGGCAAATGTTTAAAGTACAACATATGTGAATTTGGGATAATATTGAGCTTAAACAACAGAGATACGAGCAAATGAATGTCAGAAACAGTACCTCAAAAAAATCAATTCCACTTTTTTTATTCAAAGTGACGATATGATCACGTCATCGCGTTTGCCTGGCAATATTGATACTTGGAATGTTATTTACAATTCATATGCTTTTGTAATATGCAATAGAAATATCGGGTCAACGGACGATTTAAAGAGCTATGGCGAAATAAACAAAGACATGTTTTTTCACTATATTTGCAGAAAGACGCGCGCGCGGAATTTCAACTTTGACGCCAGTGCATTCCTTTGTTATAGGTCAACATCGATCGGAAATTAGTGGATATTGTTACTCAAAGTATCAGGAATCCAAATCAGTCAAAAAAATTGCATTTTCATGTTGGTTACGCCCTCTGCGCGAGAAATTGCGCGGACGGACGCGCACGCGAGAAAATGTTTGAAACGCTTAAAATTGTCTGAAACTTCGAGATTTCCCATTGGGAAGTCGTTTTGAGCCTTTTAAAATTTTGACGCGCGCGAACGCGCGCGTAATGAAGACCTGGGTAACTAGCGTTAAAAAGTAAGATAGAGCGTGACCTGAACTTTATGTCCAGCGAAAATGATGCAGAAATGACATCTAGTTATGAAGTTATGATCGATCATGTGACAAGGTCCGAAAATCACAAAATGGCGCCTAAATGACGTCATAGATATGTTACTGTCATGAAAACCTTATTGTGGCTAGATATTGTTATGAGACATGTTGACTGAAAATTTCATGTCATTCCGTAATGTCATTGTTGAGATATTGACGACACAAAATTGTCCAGAAAGAAAGAAGAATAAAAAAAAATAAAGAGAGATTTTGACAATCACAATAGGTGATACGCTGATAGCGTATCACCTAATAATCATTATCATCATTCTGCAAATTTGAACTTTAGCTATTGAAATTAACAATGATTAGGAAACTCACTTGGCGTGGCATATCTAAGTCATTCGTAAAGCCATGCGTTACTGTATGAGCAGCTTAGTGAAACAGAGCCCAGGCCACTGGCTCACCACATCCCTTCTGACTTTTCTCCCTAGGAATCCTCAAGTCCGCAGCTAACATCCATCCCAAACGGTATCATTCCATCTCCCTCGGGAGGCCCTCTCTGCGCGGGCGCAAAGGTGTACAGCGGGGGCGCGGCCGGCACCACCGTGATGGGGGTCGGGGCCAGTGGAGGCATGGTAGTTGTGGACCAGCACCCTGCCATGCAACAGCAACAGCCGCAGCAGCAGCAGCAACAATTAAGTGTACTATCACAGCAGCAACAGCAACAACTTCAGTCGCAGCACCAGCACCAGCAGCTGCCGGCAGACATGACCAGCCCGAGTGGGACCAGCACCCCTAGCCCCGGGGGCAACTCGACGGAGACGTCTCCCAGCGGCAACTTTCACTACACCTCAGGAATTCAAACTCACAGTGGTAATGGCATTCAGATGCTTGTCATATGTCACATGAGGGAGTGTGTTGGATGTTGCAACAGGGTGGGCGAAAAGGGTGTATGGCAGGAAAAGGCAAGATTTTAGATTTAGATGACTCCTCCAAGCTTGAACCTGTTGCAGCATATTTTCCTTAGGTTTTTAGCTCACCTGAGCCAAAGGCTCAAGTGAGCTATTGCGATCGCCCTTCGTCCGGCGTCCGTCGTGCGTGGTGTGTCGTGCGTCGTGCGTAAACTTTTTACATTTTCATCTTCTTCTTGAAAACCCCAAGACCGATTTTCATCAATCTTGGCAGGTAGCATCCATATTGGGTTACAAACTCAATTTGTTAAAATGGGCACCATGCCCCACCCAGGGGGCCCCCAGGGGGCTCAAACCCCCCAAAATTAAGGAATCTGTAAAAATCTTCTTCTCTAGAACCTGAAGTGATAGAGCAAAGTTAATACTATGAGTTAGTACATCGATGACTGTAGTTTCAAGTTTGTTCATGGCAGAATCAGGGGTGCCCCCCTTGGGACCCAGGGGAGGGGTCCTAATGGGGCCTAAATTGTACATTTTCATCTTCTTCTTGAGAACCCCATGACCCATTTTCACCAAACTTGGCTGGTAGCATCCCTAGGGGGTAGGATCTCAATTTGTTAAAATGGGCACCATGCCCCACCCAGGGGGCCCCCAGGGGGCCCCAAACCCCCCAAATTGAAGAAATCTTTAAAAATCTTCTCTAGAATCAGAAGTTATAGAGCTAAGATAATACTATGAGTGAGTACATTAATGACTGTAGTTTCAAGTTTGTTCATAGCAGATCCAGGGGTGCCCCTCTTGGGGGTGGGGTTGGGAAGGTCCAAATGGGGGCCTGAATTGTACATTTTCATCTTCTTCCTGAAAACCTCATGATGGATTTTTCGTCAAACATCCCTAGGGGGTCAGGATCTCAATTTATCAAAATGGGCACCATGCCCCACCCAGAGGGCCCCAGGGGGCCCCAATCCCCCAAATTAAGGAATCTTAAAAAAATTGGGCCTTTTTTTTTTATTGTACATTTTCATCTTCTACTTGAGAATGCCTGGTCAAATTTTAGTAGAGCTGTGAATAATTTAGATTAGTGACTGCGTGAAAGGTGAACTTGCGATACTCAGGTGAGCGCTAGACCCGCGGGTCTCTTGTTTTTTGTTGTTGTTGATGTCTTAACACCACTTTGAGCACCATTTTCCTTTTCACAAGCCCAATTTTGTATTGCCATGCCAAAGTTCATTTTCTGTGAAAACTTTGAGGCAGTCATCATGATTCCACTTTGAGTATTTGTTTCTTTTCTTTCTTTTTTTTTTTGTCCTTTTCACAAGTTTAATTTTATATTGCCATGCCAAGTTCATTGTCATGTAAAAATTGGCACAGGTCATTCTGGTCATATCCCCTAAAATTTGAGTGACAATCATATCTCTCCCTTACTTTCTATGTGTACAGAGTATAAATGTTAGATAATTACTGGAAAGCAGAATGTAACAATATAAAAGCTTTTGTATAGGATGATGTGTAGTGTACTGTGACAGAGGAAAGTTTTGTGCATTTTGTACAGCATGAAGCTAGTGTGAAATTTAAAGCAAGCGAACTTTTCCTTGTGATATGAAACAGTATTCAATATTTTGATTCTGTGGAGCTGAAAAATGTGAAATTTATCTTACTTGGCTGAGCACAAAAAATTCCTTGTGTGAAAATATCCACTTTTACAGAAACATTATTTTGCATATATATACTATTTTCAGCCTTAATTTCATGTCATCATAATTGAGTAATACTTCTAATTTGCCCATTTTTTTTTTTTGTTTCCTGCAGCAAACAAGTCCTTGTCAACTTCAATTTCTTCCAAGTCAAATAGTGGCTCTCGCAAGCAGCAGACTGTCAAGGGTGGTGGAGGCCTTTCTGCAGCGGTGGCATCCCACGCCAACCAGCAGACTGCCACCATGCAGCAGGTGCCGTTCCAGATGCCACTCCAACACATCATGGCCAACCTCATCGACGCCCAGGGCAAGCCGGTGAGCGCCATCATCCCAGCCAACCCCCAGCTCTTCTCCAGCATCCAGCTGCAGCAGGGTGGGGGCGGGGCACAAGCCACGGGGAGCACAGGTGCCCAGCTGGTGCCGAGTGCTGTGGCCACCGTCACTCCGGGGGACCACCAGAATAAGGCCATGTCACCACCGACGGCAGCTGGGGCGGCCTCCATCCTCGCCCAGCAGCCCATAGCGCTCTCCCTGCAGCAGGCCCACCACCAGCCCGCCAACCAGCAAATCCGGGTGCAGGGCACCGGGCTGGCGGCGGTGGCCTCTGTCGGCGAGCACACGGCACAGGTGGTGCTGAGTCCCAGTGGCACAGGGGACCCTAGGCAGGAACTGAAATTACACCACTAGCTGCGGCCTCAAACACAGCAGGGCTCTTTTTCTCTCGTTCACCACTATTTTTTTCTCCCTCTTTTCTCCTCAAATTCTTGCTCTCTGTGTTTCTTGTTCCTTTCTCTTTTTGCCTTATTCTGGTATCTTTTATTTTTCTTTCTCTATTTCAGTCTGTTTTTCTTGTCATACTTTTTTTTTTTTTTCAGCATGATGACTTTGAGGTGACTAAGAGGCATTAGGGATAATTAGGGTGTGTGTTACCATGGTGAAGTGATGCTCAAGCTCTTCTTAGCTGGTGGAGCTCATTTGAGACATCAACATTTCTGGCTGCTTCCATTTTGCACAAGCTTTATTAAACATCACATTCTGCAGTTTTGGTGATCCTGAATGAAAAGTAGAGCAGACTTCTTCATATTTTCTATTTGATAATGGATAGAATATGAATGTCCGTATTCACAACTTTAAGCATATCCAACCCTCTTTGAGTGGATGCATTACAAAAAATTTTGAAACATGTCAAATTCAAAGACTACCTGGTTGGGCATCAAGTATACATATTTATAATGTTGCAGCATCAAAGAGCTGGAAGAAAAAGAACGATAGTAGTAAACCTTGACCGATAAATCTGCCTCTTGTTCGGTGATCTCTTGTTAATTATATATAGTCGATATACGGTTGGCCCCTTACAACGGACAGACATCTTCCATTCAATGTACTGTGCAGACTTGCTTGCCACACAATGACTAGTCTGGGCTTGTAGGAGATGGGGTAGAATTTCCCCTTTTCCATTATAAGACATAACAAAACTTTGCATACATACCTTTATATACTTAAGGAATGAGTCAGGCACACCAACTTCATGAGTGTTTCCTCTTATACCTCATTTTGCATTCTTTATCGGGTAGAACAGCTTTCAAAACTCTGCTCGCCTACATTGCTTTCAAACCACTGAACTTGCATTGGCGCAAAGCAGAGTGAATGGAATATATTTATCTGTTGTGAGAGGCTGACCATATTACCGACCCTAGACAGTTAACAAGAGGCCACCGAAACAAGGTACAGATTTAGCAGCCTTTTTAGTAAACTACAAGGAAGGTGCTATCAGCTCACATTTTTGGTCTCACAAACTTTACAAGGTGGGATTCATTCACCATGGGATGTTGTGATGAAAATGGTACACCCGAAACTTTCATCCCCCCAGCTGAATAGTCCCTCAAAGTCATCAGTAGAGCCCTGCTGACAGTAATATTGTCCTCTTGTTTGACGACTGCCCATCTATTCCAATCAGCCGCTCGAATCTCGACCCTCTTGACCATGTACCCGGGGGAAAAAAAAAAACCCCAATCAAAATAACAACTTTAAACTAATTGGATATACCAATTCCCCAAACCACACGATCCCAGCTGTCTTATCAAAATTCATGCTGACAAGTCTGAGACATACCGTTGTTACTTTTTGCCATGCCCAGGCAGTATTGAGGCACTTAAATGTCTACATTGTAGGTGTTGATGTGAACTCGTTAATTCTTGAATGTCTCGAGGGAAAGCTGTTCAACAAAGCATCATGCTTCGCAGTAAGCTGCTACTTTGTTTTCAAGTAGCTTAGTCAATAATATATGATGATAGCTCATCCTGTACTGTTTGATGAACAGTAAATTGCAGTAGCAAGAGGACAATATCACTGATGCAAGTACAATCACCAGTGACAATAATGATGTAGAGAAAGAAAGAAAGATGCATATACACATTTTATTCTCTACATTTTTTGTGTGGTGCCTGGGAGATATATGCAATTATGATGTTAAAAAGCAACAACAAGGATGAGAAAACAATGTGATGTTTTTTCGCCAGTTTTCAAGTGCAATTTTTGTGAGGAAAACAAATGTTATTTCTTGTGAAAGGATGAGGAGTAGATGAGAATCAGGTCAGGTGTGAAAGGAGTCACCGCGAAATTACTCTTGTCTTTTTGTCGTCTTTGCTGCCAAGGCGTGTCTCTTGGTCGTCCGTGTAATCCAAATAGATTATGACCATTTGTCTTTGTGCTAAGCTCTGTGCTGTAACGAGGTCTTTTTTGGAGGATGAGAGAGGAGAGAAAGAGAGAGAGGGAATAAGAGTGAGAGTGAGACAGATAAGCTAAGAAATGGACAGATTGTCTGCTATCGAGTCTGATTGTTGGCAAGTAGGCGGCAGTGTGAGCGAGGTGGCGCACTCGAAACTAGAACTCTATGAAGAAAAGGAACAACTAAATATGATAATCAGGTCATGAGGAAAACTAGGTGGAATTATTGCAGAGAATATCTCTTAGATTGCTCCGTAGGGTTAATTTATTCTGCCTATTTATTCAGCTTATTGTATTATTGTACGTTGAAGAAAAGTCCTGGTGTTGGTATGTGTTGTTGTTTGGTTCGACATTTGGTCGCGTGACCTGCCTCCAGAGTCATTGAATTTCGCATCTTGCTGCTCTGTCACCTTGCTGTAATGTTTGTTTGTTTTGTTTTCCCTTTTGAAGCAACTTTAACATTCTAAGCCTTATTTATGTTGTGCACCACCAATGTATACATGGATTGCAGCAGGAGATACAAGTACTTTCTCCACTACTTGCAGACCAAGTTCAACAAACTTTCAGACTTCTGTTGCTAAATTCTGTTATGATGGAAAATGCAATGAAATGATAGGGGAGTGGTGCAGGTGTAAGAGATGCACAGTGTACAATCCGCCATATGAGTCAACTCATCAGGGGCAAAATTCCATTTCAAAAATTGATATTCTGTAAAGTTTCAGAGGGTTTTTTTTTTTTTTTAGGGGGGGGGGGAACATATGCATGTATACCTACCAAAATGCATTCATTTCACGTTGTCCTTTGTGATTAGATGCCTTTATGCAGATTTTTTTTTTTCTTCATAAATTGCATGTTGAGGTTAATCCATTTTGAGACTGTGACCTGTACTGATAACTTAATTATATGCCAGTATTATCATATTTAATCTTTTCCCATGTCACAATTTGGACGGCGTCAGAAGATCACACCGTTTCTCTGTCCACAATTTCAGTGGTTTTTTTTTTTTTTTTTTTTTTGGTCAGTTTTTCTTTTCTTTTCTTTGTCCAGTCTCCATGTGGAGCTGAAATATGGCTTGAGTGTTTCATTAAATGTGAGTAACCCAGAGTGTTTTAGTACCAGCCCCTCAAATGTATGTGGGTTGATAGTCTGTGGATTATGTGAGTTGTAACTTCACTAAAACAAGTCCTCTTCAGTGGATTAACTGTAACAAGATGTGTATTCTTTCTCAGATAAATGCAATCATCGTGACAGCGTATATTCAGTTAGATGTTTTCCAGACAATTTTTTGTTGTTGCGCAATTTCTCTTCTAAACTCATTGATGTAGATGTCTCTTAGATGCCTAATCATGAAGGGGGGTTGGGGTGGGGGTTAAGCAGAATGACAGCATTTTGTGTTGGCTCTTGTCTATACCTTGCCAAATATCTATTCATGAACAGGTCATCTGTAGTGCTATGAATTTGTGCCAAATTATTTGACCAATATCCATCCCAAGGTTATGCTTTCCCTGTTGTTGTATTGCCTGGCCAGGCCACAGAGTGGAGAGGAGGATTACACGCTTTGTATGTGTAAGCTCAAGAGTACACCCATATATTTAAGATGAAATTGATTAGAGAATATATTTGAAATGAAATTGATTTGAAAATACCTAGATATGTCAAACTGCAGCTCACCGGAACCCAATGAATTTATGTCACAAGCTGTGTGTAACCCATGTGTCCTGTCATCACAATTTGTCAGTATTATTTATTCTGTTATTTCATTTATTTATTTATTTTTTTAATCATGTGTATTGAGTTGTCACTGTTGCCCTGTAATTCATGCGACACACTTTGGCTGATGTCTCTAGACCGGTGTACTACTGTACTTGAATATTGTAAGAAGATAAGAGGATCGAATCACACTAATGCCAAAAATCCAAGAATTCATCGCTAATGCAGAATGAGATCATAATGATATCTTATGTTGCCTGCTCCTTCTCTTCTTGCCACCAGAGTAATCATATCGATTCACCTGTATCTCTTATTATTCAAATTTAGTTGGGGGGGACATATGAAATACTTCCAAGTGAAGACCACATTAAATGAATATAACCCTTAACCCGTTGAGGACGGTTTGATTTTGCTACAACACGCATTTCCCATAGATGCTTGCCCGAGTATACTTAGGACTTGTTCTCAGCGGGTGAAATCTAGTTAATATGATATGAATGCCTCTGTGCACTACTTTACCTATATTTTTGCTATTGTAGGGAATACATTGAGCAAAACTGACGTGGCACTGATTTTTGATAGCGAATGTAGGAAGAAATATGCAAAATCCCTTTTGTTTCCCCCAAAAGATGCATTTATTACCAGCAACCTGCCTCTCAACGTGATTACTAAAGGTTGGAGATCTGTATTTGTGTAGTTTGACACCATGTACAATGTCTTTCTTATATTTTGTCTGTCTGTCTGTCTGTTACTCTTTCTCTCTTCTTTATCTCTTTCTCTTTCTCCGTTTCACTTATGATACGCACATCCAGACTTTCGTACTGTTTTGTCGCAAGTTTATGAGCTGAAGACTTAATACCGAGAAATACCACATTGAACATTCCACTGATGATGAAGATTCTAGTAACAGTTATATAATATCACACTGCAATTATCATGGATGTATTACTACACTCATCTTGAGCTCTATCGTGTTGCGCTGTTGTTTGAGTTTAAAACACTCTTGTTGTTTTGTTTTTGTTTTTTGGAAAGAAATGTGTTCTTTTTTTTTGCAGCATTCTGTTTGTTTTCACAGGATTTGAGTCAAATAGAGAGCACATCTCTGTCACGTTTGATGTCTCTGTACTCTCAGTTCATGTTGCACAGCCAGAACAATTGGTGCTTTGCACTGTAGAGCTAAACCAGTGATGAATAGCAAGGGATTTGTGTCGAGAAAATCATTGATAAGCGATGAAGGATTCATTTACCTCTCTCTTATATATGTTTTTTTTGTTAGTAAGTCATAAACCAAAACATAAGAAAAAAACAAACAAATCAGAAAACTGAGCAGATACACTGTATGGCCCAGTTCTGCTGTAAAAAGATCATGTATTGGTCCATGAAGGTGGGAAGGAACATATCTACTCCCCCCCCCCCCCTCCCCATACTCTGTTGTAAAGAATTGCACATATTTCAGTAAAAGTGTGTTTCCTCTGGTTGCATGCATTTCTCTGTCAGAAGATTGTGTGGTGGTTAAGTATATTGATGGAAACTAGTAAGTTTTTGCAAACTCAGTGTAGGAAGTAAATGCTGACTTTTCTATCTTGCAGAGTCTATTGAATGAGGCTGGTTTTGTTTTCGCTTTTTCTTTTTTGTCACTGAAATAAATCAAATATTGTAGTTTTTTTCTTCTCTAGTTCCAGGAAATTTAAATTCACCCCCTGTTGAGACACTACCCATAGTTTTGAATTTTAGTTGTGTTTGCTCTGGATGTGAGAGTCGTACTGTAGTGTTGATGATGTAGCCTGATTTTACATACTAGCTTTATCCCTTCAAATTTAAGATTGACCTAAAATGTGAACTACATAACAACGGCTTTGCTGCATTGTTTTGACAGAAACAAAGGACAGACATCCTTCCCTTTTGAAAGGAAAGAAAAACAACATTCATAGAAATATATTTAAGATATAACAGCAACCCAAATTGAGGAATGTGTGGCTAATTGGCATATTCAATTGCAGATTATGTGTATCACAGAAAAAGTAATATTCTACTACAGAGGTATAATATTTCTGGCTGCTTTATACTGAGAGTATGCCAGCATATGACCTCTTATTCACAGTCGTTAACTGTCCTTGACAATGTATCAGAAACAAGAAAAAAGGACATAAATCTGTACCACTATACACTTACCTTGCTAATACTGAAAAGAGTAGCCATTGCTGGGAATTTAGCAGTTGTTTGATGCAGTTTCTCTGTCATTGCTATTATTTGAAATCCCCCTTTACACTGAATCATACTATGTTGTGACAAGGCATCAACACAAACAGAAGAAACTATGAGGAGTTTGCTGAAGATACTGCAAGACGTGATGTTGATGTTGTATTAAAAAACCACGGCGAAGATTGGGGCTGAAAGGCTCACAGGAGGTGGGTCCTCTCGGTGGTAGCTGGTGAAATTTTTTCTCAGGAATGGACGAATATAAGCATATCACTGCACTGTTGCATGCTTATGATTTACAAAAATTGTACGTGAGTTTAGGAATTTTATGTTGATGATGCAATATGACTTTCATTTCATTTTCTTTGTCAAGATTTTTCTGTTATCTCTCTCGTTTGCGACAGGCAGTTATCGGTGATTCTGTATATTTGATTTTTCTGTCTGCTCTCTGGCTTTCATGGAATCGATCTTGAACCAAAGTCACATTTTTATGCCATTAAAGTTGGCGCTGATTTCATGTTATGACACACTCGTGGTCATACCGAGGTATGATTACAACTATAAGCTAAGCGTGACTAAAGATGAGCTTTGACAGAATATGAAATGAAAATTAAAGTCATCTGGAGAGAGGCATAAAGTCATGTTTAAGGGAGCCTTACTAGTGTTCTAAAGACCACTTTGGGTAATGAAATGTATTTTTATAGGAGCAACGCCATCCCCTTGCATACTGTTTGCTAGGGGTTTGATAAAATTACATATGCAGGCATTTTACTTTTAAATCAGTGCTGATAAGCACTATTCCGATATTGAAGTAGCAATCAGAGTATTTTGCCTGTGATTTATAAGTATTCAGTTTGCCGAAAACCCCTGAAAACATGCATTCTTTTGCTCAAGCTTTCACTGATGTCCAGCCGTACTTAACTGCTACAATTACAAACCACTGCTTCATTCCCCTTCAGCTACCAATTGCTTCATAACCTTGGTCTTCCCACTCCACGTTGACAACATGTTTTACACAGTGTTTAGCTGTAAGCAGTTTGGAATTCTTGCTTTCTCCTCCTCTTGTAACAAACCTGTCCTGGTGCATTTGTGGCTATTCCAAGTCTGCAGAATGCTAGCTGCCCCCCCCCCCCCCCCCCTCCGAAAAAAAAAAGTCTGCCTTTAGCTCATCAACGACGGGCTGATTTTGCTACAACACATGTTTCCCAAAGACTCCTGCCCAAGTATACTCTGGACTCATCCTCAACGGGTTAAGATATATAAATATGTGGAAAAGAGACTCAATAATCAAATGCATGACTTCTGCATCATTAACATTTGTATCGTGAAGACCGCATCATCATCAACGATAACAATGGACCCTTCACATATACTATGGTACCTGACTCTGCCAATCCATGGTATGTATAATGTGCATTTGATGCTTGGCATAGCCCCCACTCTAGTGCAGTCAGGCATTCATGCCCAAACAATATATTAGGCACCAGGAAGTGATTCTAGGGAATTCCCCCACAAAGTTTTTAGGGAAGCCACTGTTCATCCTGCAGCGCACAGCCGGTTCCTGTAACATTAGAATGCCTTAGGATTTGTGTTTTCCATGTAAAGACGCAATGCATTCAGGAACATTCAAAGCATCCACCGGATTGGTACCTTTGTGTTACCCTGGTAACTTCCGGCCTAGTGTGAGAAACAGATACTGTTGATTGTAGGTGATGTTTGCCATATTTGGGAGCCATTGAATAATGGCTGGTGTGTAAATCCTGATAGCCTCAAGACTCGCATATCACTTTCATAGCAAATTGGTTAGTTTAGCTGATTCCACCAGTAGAATATACTACTAGTATCCATAAAAAAGAGGATTTTGTTTTCTTCTTCTGACAGAAAGTTTTTTTTTTTCTTCTTCTTCTGACAGAAAGGTGATACATATGAACTACCAATGTATTGTCAACATGTGAAATTTCAAAGAATCAGTCCAAATTTTTACATGGGATTGTTGGATGACCAAAAGGGGTTCCAAGAGATGCTTTCATGTCCACATGCAATCTGAAGAAGCAATTTGATCTAAAGCTTGGTACCATACCAATTTCCAATTTCCATATTATTTATACCTGCTGTCTCCTTTGTCAGCTGTAATCAGATCCTGAGTGCCAGGTAAAGAAAGTTCAACCCATAACTAGATGACAGATGAAGATAGCTTACCATCAGCTTATTTTGCAATATTAGTGAAGGGGGAGGGAAAATACTCCCTATTAAATCTCTCAAACATTCATTTTTAATTTCTCTCTCTTTTTGAGGGAGGAGGGAGGAGAGGTTTGTACCTTCTTGACCCCATCGGTCAAGAATGATGACCTCTTGTCCAGTTGGTCACTGATAATTCTCACCTTACTTGAATCCTGTCACTCTTTTTTTCTCTTGTATGTCCTGTGATGTGGTTGTGTACTTTGTCTGATTTTCCCTTTCTTGACTAAAATGACTAAAGAAATCCCCAATGCTTTTTTTTTTTATAAACAGGCCAAATATACCTACCATAAATGTTTTACTAGCTGCAGACAATAAAACGTTTGATATTTTATCAATTTAGCAAAAAGGATTGAGTGATGCACTTTTTTTTTTCTGGGCAAAATTCTGTGATGTGTAAACAAAAATTAGTGTCTTTGCCCTTTTTTTGCTATGGGACAATTTTGTGATGATAAGAGATAGATATGAGGTAAATTTTATCATCACTTCAATAGATGTGCAGGCCGGTATCAATGAGCATTTATATGTAGTATGGTTGGCAATATTTTTGAGAAAGTGGCATCAAACAAGGAGTTGCCTTTCTTTCTTTTCGAGTAGAGTTTCTTGATGTCACATTTCATCAATGGAAATTCAAAAAAGGTGTGTATAACATGGTGAATATCAGTACATGTGCATGAACTGGGGCAGGCAAGGAAGAGAGAGGTGAAGTAGAGTATGTACAATATCTTTTCCTCACTGTCATATGATTATCAAGGCCCAGGTATATATGTCATCTCCTTGATGAATGTCTGTAATGTGCAAACTGTTAAGATGTAGTATCTCTCCATTGTCAGAAAGAGACGAGCGTTTGATCGAACGCTGTCTCGAACCAGGGGAAACTCGTCACCACACGTGTCGGGGTTTTTGCTATCTTTAGTGTGTGCCGATTTAAGTGCCATTGTTGCTGAATACAATTTTCGTTCTCCTGTTAACACAACAGTTCTGATAGAGTACTAGTATGAACACATTTATTTTGCTTGGTATCTAGCTAGATAACAGAGAGACATGTACCCTTATGTTTTTCTTGTCCATTAGTGTAATCAGGAGTCTCAAAACACAACTATGTTTACCAAAATCTATTTCTTCCTTTTAGATTTTGTTGATGCAGGTCAATTTCAGTGGGTATTTTTGTGAATTCCTTATACTTGCAAAGGAATAAGGAACGAGGACGAAAAATTGTGTAGAGAGTGTGCATAATTTAACTCACTATATATTGTGATAAGATTATTGAGAATGATTTTTGTACTCGAATAACTATCAGTGATCAAGCAGATGTTCTCCTTTTTCTTTCCTTTTCATGTACAGAGTGTAAAGTATGGTTTTATCTCTAAATAAGAGAATAGAAAACAAATACTATTTTAATGTGTATTCCTCAAAAATGTATGTATATACTTTATACATTCTATTTTGCCATGCAATTGTATATGGTTTGTTTTGTTAAGAAAAGGAAGGAAATTCATGAAAAAAAAATAATGGAAAGAACAATTGTAAATTCAGGCAAACGGGGTATGCTTGGAATTCAGTTGTTTCGGTTTGGTATATTTATCAGCTGCAATTATTGTAAATAATATATGTATACCATCCTATTTCACTTAAAAACAAAAACCAAGAAAAGTAATAACATGACTTAAAACAGAAAGTGAGAATGTTTGAAATTACTGAATGAGTGAGGGAGAGAGGGAGAGATATTGAGCACATATGAATTGTGATGGTGATGATATTCTGTTGTAATTATCAAAAATCATTGACTGACAATGGGAATAGTGCTCGTACCGAGTGTATATGCCTCCATATTAGTAGTCTGAAATAGGAAAGAAATGGGGGAAAAAAACAAAAACGCCCCCGGTAATATGCACAAGTTCAAGTAGAATGAGCGGATAACGGTTAATTCATATGGCCACGGACCGTGCTTGCAATATCTCACTCGTGTTGTGATTCACTCGTCGCCTATTTCACCCACATTACTCTTAGGGAATGGCAGTTTCTGATGAGTTTCAGAGATGAGAATGGAGGAAGAACGAGTCTGAGAGATGCGGAGAGAGTGGGAGAGAGAGGGAGAGAGACAAAGAGAGGGAGAGGAGAATTGCGAACACAAATCCAGATGGAGAGAGAGTTCTTGAGATGGTTTGGAAAGAGGGAGAGAAATATGACTGAATGGAGGATATATCACTCACATTTTTTGGTACATATGAATCTGTTTTTTGTATCTACCTGTATGTATAACTAGGCTTATTCAATAATAGAACTTGCCTAATAAAAAACAAAAAATTCCAATGAAGTGACAGAAATGATGCTGTTGTACCTGTGCATTCTTTATTTTTTTTTTTTAAATGAACAGAAAAAAAGTTGCATTCTCTGTTCTGTTTCTGTTGTTCTGGAAGGAAGGATGTGTGAAAGCTATATTACAGAAATGCATATGTATTCATAGTGATGTTAATATTGTTAAAATCATTCGTGCAAGTGAGATACACTGTATATATATGTTAATGTATCATATATATAATATATAAACACACACACACACGCACATATCTCTCTCTCTTTCTCTCTCTCTCTCTCTCTCTCTCTCTCTCTCTCTCTATATATATATATATATATGCATGTATATTCATATTATAAACTAGAAATGTTGCTATGCCGACTGGTATGCCTTCACTATAACATGTATTTTCCCAATAGGTCTGCTGAACATTTTGCCATTATAAGGCAATGGTTTCACATGCTTGGAGAAAATTTTGTAATTTCACCAGTAATTCAATTGTGTAACTTTAGCATTTGAACCTCAACTTGACCCTTGCCCTTTGACCTCATGACCAAACAGTTCCCAAGGGAATCATTGCCAGGCAATACATGTATAATGTACTGAGTTTCATGATGATGCTCGAGCCATATCTGAGATGTATACAAAGAAAAACATGAAATTTAAGCTTTTTCACTTGACCTTTGACCTTTGACCCCATGGCCTAAAACTTTCACTGGGATATGTGTACCTGGTGATCCCAATCATTAGGTTGAATGAAAATAATTTTAGGCATTGTACAGATATGGGGAAAATAGTAATATTTTAGAATTTGGCCTTGAACTATGACCTTGACCTTGAGTGTGTGCACCGTCAAATTGACAGGCGCAGCTTTGTCCACTCATACATTGTACATATGCGAAGTTTCATATGGATACCAGAAACGATGCTTAGGTATGCTTTCCATAAAATCAATTACAACGGAAAGGTGGATGGACAGATGGACAACCCAAAAACATTATGCCTCTGGCGACCCTTTGTGGCGGAGGCATAACAAACACTTGCATAATTTGTATATTATTTATCTATGTCTGTCTCTCTGTGTGTTTGTGCTTCACCAGTTGCTGTGATAAGTAGCTTCTGGTAGATTGTTCAGTCTGTCAGCCCTTTTATTCAGCCACGGCTATAAAGAGGGGGGGGGGGGGGGAGGGGGAGGGAGGGAGAGAAGGGGGGGGGGGGGGAGAATGGTACTATTGAGAGCAGAATACAATAGGCATATGAATAGTTTGGTCACAAAACGAGTTAACTCCATTCTTGTCAATTTCAGAAATTTATGGAAAAAAGATTGAGAAATAAGAAAATACTGTATGGGATATTTTGAATCATAACTAAAAATGTTCCGTGTTATGCAACAACTGAAGTATCACTGGAAAGGATCTTATTTTGCTCTATCTGATGATGGACTTACTTCAAAATATCGAAAATGGCACTTAACCCATTTTATTGCAATCAACTCATCTTATATTTCCAGTTGTGCTTGGGACAGAGGATAAAACGTGGAAAATGACATGAAACCAGAAAAGGACTCTGAGAGTGCAGACCTCCACCAAGCAGCTAATTTCCACCCATACATGCATGCTGAAAATTGTCCACTTACCCAATATAGAAGCCTTTGGTTTGTGTCGTCAACTTCTAGCTGTGCGACGCCTCGCCTGAGCAGAGCAAGCGCTTTAGAGCGCTTATGCAAACCTCAAATATGCACAGCTTGAACTCTAAAGTTCGTTGACCCTATCTGCAAAAAGATAAAAAAATCCTTCAAGAATCCATAGAAATTCCCAGATCACTACCAAAATTAAATCATCTGTTCCTTTTGTCATCATCAACTATTCCTGCAAGTTTCATTCAAATCCATCCACAATCCACAACCCAATTCATGGGTGTATGCAAGGGGGGGGGGGGGTCGGGAGGGTTGTACGACCCCCCCCCCCCAAAAAAAAAAAAAAAAAATCCACTTTTTTTTTTTTTTTTTTCAAAAGGTCCACTTTTTGTAAAAGACAATTTTTGTTTTTCGAGGGCTTTTTACCCTGGGGTCTATGTACTTTAGGAAGGTGTAAGGTTAGCTAGTCAGCAACTTTTTTTAAATGCACTTATGCAGTTTTCAACTTACCAATTAACGAACCTGTAAGTGACCAACACAGATTTTATCACCAATTTTAACATAAATAGGGTTTTTTTTAAGTATGCTGAAAAAGTCACTTTTGCTATGCACCAAATGGCCCCATTTTAAGATATAAAATTAAAAAACTCCCTACTGTGGGAGGGGGGACACCCCCCTCCCACACCCTCCCCCCACTCGGTCGTTCTGCTCCCTCGCAATGGTATAAATGTCCAAAAATTGTGATGATGACCCCCCCCCCCCCCGAAAAAATCCTGGATACACCCCTGCAATTGTGCCGTTGAATCTGAAGCTGGGGGTGCATGGGGGGGGGGGGGGGGGGGGAGGATGAAGCATGGACTTTTAGTTGGATCACTCTATAATCCCCAACAGCTGCTCATTTAATTGGTAACTGAATGTTTAAAGTGTGTGTGTGTGTGTGTGTGTGTGTGTGTGTGTGTGTGTGTATGCATAAGTGTGTGTAGAGTTGATGAAAATTGCATTCCTTTGTGTTAATACCAGTGCCAGTGACTCCAGTATCACAAAACACATTTCTTTACAACAGACTCACACTTGTATGGAGAAAGACATGATGAAAGACAGTCATCTTGAAAGAAAATGGAAGCAATTAAACAGAAAAAGAGCAAGAAAATAGATTAGTGAGTGAGAGAATGCCTGTTAAATGCCTTTTACCTTACCCCACCAAGGATTATAATTCCATGACTAATGTAAACATATGATATTGGAAGATCTGTTCAATATAAGTGAAACATGATTGAGACGTGATCAAAAAAGAAAGAAAGAAAGAAAGAAAGTAGGGTTCTAGTAGCTGCCCTAGTGAGAAGTGAGCTGTACTATTGTAGCTGTAGGGCCTGTGTTCTCAAAGGAAAATCCAAATCCCAATCAAGGGATCGCATTTGCTCTTTTTTATTGTATACACTGCCCCCCCCCCCCCCCCCCAACCCGGAAACAGCGTTCAACTTCGTTGGATACCACAACCGCCGACTGGTGGCGACGCGATTTTTCAATACCTCTTTGGTCTCAGCTCGCACAACATTTGCAATACAATAAGTGAACAATATTACACACACTTCTCTGACGCAGGTTGTTACGTACCGGTGCTCCGACAACGCAACTTTTCCGGCTGAAAAGCCAAAACCACATTTGGGAGAGTTTCCTGTTAGGATGGGAGTAAGTCATCACGCTTAGGGAGACTCTGAGGAATATATGATTTATTCAGCACTTTGTTGACAGTTTCGCGTAAAACCTTTCTGTTGAGTTTTTCATTCGGTATATGTTCATCGGAAGTGCAACGGCCTGTGCGTGTGAAAAGGGGCCGAGAGTTCCGGGGCGGTTCTGAACAGTGCACCGTTGACTCGATGGAGGTGATGTGCACATAAACCGGCAAATCTTCTTCGTACTCCCGTGCAGGATCTAGACTATTTCTCGGAGTAGATTTCTTGTTTCTTCTAGTCTGGGAGCTAGATAGCCACCCAAAAGGAAATACGGCATACAGTATGAGTGCTCCCAAGAAAGTACTGAAAGAAGGGTTTCTTGTAAAGAAGGTAAGTAGTAAGTTTTATACGGGATGGTAATCCTAATGAAATGGCATGCATCAAAATATCGATCGGATCGGCTAGCTCTTTAAAATTATATGTAAAAGTGTCGGTGATGGCATTGGCTTGGCTGTCACCGTAGCGTATAGAGTATAAATTCTACAAAACATTTTTTGTTTTGTTTTACAGGACTGATTAGTGCCATATTTCCATGCCTGAACACACATCTAATAAACACTGATAGAGCTGAATGCATCTGATGTGATGACTCGTATTACTTCTTTTCATATACTAGTACATCATACAGTAGTGACAGAAATTCAAAACGTCATATTTTCTTTTCAATTTAATGAAGTTGTGAAGAATGGGACAATATTTGATGCAAAAGTGCTCATTTTTTCTTCATTTACTGAACATTGTGTTACTGATTGAAAGACATTATATTAAAGGGTGTGTACAGTTCTGGTTGAGGTGAAGATTTAGCTTTTAACGTTTTGTGAGATATTCAGAAACCACTCTATGAGATGTGAAAGAGCATGCAGTTCTAAGGGGTATCAAAAGTTTATTCGATGAAAATCGGTTTTGAAATGGCCGAGATAACCAAAAACAAGGTGAAACAAAGAGATACTAATAAAGTTGGGGCATGTCGCCTTTTATCATTAGCACTTTTTTGGGTATCTCAGCCATTTGAAAACCAATTTTCATCAAATGAACGTTGAATCCTTCTTAAAATTGCATGCTCTTTCATATTTCATAAGAGGCTTTTCATTATCTCACTTAGGAATATTCAAAACATGAATCCTCACTTCAACCAGTACTGTACAGTCCCTTTAAGCTGGATTGAACTTTATGTTTACAAAGGATCAAAGAAGGTCAACTCTTATAAATAAATGCATTTACCATTATTAAAGCTTCACTTAACTTTGGTAGCTGTAGAACTATTGACTCAGTTGTATGGGATTGTAGGGGGAATGGAATGTCCTTTGATATTTGATCAGTGTAGTCTGCTGTACACTTTATTTTGCCTATACTGAAATTTGACATTCACTTTTTGTTTGAAACTTGGATTTGAAAATGAGAGTGATCAGATCGTTAAATTATAGAATCATATAAACACAAACAAAGGGGCCAGGCACTGAAATGAAATGATGAAAGATGTCCACAAACGTAGAGCCATTTCATCAGTCGCTGACTGCTCTCTCCCTCATGTTTGTTACAAAAAGGGCCACAAAAGAACAAACTGGAGGACGAGATGGTTTGTACTGAGCGAGGATTCTATAGCTTACTACAAGCAGAGGACAGACAGCTTGCCAGCAGGGGTGGTGGAGCTGCGAGGGTGCTCCGTCGTCTCGCCATGCACACAGTATGCAAATAAGAAAGGGGTAAGGCATGTTGAAGTGCTTGTAATTCAGTTTGTGCGCGATGCTTTGTTAGAATATGAAAGATTAAAGTATATGCCGTGTATTTCATGAGCATAGTATTTGGCAAAGTGGGACTTGTTCAGCAGTCTTGTGAGTGGCTAAATTTTCACCGAGAATGACTCTACAGCAGTGAGATCTGGTCTGTAGAGGATTGGTGGATTTTAAGGTCAAGTGGCAACTGTCGTGTAAAGGAAAAGATGAACATTGATACTTTTGTCAGAATAGTAGATATCCTCACAACCTCACAAGTAAAACTTGGCAAGAATACCTCTTCTCCCAAATGACATCATAAATATGGCCACCTCATTGGCCATTGACAGCAATCGAGATGTGCAGAAAATTGCAAGCTTTGTTGCATTTATGACTTTAATCACAGTTTAAAGGGCCAGGTGACATACCATGATATATTAAATCATTTTTTTTTTTTTTCATGTAGGTTGCCGACAAACTGACTTATTTACAGTTATCATCAAATGTATAATTTTACTTTGAAAGGGATCATTGCCTTGGCAACAGAACTTGGAAGTTTTTATTTTTCGAATTTTTTGCAAAAAGGCCAAAATCTAATTTGTTAAGCACTCCACAACAACAGCAGTGTCCATGATTATTTTATCAATATGTGGTGGGCAGAGTAATAAAACTCAAGTGGAACAGTATATCCTGACACAGTGTTGATTCTTCTGTGTAAAAGTGGCAAATATTTAGTAATAATGATAATAATGATAATACATGTAATAATAATGATTGTGAATTTATATTGCGCAATTTCTATGAAGCATATATACTCAACTGTGCATAACAATAAAATATAATCAATATAAAGAAAATGCAATTAAAGGACTAATAATTGCATCATCATAATTCATCATCATTATTATTATAATGCAACTATATGTCCTTCCTATCTGTCTATCTTTCTCGTTGTAGATACAGTGCATCCATCTGTATATATCTTTTTATATCTTTCTGTACATCCATCTGTATATCAATTTATATCTTTCTTTATCACAAACATCAATTTATATTTGTATATTACTTAATGTGTATATCTAAACTACCAGAAGAAAGAATTTTGTAGATGTTTGGTCTTTTGTTATTATTTGCTTTTCAGAAATTAAAATCATGTATACTGTATAAAGTGTTGGAATGCATTTTAACTTGTTTGGGTAAAATGTTTTAACCTTCTGGTGCTGTTGAATTTGAGGATCGTTTCAAGCTATTCAAGCATTATTTTCCAGAGAGGTATTAAAAACATGCAACAAACCTTTTTTTGTGTATTCTTCCGCACCAGTTCGTCTTCCTGCTCACAAATCAAGGCGGCCATGAGCTGCTGATGCAGGCATCGACAGATGCCGAGCGGGAGGCGTGGGCGAAGGCACTCGGTGATGCCATTGTGGAGTGCGACAGATCCAAGGAAGATGTGGAAGTCTCGGGCTCGTCCGCTCCGAACGGCATCAACTACCAGTGAGTAAATTCTAGTCTTTGTCTCTGGATGTTGCAGTGCATGTCTGCATACTGCGGTAGTTGAATGTTGTAAACCTATATCTACGTGGGATTGGTGTCATGTGGATTAACCCGTGGAGGATGGGCCAAATTTGTTACAATCATGCATTTCCCATATGTAGACACTTGCCTGAGTACATGCGTATACTCGGGACTCATCCTCAACGGGTTAATGTGTACAAGTCATTATTGGCCATGTTTTAAGCTGTAGCCTGACTTACATGGGGAAAACAGTTTGTCTCCCACCCCCTTGTAATTTAATCGGGTCACTGTATCCACAGTCATTTGCTGTGATAAGAGATGACATTCCCATTAAATGGTGCACATAGACAAAATTGTTATATTGTGAGCAGTGACATTAAGTCAAGAAATACAATTCTGGAATTTGACAGGCTGACGTGCTAGAATGGAGTGATGTATATTCATGTTATCATATAAGAATATTGCCTTGTCTATCATTGTGACAACACTTGACAGTCCCTTTTAGGAATTTTATCTCCTTTTGAGGCAATATTTTTACTCAGCATTGCGTGCCTCATGGAAAAACATCACTCTGGCAGGGCTGCCAAGTGTTAGATTACACCTCTAAAAAGGCAATATCTATAGAATGTTTGATAGATATGTACAGTATACCTTAGTAGGTGGGTTAGACAATGCAGATAAACAATTTATGTTATACTGTAGCTGATACCCACAAAGATGTTGGCTTATCTTACTATGGTTTGAATAATTGTCTGCTTGATTTAGTTCTTGGATATTATGAAATAGGATGAGGAAAGAAACCTGCCCCTTTTTTCAAGAAAGAAAGTATTCAGTAACCCAGGCTTCATTCTGCACTCTAAATATGCTTTTAGTTATAAGAGTACTTTCATCAAGTCATGTTGCTCTGTTTGGTTATTCCAATTTATATTGTGACAGTTAAACTTAAAGGCCAAAATATGTATGAAATTGGACTCTATCATTTTTAAGTGATATTTTGATTTTTCTTTTTAAGAGATTGCATAGGCCTAAGCAGGCAGGATTATTTGCTTAAAATCATATTTCCGAAGACTGACACTCAATTAAGCACTTAGGTTTCATGGCATGACATTTTTCCCCATACCATAAAGTACTTTTAATCTGATGTCATCATTGTATAAGGAAGTAATTAACAGTGCTTGATGATTTCCTTAAGTTGAGCTCTAAGTAGGCTTACAGAGAAAATCACCATAACAAAATCAGCAGGATATCTTGGTTGCTATTTTGATTACCGGTACTGGTACACAAATCTTCAATGCTGAATGGAGTCCTTGGATCTTGTATTGAGAAGTAACTTGGCACAAACTCTTCAAAATCATAGAAAAGGTACAAAGTGAGATTCCAAGCAGTTCACTGTGCAGTAATTCTGATATTAAATGGAAACCCACATGTTGTTCTTGTTGTTTTGGTTTTAATGGCGTGTATCACTCAAGATTGAGTATTTACGCCACAGTCAGCCAACAGTGTAACCTTTGCCCCAGACTTCCTTACAAAAACGTTATTCTTATCATTTAAAGGGATGGTATAGTATTGTTTGAGATGAGGATTCAGCTTTTAACTTTTTGCCAGATAGTTAGAAACCACTTAATCAAAATAATGTTAAAGAGCTTGCATACAATGGTACAACTCTAAGAGGAATTCAAAGTTTATTTGATAATAAATTTTGGTTTTGAAATGGTTGTGATGTCCAAACCCAAGGTAAAATAAAGCAATCCTAATAAAAGGTGGGCCCCACCTTTTATAAGAATCCCTTTGTTTCTGATATCTCAGCCATTTCAAAACCAATATCTATATAATAAACTTTGAATCCCTCACAGAATATGTGCTCTTTCATATTTCATAAGAGATTTCTCATTATCTAAAAAAAATCATATCTTCAAAAAATCAGAGGACATTTATAGCCCCATCTCAGCTGAAACTACATGTATACCATCCCCAAACCTCCCAACCACTCTGAATTTTGAGGAAAGAATCTGAATTTTTGACCATTCTCAGCTCTTGTCTCAATAGGAGTTTCCTTTTTTTCTTGATAATTTTACTACACACTCCTGTGGGAACTGAGAACTCTTTCTTTCTTACTTTTGAGCCAAATCATCCCTATTTTTCAGTTAGAAAGGTTGGGAGATCTTCATCCCTTTAAAGTTTGCTGTACAATAGAAATCCATAGTTGCTTCCCTGTGGATTAGAAAGAAGGTGCTGGCACCCCACTGGCTTACAAGTACATATGTATTTAGTCAGTCAAGTGTGGAGAGGAGGAAGTGATTTTCATCCCCTTTGAGTTACCTTTAGGATCTAGACTGAAGACACTCATGAGAAAGGCATCTTAATCCCTTTATAGACACAATGTGTGCACACAGTCAGTTCCTTTTCAACCAATGTTAGCACTGCCCGCTGTTGCACAGGGTTAATTACTTGATAGGGTTAAAGGGAAAGTGACAGCATCATTTTGTTGAAACGTTGTGAGAGCTCTTACCACCTCTTCAGAGTTAATTAGATTTAATTGTTTGGAATGTGTGCCTTCAAAGGCAGTGTATTGATTTAGAACACCTATTATAATTAAGAAGAATTTTTATGATTTACTGTGTCTGTATTTTTTATACCATACATTGTATGCAAATTTGGGAAGAAATTCTTGTTGTTTTGAGTGTGTGTGTGTGTGTGTGTGTGTTTGTGTTTGCTTTTGTTTCTGGTAATTAACATTCTAAAGCACTACACTCCGACCCAGACGTCCTCTCAATATTCAGTTGATCATCCATAATCTTAGATCTAATTTCGTTTTCTGTCACATTCTTCTTCTTGTAGGTAGTCTACTTCATTCAACCTTGAAGATTCTTGCAGACTTACACTGTTAATGTCGTTGTTAATGCTTCCACAAAGAGGAATAAATAAGAATGTAGATTTGAATGCTGTTTGATTGGTTCCACCCAAGTTTCTCAGTAGTATCAAGTGACAAGCAGAGAGCAATTCAAACTTTTGAGAATCTGATCAGAACATTGATACCCTACTGGTGTTTAAGTCCAACAGTATGCTGCTTGATTCTAGGCAGAGCAAAACTAAACTGGTAGTGGTGACAAGCTTGGTTCGGCTGTTTAGGAAGTGCAATATAGTTTTAAAAGCTTTAAAGACAAGGCGTTACATGTACTTGTTCACACTGCCCACTGTCTCCATGTCTGTCTGTCTATCCAATGACCATCTGTCTGTCTGTTAGTCTGCTTTTATCAATCTATGTCTCAGCATATAATGACAATGATAAAAAAAAAACAATGAAATGAATCTGCTCAAATCTGTGTAAAGTGATTATGTCTTGAAAGGCACATTGTACAGAGATGCCAGTAACTATCACTTTTTTTTTAATATTTTGTACTGCTTGTTGTTTGTTTGTTTGTGTGTGTGTGTGTGTGTGTGTGTGTGTGTGTTTAATTTACAAAACATACTGCAGGTTTCATGGAAAATTCAGTTTTTTCAAAATTAATTCACTACATTGCAAAATAGGTATTATTTTATTATGATAATGTTATAATAATGATAATGATCGTTTCAACGTCATTATCACTATTACTTTTTACAAATACCAACTGTATGTGTAGTGCAGTTGACTTCATTATGTACAGTGAAGTATACCTGTATATCTTTGCCATCCATCATGTGTGGAGGTATTTTGTCATTACAGACACAGTTTGCATTCTACCATTTATTGCTAAATCTGAATGTAATATTATCAATCATATCACAAGTAGACTGGAGCTTGAAAGAATGAAATCTCAAGATAGATGGGCATACTGCTTCACTTCTTGAAAAAAAAAATGAACAAGGCCAATTTAGGACACAAGCCAAGGTTGAATGCAGCACAATTGAGCCAAGCATGTTCATAAAGTTCAACAAATCTATAATCAATACTAAATTTTGTAAATCAAAAGCAGAAGCTACAAGCAATGCAGAATGAATCTGAAAGTAATCTCTTTTTACAACAGTAGGCGAGTAAACAATAACATATTTTTGTGACACATGTAGATAGCGTATATAGTACTCTTCATAGGAGTACATGGCTGTATGTGCCATGTTGTATCTTAAATAGCAAATCATGCAGCTCTTCAGTGATAACCTAGACTGCAAAATGCAGATGATATTCATTCTTGTCACAGCCAGCAGAGTTGTGTTTCATTACAGCACTACATTTGAAGATCATATTGACATTGTAAAAACATCTTAAATCATGACTGTACATATCAAAATGTTTACAACCATAAACAAATCCACACATGAATGAAATCATAGCAACGTATATAGGTCATGTGGCAGTCCCACAAATTTATTTAATTTCTTTTTAAACTGAATTAGACTCAGAGTAAGCACTGTAATGATATTCGAACATGCATTTGACCAAGATTGCGTACATCTAACATACATTTCAGTACTTGCCATTGTCATATATTGCGATATAAAGAAGATATTTATATCATACACTGGCTAATAATGGAGACTTTTCTTCAGGTAATTTTGGCATAAGGCTCATCTACAACGACTTATATCATAGACTGTTTATACTAGATGTTACAAAAAACATTACCCACTTTTGATCCTTAATAGTTCAAAAACTATACATCAGATAACAGTGACATCGATATGAGCAATAGCTGAATAGTGTATACTTTACTGTTGGAGGTACACTGTAATTTAAACATGATAGCATAAATCAGTTTCATTAAATTCAAGTTTTATTTTGAAGTTAGGTTTCAGATTTTTGCTTTGTTTTCAACCCTCTGTTCAATATTTATACCCCCGCCAAACGAAGTTTGAAGGGGGTATATAGGAATCAGCGGACGGTCGGGCGGTCGGTCGGGCGGTCGGTCGGGCGGTCGGTCGGTCGGGCGGTCGGGCGGTCGGGCGGTCGGGCGGTCGGTCCGTTGCAAATCTTGCGTCGCGAACTACTTCCTCAGTTTTCAACCGATTCCCATAAAACTTGGCACAGATGTGTGCCTTGGGTTGTAGATGTGCAAGACGTATTTTTTGACAGTACCCAAAAGTACGTTGCCATGGTAACGGCATATTGTGGGCAAAAATGGGTACAAATCTTGCGTCGCGAACTCCTCCCACAGTTTTTGATCAATTTTTATGAAATTAGGTACAGATGTTCGTCTGAATATGTTAATGTGCAAGACACATATTTCCGCAGTGGCAAAAAGTGCGTTGCCATGGTAACGGCATGTTATTGGTAAAATATAGGGCAAAATGCTTCATGGCAAAACTGCTTCATCAGTGTTCTTCCAATTCTCATGGAATTCATATTGAATGTTTGTCTTAGGATATAGGTCAGCATGACACATTTCTTGACAGTGACAAAAAGTATGTTGCCATGGTAACAGCTCACATATTATGAGCCAAAATGATGGAAAATTTTGTGTTGCAAACTACTTCCTCAGTTTTTGCCCAATTTCCATGAAACTTGGTACAGATGTGTGCCTTTGGTTGTAGATGTGCAAGACGCATTTTTTGACAGTACCCTAAAGTATGTTGCCATGGTAACGGCATATTAATGGCAGAAGATCAAGGAAAGATCTTGCGGATTTAACTACTTCCTCAGTTTTTTGACCAAAGCTTATGAAATGTGGCACACACCTTGATCTTGGTGGGAAGATGTGGAAGACATATTTTTCGGACGTGTCGGAAGCTGCGTTGCCATGGTAACGGCATATAAATGGCAGAAGATCAAGGAAAGATCTTGCGGATTGAACTACTTCCTCTGTATTCGACTGAAGCTCATGAAATGTGGCACACACATTGGTCTTGGTGGGAAGATGTGCAAGACATATTTTTTGGACGTGTCGGAAGCTGCGTTGCCATGGTAACGGCATATTAATGGTGGAAGATCAAGGAAAGATCTTGTGGATTGAACTACTTCCTCAGTTTTTGACAAAAGCTTATGAAATGTGGCACACACAATAGTCTTGGTGGGAAGATGTTCAAGACATATTTTTCGGACGTGTCGGAAGCTGTGTTGCCATGGTAACTGCATTTAAATGGCAGAAGATCAAGGAAAGATCATTCCTTGGGTAAGACTGTCGTCACGGGGCGGGGGTATTAATCACCTTAAGTGATATTTCTAGTTTGATTTTGCACAGGGGTCATCAATTGGTGTGTATGGCAGTGTGTCGCTAACACCCTGACAAGGGTCCTGAACAATGGCCAGGATTGGAATGCTCTAGATTACATATTCATGAGAAATTCCACTGTCACAGCTAGTCCTTATTCATCCTAAAATGCAGTGTTTGCAAGCACATGAAAACTTGTGCTTATTTTTGTCTTGAGCATACATTTTGCCTTTACCATGAATTCAGACTAGCAGTGCCCAGGGCAATCCATCATGAATTATTTATAAAGCATTCATGTGCCTTGGAGCAAGAGTCAAGAAGCCTAGTCAGCAGAGCTCTGAAAAGGTGGTATTTGTGATATTTACGTCTATCGTTCACGGTCATTGTAAGCACGCACTCACATACACATCATTGGTTCTTGTGTCAAGTTCAATTTTGTACAGAGGGTTCAAATTTGACCAAGATCTGGAACTTAACTTTCAAATTAATCATGACTTTAACGAAACTGATTCATGCTCTCATATTCACATCACCTCCATCTAAATTGTACACTATTCAGCTATTACTCATTAAAAAAGTGATATCTGATGTATAGTTTTTGAACTATTAAGGATGAAAAGTGGGAAATGTTTTTTTGTTTTTTGTAACACCTAGTATAACACGTCATACTGGCAATGCCATAAAGTACACTGAAGAATCTGTCACACAAAGTGCCTGTGATATTTATTGCCTAGCTAAGTGTTTAGTGTGTTGACATTAACTTGCCTGAAGGGGTGATTAACAGAAAAAAAAAATGGTGAACAATAATAAATATGTATGTTATAGTCTTTTCACTGGTGGTTTGGGCTCATTAATCTATTGCCAGTGACATTCAAGAAAAAGCTATGTCATGTTCTATACAGTCATGTCCAATATTAGGTTGCAATACTTGCCTCAGCTACAGGAAGAGTGAGTTAGTGCAGTTATGCAGGAATGGACGTTGCTGAAAATTATAGCTCTGACACAGCCAATCAACCTCTCAATGGGATGGTATAGTTTTGGTGGAGATGGTTGATTCAGATTTTTAAATTTTGGGGGAGATAATTAGAAACCACTTGTGAAATATTTAGGAGCATGTAATTCTAAAAGTAATTCAAAGTTCATTAGATGAAAATCCATTTGAAATTGCTGAGATATCCAAAAATAAAGTGAAACGAATGGTCCTTTCTTAGAATAAAAGGTGGGTCCCACCTTTTATTTTTAGGACCTCTTTGTTTTGGATATCTCAGCCATTTCAAAACCAATTTCCATGAAATAAACTTTGAATTCCTCTTAGATTTGCATGCTCCTTAATATTTCGCATTATCTCACAAAAAAGTTGGAAGCCCTAAGTCCCATCTCAACCAAAAGTATAATCCTGGGAGTGTAACTCCACTTTCTTTCTTCTTTGTCTGTATACAATAATATGTATATATCTCCATATCAAGATTTGCAAATGATCTATCTGTCTATCTACAAATGTATCTGTCTATCCACCTATACATTATCTATCAATTTATTTTTTTTTATCTTTCTTTATCTATCCCCTCTCAATCTGTAAACTTGTTATGGCAACTATCGGCTTATAAGTGCAACTAGCAATTAACCAGGATGATCTTAAGCTGAGCACAGTGTCATGTAGAAAAAAAAAGTCCATGTAAAATTTTGATTTTTCCAAGTAAAAAGATAGCTTTATCATCATTTAATAGAAGAAGTTTGATCAGACTTCAATTGTACATGTACAGCTGTAGGAACATGGAGAAACATTGAAAAAAAAAACCACACCACCATTTGCTTTAATGGCATCAATGCATTGGCATACCTGATTTTTTATTCTACCTGTGCCAAAAAAAATTAACTGCAAACTGCCTCAAAAATTCTTTCATGGAAGCTGGCTCTCCACATAAATAAGTTAGGGCTTACTGGATGCCTACTAGTGAAGTTAAAGGTCCAGTTTACCTTTGGGAGCAGTGATTTCAAAAATGTTCCAGATATCACATTTGATGCATATGTGTAGGTCTGTTGTATCATAAAACATCCTACCATATGAAATATTTGCAATAAAACCTAAAATATAAGGAGATATCAGGGTTTTTCTCAATAAACCGTAACTGTATACGGTTTAGTCTGGAAACATTTTTATTATAACTATTGTTCACATTTTGTGTATTTAACAACACTTAACATCGATTATACGGATTCAAATTTCGACAGTGGTTGTTTCTATCCCTAACTCACATTTTAGAACTATCTTAAAGCACTAATGCTTTCATCTGCAAATGGTAAATTATGCCTTTAAATGAGCACTACATTATCTCTATGTTATTAACTTTTCTTTGAGTATAGTGTAGTTATGGTTGTACAATGTATATCAAATTCCTTTTCTGCAATTTATTTGTTCTGTCTTTTTTCTTTGCCCTAGGGAGAAAGTCTACTACAGTTTTTATTTCCTGATTTCCTAATATTCCTTTATGACTTTCACTTTAAACCTTTAATCTTTGGCTGAGTCTCTTGAGAGAGAGAAAAAAATGAGCGGACCACTTGTGGCTGCCCTTGCATTTGTCTGTCCTACTCTGCAAGCCACAGTTTCCTCGAATCCATGATCATAAGATTTACTGCTTCCTTAAGAGTGAGTAGAGGTTGATACTGCTGGAAACATAGAAGTGCTTCCAGGATTTTAGAATGTTCTCCATTGAGTGTGTTGCTCTTAACAGACACAAGTGTTCAGTTTTTTCCACTTCCAGTTTTGCTTTCTTATGGGCAGTTTATAGCATCTGTATATATCTTCTTTGACAATCACTGTAGTCTGAGGGTAGTTTCTTGTACACTGTATTAAGTAAAAATTGGTTCAACTTTGCATCTAGTGACTGGGACCAGTGTCACACTAGAGCACCTTTAAAGGTGCGACTTTACACCTTTCTGGTCTGAAAGGTGCAAAGTTTAACGTGTAAAGGTGTTCTTAGTGTTGCAACTGATTGACAAATTGCCCTACATCGACGTAAATAAGCACTGAATTGATCGGTGTTTTAGTAGTAGCCATGATAAAAAATCATGGGCGTACATACTCGAGCAGGATTCGAACCTATGACCTCCTGATCACCGGACAGGTGTCATCTCCACTACTATTTGTAGACCACCGAGCTTTCGCCCGACAGCAAGTGTTGGTTCTAATCCTTATAGCATGCAGCGGGTACTGCATAATTATTCAAATTCATGAAATTCTTCCATCGAGATGTTTTCATTGCAACTGATTGACAAATTGCCCTAGTGTGTCGCTGGTAAAGATGCAAAGTTGGAACATTTTTTCTTACAGTGTACTGACGGAAATATACAGTTAGCATATTTGACAGTTTGCTCCATTTATTCATTCTGAAATTGCCTTGTTTTGATTTAAAACTAAATGCCCCTGACCCATCAAATTTGCAGTTACTGAGTCATACTGTTGATATCAGATCAACTGATTTGATATTGCATTATAAATTATACACATTGGCCCGAATTCACGAAGGTGGTACAAATGAAACCATGGTTTAAACCATGGACAAAAACCATGGAATGCCAAGTGTCGCACGGAATATTTTGTTACGAAGATGGTAATTTCGTCGACAAAATGACTGTTTCGTGAACGGAATTATCATTTCGTGGACGAAATGTTCATTTAGTTACAAAATGTTGTCATTTCGTTACAAAATAATAATTTAATCGACAAAATGACTGATTTCGTAACGAAATATTCCATGCAACACTTGGCGCTCCATGGTTTTTGTCCATGGTTTAAACCATGGTTTTATTTGTACCACCTTCATGAATTCGGGCCATTATGAGTGATGTATGAAAAGGTGAGCAGAGATGGGAATCTGACAATTTCATATTCAAATTTCTATGCATTCATGACCCCATCCATCTCTCACCCCCCCAAAAAAAGACACCCAAAAACAAAAACAAAGGAGGAAATGATGCATTTTGCTACATTTTGCAGGTACATTGTAGTACTTAGTGTTTCTTTTGAAGTACTTTGAAACATTTTGCAATGTTTCCTTTGAAGTACAATGTATAGAGCCAACATGAACACTTTTGGGTGAGAACAACAAGGGTGTTGATCTACGTTCTTTGTATAGTGTGAAATAGTCTCTGTGGTTTGCAGCTGATGGTCCCTTGTTTTCTGTCCTGTATCACACTCACACGTCTGGTACCGTTAAATCGCTGTCAGAGTCATATGAGCAGCATTCATTGTCAATATAAAGTGCTGTGCATGTTAGTCATGCTAATGATTTTCTACTCTTTGTTGTTGTTGTTGTTGAGATTGGCATTGAAAGTTACAGGAAGTTCAAGTTCAATTAGATTCAGCTTTTAATGTGCATCAGAGCGAGAAAATGATACATTGGGTATAGATACATTGTATGTTGACCAGTGAATTTAAGCAAATTGTTTTTGTCTTATTGATGCTTTGCTGCATGCATTTTGTTTGTAAACTGTTTTTTATAAAATGGGTTCAAGAATGTAGCCAATAGGAAGCGCTGAAATGAGACACACCTCCTTCCTTTACTTCAGGTGCACTGCCTGTAATCCTATGGTAGATTGCCGATCGTCTGTGCGCGCGGCGGCTCCTTTGATGAATTGCATGCATACGCGTACGCGCTGTCAATCCTGTAAACAACTTCTAGTTCGGGCTGCCGGCCGGCCGGCCTGCGCCTGTCTTCCCTTGTGCATAACATATGTGGCGTACGTACGTATACTGTTTATACGTACACTTTGTACAGTACAGTAGACCAAGCGTTATGGGACCGGACGCGTACATGGAGTCACTTTGAAGAGCAAATCCAACGATTTATCAGGTTAATTCTCACGCCGTTTTCAGAGTATGTTGTCTAGTAGGCCTATATGAGGAGTCTATATCAAGTCTTTAAGGTAAAGGGTGCATATTCTATGTAAAATAAGTAAGTTTTCATGCGGGTGTCCGGAAACCCAACCCCCATTATACTTATACTGTTTGTGCGGGACTTCCGCGAGTGCGACGTGCGTAAAAGTTTGGGACGAACATCTTCGGACGTCTTGACCCACAAAGGTACGTGAAAAACGCTGAAAAATGATGTTAGTTTTCGAATTTTCGACCCATTTTATAAAACAAATGATGCACAGGATAGAGTGCATTAGTGTAGGCGTAGCTCACTCTCGGGTATTTACAATGTAGTGCAACATGCACTCGGCTTCGCCTCGTGCATGTTTCACAATTGTAAATACCCTCGAGTGCACTACGCCTACACTAATGCACTCTATCCTGTGCATCATTTGTATAATACTGTATTGCGATGTTAGTTCGTATTGCAGTAAGTACCTTTATGCTGCTCGAGTAGTGTCGTGATTGTCCTAAGTAGTTTAAAATATAGGGCCTACTGATTGACATGAAACAGTGATATTGTGATTTTTTTTTCCCATGATATGGGCGTTGCCTCTCAGTGCCAGTAAGCATTGATCTCTGATTGAGATTACTGTAAAACGAGGAATGTTCGCGTGCATTTTAATTTCACCAATTTTGCAAGCGCCAAGATTCGCGAAATTAAAATGCATGTGAAAGTTCTCGTCTACACTATATGCATTGAATGCCAGTGGCAGTTCGCGAAAATTTCATGCCCCAAAAAAGGCCGTCGGCTCCAATTCGCGAAAAATTCATGCCGCGAATATATGTTTTACAGTATAATGTCTCATTGCAGAATTTCATGTCATCATGCAAGTTTTAATGGCATTGCATATTTTTGATGTGTGTTGTAGTAGCTTTGTCTATAGAAATTCTATGGCATATATGAAATATTTGTGTGTGCATTTCATCAAGGACCAGCTAGAAGAGAAACCATGTGACCAGAGAAATGTATGTTCTCTATTTGTTTGTTTGTTTTTCTGGACACCATCATGAAGTGCATGCACACAGGATGACTCTGTTGAACAACCAATTTTTGATTCGGTGGGGGTGCATGTAGTATAATAGTTTACATAGTTATTTGTTTCATATGTTTTTGTGTATTCAATTGCTGAATATTATAATACAACAGTAATCACAATGTATAGTCACAGATTTTGCATTTGACTATTAAGGCATGTTCAGATCTGCAAGAATGTACATGTTGCAGCAACAGTGACAAATAGATACATGTATTACTGAACTTTTATTAACTTTCCTATAGAAGTTGTCATGATTTGTGAAGTCTTAATATGTGATTCACCTGAAAGCTTGAATCATTTGCAAAACCAAGGGCAGTAAAGCTTGATTCAGGTTGAAAATCTGAGCATTATATATGCAATGACTTGAATAATTCAGCTGTGTGCAATGAAAACATTAGTTTTCAGCCTTCTTTTTCCTTCCCCACTCACAAAAGGGAGTTAATACAAGCCATGCAAGACCCTGACGCTGGAATCACGTTGGGCACGCACAAAGTGGATGACACGACCGTCTACAAAGACTGCTTCACAGGTAGGCTGTGGTATTCCCTCGCTAAATTTGTAAGTACAGATTTGGCCCACACGTGATGAAATGCGGTTGAGATGACTGGACAGGGAGGGAACGTACACAATGTATAACAGAACATGTTCCCTCGATCCGAAGGGTTAGGAAGGTCACATGAAATGTCTCATGATGGAGTTAACGGAACATATCATATACACTGTATGTATTGTACTTGGCTGCCCTTGTTATTACAATGATCATATGATCGTGCTCTAGAGGCAGTCACATGTTCCGCGGCATCACATTATCAAACATTTTCTTTTCTTCTGAAGGGAGGGGACTTGAATGGGAATACGTCATGGACAGCAGACTTGGTGTTCTACACTAATTTTATCACGGAAAATCGAAAGCCCACTTCTATTTGGTTTACAGTGCCAGACACGGATATTTGTAAATTGATAGTATACATACTATGGCAGTGATTATGTTTTGGGGGAGGGACATAGCTTTCTATGCAGAAACATTAAAGTGCATGTATATGTATTTTCAAATTGCCCACTCTCTTTTCCTTGGCCTCGACATTGTTGTTGAAAGGAAAGAGCGGAGAACTAAACCAGAGAGTGACGTCCATGCCTTGTTTCCTTCCTGAAGAAGTCAATGCCACTAATAGGTCTCAAGTGTAGGCAGCGCACTTTTGTGTACCACCGGTACTGGCTTTTATTTTTTTTTGTTTTTGTTTTCATGGCCGCAACGAATGGTAATAGAGCTACAAGCACATTTACTCTCTACCATACTCAATTCATATAATTTACATTCTAATTGAATGTGCAATCTCAGATAGTTGCACTGATGTCTCAAATTTATGGGTTTAAGAGATTGGTACCGTAATTTGCCATTTTGATTTTATTCAGAGTCAATAGATATTCTTTTCCTGTCAAATGAGGATATCATTTGTATGCCGTGCTATGCATCTATTCCTTGGTAACTGTCTTGATGGGTCTAAATGGGCCTCAATGGGTCTCAGCTGGATTCGCCTCTGCCAGGGACCCGTTTCATGAAAAAAAAAGAAAAAATGGTGATATCATTTTTCTTTTCCATTGTAACTTGCTTTGTTTATAGTTTATACTGCATCATAATTCAAATAGTTACCACTTATTGTTTGTTGTTTGTATTTATTATGATATATATATTTTTTTGATATATACTCAGTCATTTCAAAACCAGTATTCATCAAATAAATTTTGAATTCGTCATAAAATTGTATGCTCACTAATATTTCATAAGAGGTTTCTCATCATCTCACAAAAGAGTTGGAAGCCTGAAGCCTCTTCTCAACCAAAACCATACCATCCCTTTAAAAAAGCACATCATCGCAGCCACTGACTGCTAGCAAAAATCTAACCACTGACCTCAGAATTGAGCTAGAGCATGTGGTTATATGGTTGCATGGCTGCTGCCCTTAATTAGCAATTGAAATTATAACAGACTTTTGTAATAATTTTCCCTATCCCATATAACTGGAAAAACTCAAATGGCGGTACATGACGTCCATAACAGTGTGTTGACAATGCTGTGCTGATACGCAGTGCCAGCTCTGTTGGATCACCTCAGCAATTGTTACATGTTGGGGAAAGGAATATGGAGTTATAAACTCTGAAAATGCATTCCTATTGTAAAGTGACAATGTTTTAGTCATGATAAAAAAAGGGAAAAATTAGTCGTGATTTACCGCATCAACACCCTGTTCATTCTGCGGGTGCCTGCTGCACAGTAACTCTGCATTACTGGAAGTGCACACAAGTTTAACACAGAAAGTGTGACCCCGCTTGACCTCCACATGTTAGACATGGGTGCATAAATCACTGCATTCATTTGCATGTACAGTAGCATACAATTGTATATGGCCAGCGTATGGAACCAAGTATGGACCTGACCACTAGCGACAAAATTTTTACATTTACATGTAAATGCGATATGAAAAATTGCAAACCTCTTCTTGAAGCTTGCCTCTGGTTTACTCTTGATTCTGTAGGACTAACAAATGAAATATGTCATCTTCTTGAAGTTTAGGTTGCATAGAACAACATGGTTGAAAATTCTCTATATATTGTACCTAAATCTTCCTGTTTTCTGCTCAGGGGCCCAGGTGATCACGTGGCTGGTGGACTGGGCGTTCGCTGAGACCCGAGAGAGGGCCCTGGAGATTGGAACCAAACTGCTAACTCAGGCACAGCTCCAGCCAATGACGTGCTCCCTCGATAACGCCACCTGCCGCAAAATCTTTGTTGACGACGAGGAAGCCCTGTACAGATTTGTGAGTTTCTTGTCTGTATGGCATATAAATGATGATAGATTTTTGTGTGTTGGGTTTCTATTAAGCATTCAGTCACACTCTTGAATTAGTGGAGCAAATATTATGTTTGATTTCTGTATAGGAGATTCTGCATTCCAATCCTGCATGGGGCACACATTTGTGGACAGATTTGTCCCCCACAAAGTAGAACTTGAGTGAGGTGTACAAACAGATATTCAAGCAGTGCAAGGTATTATTGTTGATGCTCTGGTCATCTGAGAGAATGGCCTGTCATTGACACACAAAATAGTGGGATGTTGATCGCGATCCAAATACTGAGATTTTTTTTTTTTTTTCACTCAATCAGATGAACAAAGATATCCCCAATTTCTGATCATGATAATTTGTCAATGAAACTGTACATGCCCCAAATCTACCATAATTGTGACCCTTGCCCATGTGTTCTTGATGCGCTGTTGTGATGTGTATTTGAATGACGGGATATAAAATCTCGAGATTTTTTTGCTCCAGCATTCACACATTCGCCATGGTGCGAAGAATCCTGCTATTTTTCAAATTATCACTCTGATCGATAATTAAAGTGGAAATAATCGTAAGACATCTTGGGATTTTGGATTGCGATCCTGATTGCGCTGTTTAGAAAAAAATTTATGTCCACCCAGGCAAAATCCTGAGCTTTGGATTGCGATGCAAATCTCGAGATTTGCATCCAGTTAATTTGCATCAGTGTGAATTTCACTATTGATTAAAAAAAAAACCACACAAACAAAACAGGCTACCTTGTGTTCATAAGATTGGGTTATCATCTTATCGTGTTATCATGACACACAGTGTTTGAATTGTCTTTGGCCTGGAAGAAATCAGAGACCTGCCAGGTACTTAGAAAACTATTTTTAGCTTGGGTTTTGAATCTATATACATAGAGAAAATCTACACCTCGTTTGTTACAAGTGCTCTAAGTATCTTCGGCTCCCAGGGTGTGCAAGGCAGTGAATGTTAATGTTATGTCTTACTTCTGAAACAAATATAAGAACCACGTGATAAAATTTTGCATGTGTTTGATGGAAGAGAGTTTCTCTTCTTCCTCTGTACATAACTTGGCTGCTTTGAAAAGTGCCTTGAGAGGAAGAACCAGTGCTAGAAATACTAAGCTTTAGAACATACACTCAGAGCATACCTGGTAATGTAGCTAAGTACATGAACAGAAGAAAAAAAAAAAGAGAAAACAGTTCCGATGCTGTAAGCTGGTATCTCACTGAGTGGCCAACGTTTGCGAACGTGGCGAATTTGAGATTCGCCAACTTTTCTGACAAATATTTGCGAAAAATCAAGGTTCGCTTCTGCCATTAGCGACAGTTAGCGACTTTTAGCGATGTTTAGCAACAGTTAGTGTAGCAATACTTGAGCGAATGTTTGTGAAAGTGTTTGTGAAACACAGGTGGCGACTATTAGCGACTGTTAGCAAATGTTAGCGACAGTTTTGCAAATGTTAGCGACAGATTTGCAAATATTAGCAACTGTTTGCAAATCCCTTGCGACAATTTGCGAATGTTTTGGGACCTGGAAAAATACCAGGCGATTATGTATAGTCAGACCCATAAAACGAACGTACAACCTTCTACTGCATTCAGATCTCTTTGGACCACCTTTCAAGATGGATTTCCAGAATATGGAAATGAATTTCTACCAAGAAGAGGCTCAACGTTATGCTATCCTTGAAGAGCTGCTTTTTCTGGCTGCTGCTACAGCTTTTGTGCAGCTTTAAGAGAAAGAAGATGAAGAAAAACAAGAAAGGAAGAAGAAAAGAGAGCCTGTTTGGGTCAGAGAGTGGTTGTTGCAGAGGACAGAGTTTGGTCAATATGAAAAGCTTTTGCAGCAATTACATTATGGAGATGTCAAGAGCTTCAAGAACTTTCTTAGAGTGGAACCTTGCCTGTTTCAGGAGCTTTTATATAGGAACCATATGGTTACTTGTTCGCTAGCAGTGGCGAATCAAATAAAAATGTTAGCGACACCGTATTACGACCATTTGGGAATTCTTACAAGTGTTTTGCGAATGTTTGCAACTGTTAGCGAAAATACAAATTCGCAAAGAAATTTTGAACATGTTCAAAATTTCTTTGCGACAAGAAAAACTGTTTGCGACAATAAAGACCGTTTGCAAACTTTCTTGCAACTGTTAACGAACCTTTTGCAACCCTTTATGAACCCTGGCAAAATCCCTAATTCGCTACATTCGCAAACGTTCGCCGCTCAGTGAGATACCCCCTGTAGTGCTCAAGCATTCCTCACATAGTTGTTATTTGAAATATACAAATTCTGTAAAGGTGAAAATATTTGCGTAATTTTTCGTGGTCAGCCAGGTAAATTAATTTTTATGTGTTTTTAATTCCATGGAAAAAAAGCTATGAAATATTATTGCATATATATGAGAAGCAAAATCATACCTGGGCTTTATTATTGCACTAGTTTCATGTTGCTTGAAATGCTATACCATGAAAATTTCCACTCTCACAGTAAGTTGCACCGTGCACTGTGGTTGACGTTAAACCATAAACCTTCCATGAAAGTATTATGAGGTTTTGTACACCACATCTTTCTTTTGCCATAGCTGGACCTTCAGAAGCTACTGTGCACTTTTTTATGAATGTGTTCTGGTGCAGATGACAAATTGCACATCTTTTTTCATGACTGTTTTTATGACCAAAATCACTTGAGCATCCATGATACCACGAGAATGCAGCAGCAGCAGCAAAAAAAAAAAGGAATAAAAAGAAACAAACAATAATAGATTGAAAAATAAATAGATAAATGAAAAATATTTCTAGAAAATTACAGGAGCAGTATAATAGCAATTCATTTCTCATCTGCGTATTTGAGAGTGGGAGCAGCATTTTTGCTTTAATGATTTCAAAAAGTACATGTGAAAACCCTTTGTTTGTCAAATGCTAATCTAGATTATCTTTGTTGGCTTGTGAAAAAGAGTAGAATGAATTCTTATTTTACAAAACTTGCCCATTCTGTTGTCATCATTATTTTTTTTTTTAATAGTGAATCTATTCATGCTTTGGATCACTACTGATAAGGGAAAGGCTTTGTGTAGAAAGTGAATATGAAAGTACATGTATTAGTAATCACAATGTGACTTTGAAAAAGCCACATGTACATCTTGATTATAATCAAAGTTGTCTGGCTAGGTCAGTGACCTACCAGTACTTGCAACGTCATCAACCAGTGATTATAATCTGACACTGAAAGAAGGGAAATTATGAAGATAATTTGTAGCCACCTTTGAGGTCTCACTGCAAGTCGCATAGATTATGAGGTTGTAAGATCAAGCCCAAGCTGATATTTACATTGATGTCTTCTTGCCATGAAATGGTTATATGCACATTGCCTCTCTTACACCATGGGAGCAGAGGGGACTCTGTAGGATGCAAATGTACCTGGGAAACTGCAACTATGGCAACCAGCATCTAATGTAATGATGGTGCACTTGCAATGTTTGAGATGAACATTGTGAATAGCAGTTTAACAACACTTTAAAATGGGACTTTTACATTTAGTAGGCCAGTTCAAATGTTAATCAGGAAGGTCATTCACACCCCGGTAGAACCACTTTCATTTTCTCTTGAAAAGGAAAGTTTGCTTCATTTGATATAGGCCATTGTGAATGCGCTGGAAGTTTCTAACTTTCATTATTTCTAAATCTCCCTTCAGTCATCACTCAACATGTCCAATTTGAGGAACGTGCTGGACAGCAGTGATTCGTCGAGCAGCGACTCGGACTCGGAGGAGAAGCTGTCGCGGAAGCCGAAGGAGGATCTGCCGGCGAAATCGTTCAAGGGTCATGGAGGGAAAGTGGTTAAACAGGGTTTCCTGCTAAAGAGGGTGAGGTTCTCACGGTGATTAGTGTCAAAGTGCATTGTGGGAAATATTCTATGACTCTATTTGCACAGTTATGATATTTAAACATCTTGAGAGGAAAGGAAGCAGCACGTGGAGAGAACATTGCAGACCATAGAGAAGCACTTTGTTTCGGTATATGGCCATAAGTGTACATAACTAGAAAAGCACTTGAAGAGTGCAGACCTCCGCCAAGCAGCCCATTTCCACCTTTAACGCTTTCTGGAAATCGCTCATTTTCCCATTACAGAAGCCTTTTGTTTGCGTAGTCAGCTTCCAGCTACGCAGTGCCTCGCCCCAGCAGAGCAAGCAGCGCTTTAAAGCGTGTGAATGCAAACTTCAAAATATGCCCAGCTTGAAATCTAGAGTTCATTGACCCTAGCTGCGAAAAGCTAAAAAAAATTCCTTCAAAAATCCCTAAAAATTCCTGGATCACTACCAAAAGTGAATCATCTGTTCCTTGTGTCATTATCAACTTTTTCTGCAAGTTTCATTCAAATCCATTCACAAGTTTTTGAGTTATTTGCAAACAGACAAACCAACGCCGATGATCACTTAACCTCCTCCTTCCTTGATGGAGGTAATGATGCATCATAAATGAGCATTACTGCTGAGATATGCTGTGCGACGTGCAATGACTTAAAGCGACGGCATTGCAGAATCAGGCAAGAGTGAATATTTGCATAACTAGAAGTCACTTGTATTTCAAATATGCCCATAAAACTGCAATCTTTTGATGCAGAAGCACTTCCGGTTCTGGATTGGCAAGCTGTGCATGAAGATATGACAGTCCAAGCATGCATCTTTGAACATATGCCAGTTTGCACTCACACACTAGTGCTGTTATGTTGGTATTTGGTCTCTTCTCTTCCCCCACCCCTCACTATTACATTGCTTGAATGAGTCATCAGCCTTTTCAAAGTTGGAAACCTGTAGTTGAGATATAAGTGCGCTCCTTGCTGGCTCGCTGCAGAGACATTAAACAATACATGTGTGCTTGTGTGCTTCTTGTCGATCAAAAACAAAGTAGTCTTTAATACATATGCACCCGTGAAGAATGTTTTTATGAAAAGGGGAAATATACATTGTATGTGTGTCATGCTGTATACCTAGTATATTTTGCGGCGTTTTTAATTTTTGCAATGCCGGAGAGTCAGTTGATCAATGCAAAATCAACAGTTTGCAAAAATCTTGCCTCCTAGCTGTAACATGACTGCACTGTATGTTAATTTCTCCAAAATGGGGAAATCACTGACTTTTCTCCTCATCAGGGGGATACAAATTTCTCATTCCATCACTGTTGGTCCCTGTCGCAAATTCAAAGTGCGCTCAAAATTGTCGCACAAGTCCCAATTCGTGAAATGCATGGCATATATATAATGTAGTATGCCAGAGAAATTCACCAGGAAAATGTTGCGCTCATAATGCCCATCAAGGCTATGACGGGTTGAGTCAAACTTCACAGCTTCTCATGATAAATAGAAAGATTATGCGCCCATTTATCAGCGGACTTTGGCATCGGTTGTCTGGCACCGAAGTGGGAAGTACCCTTACGAGGAGTGTGCAATGTTTTATAACATGCATGTATGCCCATAAAATTACACAGGGACGTTGTTAGTCCTATTGAATACTACTAGGGAAAAAAAAATCACACTTTTTGTTAATTCTGCCATTGTGTTACTGATATGATTATTCTAAGAGAAGGGTGACTTCCTTTTATGATATTATTATTTTTTATTGGCCATCATTTCAATGTTGATGTAGTTCATGTATATGTGTGAATATACTCTCTTACCCTGATTTATCACAAAATTATGACGCCAATTAATGGAGATGTCTTTCAAAATGGGTTTGTGCTTCAAACATGACATGAGCAAGCTTCTTGTAAAAGTAAAGCAGATTAGATATTATACCCCGAGCTACATTATATGTGTATATGGCATTGTGGAGCACCACATCGCTTTCTTAACCCGTTGAGGACGGACTGATTTTGCTACAGCACACACTTCCCATAGACACTTGCCCGAGTCTACTGGGGACTCGTCCTCAATGGGTCAAGATGTACACTTATACACTGCTGAGTCATGGTGGCCAAATTTTAGGGACTGGCGATAACAATCCCAATGCCAAATCGTCCCTGTTATTATATGAACAATATAACTGAAATGATAATGTTAGATTTTTTAGTTGGTACACCAAGGTACTGAATAGGAAATGAGATGCCAGAGCCTTTTATTTACATTTGTTATTCACTTCATACAGTGCAAACTTCCTACATAGCACAGAAACTGTGACATTTAGGTGCAAATATATTTGCATTACTGTCATCATTCTTTGAGCTTCCCTTTTCTTTACAAGACATGTTAGAGCAAGAGCTGGGGTTGGGAGACCAGAGAGCATACTGTAGTTCTAGGTTTTGGAGTTTCACTGTTAAACTAGTGCATTTTTGATGGTATTACATTTACAGGTGTACGTACCTCCTCCAAGACAGGTGGTTATACAATGTATGTTTTCATCGGTGTTGGTTTGTTTGAAGTATGTTTGCACAATACCTCAAAAATTTGTGAACGGATTTGAATGGAACTTGCAGGAAAAGTTGATAATGACGCAAGGAACAGATTATTATATTTTGGTGCTGATCTGGGAATTGTTATGGATTTATGAAGGATTTTTGATCTTTTGACAGATAGGGTCAATGAACTTATGAGTTCAGGCTGCGTGTATTTGAGGTTTGCATACGTGAGGTTTGTGCTTGCTCTGCTTGGGTGAGGCACCATGTAGCTGGAAGCTGATAACATAAACAAAAGGCTTGAACTATTTTGGGACATTAGGTGATTTTCAGCATTCATGTATGGGTTGAAATGTGCTGCTTGTGGAGTCTGCGCTCTCCCAGTGCTTTTCTAGTTTTTACATTTTTATTTGTGTAGTACAGACTGTATACCAAGCAGTTTTGCAGGCCTAATGGATTTTGTTTGAGAGTAATCACAACAAAGGATCTGGACAGTTCATCTGTATGTGTATATGTATGCCTCCTGGCATAATTGTAGGCTGTACTTTTATGTGGATCAGACTATTGGGTTTTATAAGCTTTGAAATTGTGTAAAGCACAGCTTTGGTAAGAAAACAGACTGATCCTGTTATGTGCTACATATCAATTCATTTCATATTTGCAAAATTTGTTCTCTTATGTATATGCTGAAGTATTTTTACCTTTGCCAAGCAAACTAAAAAAAACCCCAAAATGATGAATTAATGAAATGACAAAGAAGAAAAAAGAATGACAAAAATAAATGAAAGCTTGCACAATTTGACCTCTTCTGTCTGCTGTTAAAGAGGCGAGTGCTGACAGCCAGTACATTTTAAAGGACAAGTCCACCTTCATATACATGTGGATTGAGTGAATGCAACAATATTAGTAGAACACATCAGTGAAAGTTTGAGGAAAATCTGACAATCCGTTCAAAAGTTATGAATTTTTATATCCCTCATGTAAAGCTTCTTGCCATAGGATTGTACAGAGCACGAACATGGTGTAGTTTTACTAGCTAGCTACGAGCAGCTTGATGCGGTGCAATTGGTTACTAGCCAGCGGGATATAGTACTTTTGGGAATCCACGATCTGCACCCAATCGTGATCGTGTGATCGATATTGACATTTCTCACTTCAGAATGTACGCAGTGCGCGTAGTAGCGATACTTTTGAGCGACAGTTCTGTGCGTGGCTTGTAGCTAGTGCTAGCAGCGCTTTAAAATTGCGCGACGGCATTACAGAGAGTAAATCTGTGGTGCGATGCCATGTGTGTGTACCGGTGTGTGTAGACCATTCGTTAGTGTGATCAATGCAGTTCAGCTAATTATTGACAAAGTGACTGCGCTTCAAGTAACGGAGGAATGATTGCAGCAGAAGGACACCATATCAGATCAGGTACGAATTAGGAATACATGTAAACTAAAAGCGATTTTGAAGATGATGTGGGTAACCAAGCCGCTTTAGACCTACTTCTAACGTAGTCCTGGACCTCCTCGATCTTTCGGAGTTTTGCACGCTGTAGTGTGTAGCTCGTGTGTAGGAACCAACGGTGTCGTTCGCTACGCGCTGCACACACTGCTGCTGCACTGCCACTGCACTGCCACTGCTACGGCCTAACGAAACCTGCACATTTTTTCCAAAAGGGAACCATAATCACTCTAGTAAAATGCTCGAGAGGGATATAAAACAAATATCGACTGCTTTATTTCGGGCCATGGTAAAACTATTTGACCTCGGTGATTTCTCAACAGTGCCATGTCCCTCGACTTCGTCTCGGGACATAGCACTGTTGAGAAATCACCTCGGTGCAAATAGTTTTACCATCTCCCTCTGCAGCAGTCAATTTTTGTATATTAAAGTATCTGGGCAATCACTGCTGGATGAGAAGACTACTACAGTGTAAGATGTCACATGCATACAACGATATAAGGAAAATAAAAAGAGAATATAACAAAGCTTTACTTTTTTAACAAAGTGCACATTTCTTCAACTTATTACTGACGTATGTTAAAAGAGAGGGCTAGTAACTGATCAGTGGGAATCAGTGGGAATGCTGGGGGATGATTGTTTCAGTCCTTGTGGTATTCGTTTAAGAGTACATGTACATTATATATCTATTGCTATGTGAAAATTATTTGCTTCAGAATGGTCTCATATTTAAGTAGTGTGCAGTTTAATGTTTCCAGGTTAGCATGCCTGTACAGTGACGGGGCATTAAACTGCACATTACTTGAATACGAGACCGTTCTGAAGCAAATAATTTTCACACAAAAATAGATATATAATGACATAATGTATTCTTAAATGAATCCCACAAGAATTGGAACAATCATCCCCCAGCATTCCCACTGATTCTCACTGATCAGTTACTAGCCATCCCCTTTGAGGGTAATATTATTCCCCTTGTCTTCTGAAGGAGTGAAGTCGAGTGTTCTATTGTTATTCGAGAAAAGTGAAAATATGTTGAATTTTCTTTATACTTTCTTTATATCGTTTTACACATGACATCACAAGCTATAGTAGTCTTCTAATCCAGCCGTGACTGAGCAGAAACTTTAAAAATTCATAACTTTTGAACGGATTGTCTGACTTTCCTCAAACTCTCATTGATGTGTTTTACTAATATTGCTGCATTCACTCAACCCACATGTCTATGAAGGTGAACTTATGCTTTGAATTACGTTGTGTCATAGATGCAAGAAAGCAGCAGAATAGGAGGCAGCTAGAGTGCTGTACAGTTTTTTTGGTGTTGTTTTTTCATCATCATAATTATCAACAAAATCATGTTGTCACCACTGTTGTCTTAAATTGATTTGTCATTTGGATGTTGTTTTGTAGGCTTTGTACCCCTTTTTTTTTTGCACATACGTCAGTTAGAATGAATGGCAGGTCTGCTCTTAATTACAAGATGCAGGCATTAGTTGCGATGCCAGTATGATTTTGTGTTTGACCATGGTTTCTGCAGATTAGCAAACATAATATAAGGGATTGAATTTCTTCTTGTGATATATATATATATCCATGTGGTGTTATTGTTGGCCAATGGATACGGGTAGTGCTTACAGCTGTACTATTTGTACCAGTAGATACAGTGGTGGGAAACAAAAATCAGTGCATGCTAACATTACTTTGATCGTCTGCCAGCAAAAAAACCTGTGATCAAGTCTGATTTGAACGAGTAATGTAGCAATGATGATAAACAGAAAACTCTTCTGAAGGAAGTTTTAAAGTCCATTGGAGAGCCAAGTTTGGAGTGCCATTCAACCCCTCCCCCCCTCCTTCTGAATTAATGCTATTTGAAACTCTTGTGTGTGATTGCATCTTCTGAGACCTCCTTCAGTATCCTTCGCGAAAAATCTCAGTCAGTGTCATCGTGTGTCAGCTGGAGAACCGATACACCATGTTTGCAATTTGATAGTTTCCATAAGTGTGCTCAAGGAAATAGGGACTCTGTTTGCTTTGAAGTGGATCAACATGTTTATTATCCTAGCGCAGACAAATGCCAGAGTGTAAGTGGCACCAGAAGAAGTCATGAACAAAACATCACAAGCAGATGTAGACAAAACAAATGAAAATATCATCCACTCTCTTTTTCATAACATTGTTTAATGTGTTCTTTACTGGAGCCATAATATGTTATCACAGTTAATGGTGAGAATTGTGTAACATTCAATTGTAAAACCAGTTGTGACAATTGTACACAAGATACCATTGCTCTGCAGTGATGATTTTCCTTTGGCATATCAGCTTCTTGTCCCTTTCATAAGTTGTGCTGTTTTGACACTGTTAGAAGTAATTCATCTAGGTATTATACAAATCCTTTCAGGGATATTTTGATATCATTTTCCTTGTAATCTTTTCTGTATGAATTTTGTTTTTGCCCTGAAGAAAGCAAAGCAAGGCAAAGCAAAAAATAAGAAAAAATGGATAAAATAAATAAAAAATGAAACTACAGAACTGGAAGAAATATACATACACACATCACTATAGCAATAAGCCTGATAATGTGCAGTGATACCTAAGTGTACAAAACACACTGGAGATTGACCCGAAAGCTGAGGGGAATGCAAACTACACTGTAAGGGGGTGTATATGTTGTAGGCTTGCCTGTTTCTGTTTCTGTTCCGGTTCCGTCGGTATACTCAGAATTAACTGTACTCCACCGCTTCACGGAGAGGTCATGCTAACTTTCAAATTTGTTTATTATCATGTCCACCTGATCCTAAAGTATGACCAATAAGTGTATAAATATGCCTTAAAGTCAGTTCAGTGTCATGGATGTTAATTGTTCTCCTGACTACTGAACCCTTGTTTGCTTTTCAGGGCCATGTCCGTCACACCTGGAAAGCCAGACTCTTTGTTCTTTGGGATGAACCAGCCTACCTACAGTACTATAGAGGATCCAAGGTACGGATTCATTCTGGATGCTTTCCCATATTTCATTTCATTTCATGTCAATTTTTCTATTTCTGCAACTTTTTCATGAACAAAATTTTACAAAGAGAATACATGTTAAGTATGATAATGTGATGGTATCTTTTGATTTTGTGATACAAATTATTGTAATATAATACAGTCGTATAATACCGGTAAATAATGAGCGGTGTATCGTATTGTATTTTCCATATTGTAAAGTTTGATGGGGTTGCAGGTTTTGACATAAAAATATCCTACATTATTATAATGCCAAATTCACACTGGTAGCACGGATACTGTTGTCCCCAGGAGTGGGCAATTCTTGTGGTCGTCATGAGGCTGCAACATCATCCATTTGTGTAGGCTTGTCATCTATGGTTTATTTTGATTCGATAAGCTTTTTGAGACTCATTTGTTATCTGAGAAATGTTTGAAGAGTTAATTCTTACCCTCTTGAAAGAAAATTTAACAATAATTGCACTTAAAAAAAAAACAGTTCATATCCTTTGATCTGTCATTGAAATATGTTCAGGCAAATATTGTTTCTCATGCTTTCTGGAGGAGCTATAGGTCAAGTGCATTCTCGGTGTCATAGAATTTGGGTTTTGTTTTGTGAAATTCTTTTTATATTTTCTTTGTACCCTCTTTCTTCTCTTGATGTCATGAATTGTTGAAGAGGTCCCATCCAGAGGAAACCAAAACTTTAAATAACTTGTACCTTTGGACAGATCACCGTCTAATTTTCCTCAAACTTTTATCAAGCGTTTCAGTGTACGGTATCTTATCTGCATATGCTGAATCCATGTATCATGTGTGTTCTGGAAAATTTGCCCTTAAACTCTTTTATGGCCACGAGCAGCTGTCTTACTGCACATAAGTAATTGAGATGTGTACATATGGAGTCCTGAGACTGAGAGGGTTAATGTATACAAATTGTAAGACCCCAAGGGAAGAATATATTAACTTGTTTAATATCGTCGCTGGGGTGACAAGACCTTGTATCTGCAATTTTGGTGAAAATTACTTTTTTGGATTAATAGTCAAATAATATGGGTTAAGTGATGTCCTGTCCAAATCCCACCTGTCTCCAAAAATAAAGCCACCACGGCATGTCAAAGGAGAGGCTGTCCCATTTGATGTAGTGCTTTGGCCGCCATGTTTTTTGGCTCTCCTGAACATTTGACATTTTGTAGATACGAGGTGTTGTCACCCCAGTGACGTTACACTGTGGGCAGCTTTCAGAGCCTGGTTCGAAAAGCCCGCTCTGAAAAGCAGTCTCTTATCTGGTTATACTGGTCAGGCTTGTTTTGCCCAAGCAGGCCCGAGTGGCTCCGTGCCCATGGTAACAGAGTTCTCCTCCAATACACGGCACAGGCATTTGAATTTCTTACATAGCCGTAAATATGATTGAGCATGAAAGTGTTCATGTAAAGTTGTGCGCCGTTTATCAGTGGTCATGATCGATGGCTTTTTAGTTTACTTTATTAGCTGATGATGACCTTCAGTGAACTTCTGGGTCAGTAAAAACACCACTTCCCGACCCCTGTGTGGCATTTATACTGCAGCCGATGCTCTCTGAGGCTGCTGTAGGATGCTGTAGGATGCCCCCCCCCCCCCCAACCCCATGCAGTGGTTTCAGAACACGTTGATCAGACAGAATCTCCTTTTCTGAATTCTGCCCATGTCTGTCTGTCTGTTTATATACTTCGCTGAATTAATTACTGCCCGAGGCTGCTATTTCTAGGCGGCTTCAGAACCTCCCCCCCCCCCCCTTTGCTTAGCACAAATAGTGTTTATGAGTCATCCTTAAATCACCTGTTCGTATTATGAAAGTGGTAAAGTTGCTGAGGTTGTGATGCCTTTGTCTCAGTGTAGATTGGAATCGTATCTGGATGATATATCCCTCTTCATCGTTAATACTTTCTTTTAATCTTAATGATGGAATATTGCTCAAGATTGCAGTCATATTATACTCAAATGACAATGGCAGTTTGTGCAAGGTAGGAAATTTCTTTCTTGGATCTGTGATGTGAAACTTGCTATATGTTTGAATAGGGTCATTATCAGATAGCTGTTCACATTATATCTGTGGTGATTTTTAATCACTTGTTGCACATCAAATGGATCTCCACCCTTTAGAAAATAGCCAGGAACACACTTCACCGCACTTTCGAATGCAACTCTCTGCCTGTATACAGCTGTCAGTTTGATCACAGATGAGACATTGAGAATGACATATAAAAACCTTCTCCCAATGTCAATATAATGCACTATAAGTAATCACAGCATACTAATAATAGCTAACTCTTACATTAAAGACCTCATATTCATTATATGTACATCATGGTGCTCTATAGAAAAGGAGACCAAAAGAACTGGGATAAAACAGAATAAAAAAGGGGGGGGGGGTTAATAAGCTCTAGATCTGCTGTACAATATGTAAACAATTCCAATGAATAGCACTAAACAACCAATTAAGGCTTGACCTGATGGTTTCAATGGCAGCACTTTAGTGTTCCCAAGATCTGTCACGTTCATGTTTACCAGGGAAACCTTTTGAATGGAGGGTGAATTCCATATAGTGACCTGTCAAGAAATATATCACAAAAAGTTGTTTATACTCATTGAGCAAAGTGTCAAGTACACTGTAGTTTACAGAGGGATTTCTTCTAAACAGAGACTGTGTTTGAGTGCCAAAAGTGAAGTGAACTGTACTGTACAGTACCGTGCCAGAGTATAATGAGCATTCGAGCACTCTGTGGAGATTGATATTGTACCTCACCACTAGTTATTTTTTTTACTCGAGTCAGAGGGGTCACAGCTTTTCCAGAATGGGGTCATCCATAATGCCCACTTACTCTACATTATGGTGTCCCTAACGAAGAGAATCACATCTTTGTATTATGATGTAGTTTGTAATGTGTTAATACTCGCACACAACGTGTCAACAACTTCTGGTACGGTGCATTTTTGGACCAGTTTGCCTTCGAGGGTTCTCTAGCTGGCCTGGGACGGTATGGTGCATTACATTTTTGGAATACATTGGGAAGTTTTCCACTTTTGGCACCATATATGGTAAAGTCGTATCAGGGCAATCCCCCCCCCCCCCCCCTTACTCCGGCTAAATACTGGTTAGTGATGAAGTTTTAGAGTAAATATTATGGTTAGGGGTATAGGCTTTAGGGTTAGAGTTAGGGTTAGGTCCAGGATTAGGATTAGGGTCAGGGGAAGAGACCCGGAGTAATTGCCCAGGGGGTAATGGCCCTAGACCTGGTAAAGTAGGTATACAATGGGAACATTCAGTTGTTCCTCTGGCACAAGTATTGTAGTATGTTATGCATAAGCGAGCTATGGCTCACAAATATAACCTAGGCAACTAAACAATTTGAAGAGATGCTGTGGCTTGGCTCAGCGGATAAGACTATATGCTTTCAATCTAGAGGTCCCTGGTTTAGAGTCCGTTGGTAACAGTGATTGTGCCTGCATGGTGTACGCAAAGATAGCTCTCTATCCCCAATGCTTAGTCCTTCATAGAGGGACTGGAAGCCATTAGTCCTGTGGTTTGTGGTTGCAGGCTTACAGTCATCGCTTTCTTCCATGGTGGTCATGTAAAACTAGAAAAGCACTCCGATAGCGCAGACCTCCGCAAAGCAGTCCATTTCAATCCATCTGTATACACATACGCATGCTGAAAATCGCCCAGTTTCCCAACTAGAAGCCATATGTCTATGTCATCAGCTTCTAGCTGCGCCTCGGATCACCGGAACAGAGCACGCGCTGAGAGCATGTATGCAAACCTCAAATAGGTGCAGCTTGAACTCCTCAGTTCATTGACCCTGTCTGCAAAAAGATCAAAAAATTTTCAAAAATCCATAAAAATTCCTGCATCACTACTGAAATTTAATCGTATGTTCCTTGTGTCATATTGACTTTTCCTGCAAGTTTCATTCAAATATGTCCACAACTTTTTGAGTTATTTTGCAGACAAATAGACCAGCAACGATGAAAACATATCCTGCCTTGGTGGAGGTAATAAAGCATTGCCCAATTGGATGCAGACAAACTTTCATATCACAAGAGGAGAGAATTATATGAGGAAGTGAATAGTTTACTCCAATAGGGAAGCAATGTGTTTGTTTTCAGGTTAGAGAAAATGTGATTGTCGTTAAAATCAACCTTACCTACTGATAAGACTTCATTTTTTTGTTCCAAGAAGTAAATACTATTGTGTTTCTTGGCCCCATGTCACAGGCTGGCGAGGAGAAGCCATTAGGAGAGATCCCTCTTCACAAATGTGTGGTCGGTGCCCAGGAAGCACAAGAAAAGTCAGGTAAACAACTCTTGTTTTAAATAATTAACCCTCTGTGCACCACATTAATTTTCTGCCTGTAGGTATGTGTGTGAAATCAGTGCATATTGGACTCATTGGCATATCAAGTACTGTAAAACAAATGTTCGCGTGCATTTTAATTTTGCGAGCGCGAAGATTCGCGAAATTAAAATGCACGCGAAAGTTCTTGTCTACACTATATGCATTCAATACCAGTGGCAGTTCGCGAAAATTTCCTGCCGCAAAAAAGGCAGTCGGCTCCAACTCACAAAAAAATCATGCCGCGAATATATCATGTTTTACAGTATTAATTATCACCTCTGAATGTCAGTAGCAATGCACCCTGTGTGTGACCGCCCTGCTCAAAACCCACAAGAAGTTAGGCCAGAATTTCAGATTTCCACTTTTCTACCTATTTTAAAAGAGTAAATTCTAAGCTGTACAGTGACATAAAACTTGTTTGAATTGTCCCATCCCAACTCATTTAAAATCGATTGAAATAAGAGAGAGTTAGGAGACCGGAGGATTTATAAAGATTAGGGTCACTCAGGCATAACTGTGCAGAAGTGTCAATGATATAAAATATGATCCAGAAAAAGAGAAAAATATGAATACAGCTGTATTTCGATCTTGGCATTGTTTTAAGCTGCCAAATTTACAGCAGGAAAAGAAAGGATTACTCTCTCAGGTAAGACAAACTTTAAAAATTTGGTCAATCCAAATGACGTACATGAACTTTGGTCCAATACAGATAATCCTAATCTGCATTTGTTTATTTTTTATTTTTTATTTTTTTTTGGTGTGTGTGTGTGTGTGGAGTGGGGGGGGGGGGAGGGGTTTGAGTGGGCAATCACATATGTAGAGTATTTAGTGGTGTGAAGATTTGATGTGATCAGTGTATAAAACATGAAAATACTTCTTTTATTAAGATGTTTTCTTGAATATGTGCCACAAATGGGTTATGTGGTGACAGTGAAATTAAGCATATAAAATGATTCTTACATGACCATGCACAATAAAAGATCATATATTGGTTTAAATGATATCCATTTGTGATGCGTAATCAGGAAAGCCATGTGACATCAGGTAAATTTTTGTTGTTGTTTTTGGCAGATATGAATTCGCCAGATGCTTCAATTTGGTATAAAATTGGCCAACTTCATTGCAAAGGAAAGTGTTAAGAAGATAAAATCAAAGTTATTTTGTTAAAGGCGGCTTTATACTCACATGTTTCTTCCTTGTGTGATCTCCGACTTTATACGGGTAACGTGATGATGCACCATATATCACGCAAATAATGAAAATAACTTCTATAGCTACTGGCTGCATTGAAGGAAATCTCACCATGAATGACACCCATGGAATAAAGAAAGAAGAAGAAGAAAATAGCTTGTAACCAGCTCATGATTTTGTGGTCCAACCACTTCCTTCAAAGTTGAAAGTCGGGAAGCACTTGTGTTCTAAAAATATCTGTCACCAAACATACCGGGTTACTTTCAGATGTATTTCCCTCACCCACCCCCATCTCCTCCCCCCCCCCCCACCATACATTCAGACAGTTAAGCAAGACATAATGGCCTGAATTCACCGAGGTAATTAAAGGACAAGTTCACCTTCATCAACATAAGAATTGAGAGAATGTAGCAATATTAGTAGAACACATCATTGAAAGTTTGAGGAAAATCAGACAATCCGTTCAAAAGTTATGAATTTTTGAAGTTTTTGTGCAGTCACCGCTGGATGAGAAGACTACTGCAGTGTATGATGTCACATGCGTACAACAATATAAGGAAAATATAAAGAGAATTCACAAAATTTCATCTTTTGAAAAAAGTACACATTCCCTTGACTCGTTACTGACGTATGTTATGGGTAATATTATTCCCATTGCCTTTAGAAAGAGGCAAGTCAAGTGCTTTTTTATTGTGTGAAAAAAGTGAAAATATGTTGAATTTTCTTTACATTTTCTTTATACTGTTGTACTCATATGACATCACGAGCCTTAGTAGTCTCCCAGCACAAAAGTTTTAAAAATTCATAACTTTTGCATCGATTGTCCAATTTTCCTCAAACTTTCACTGATGTGTTCTACTAATATTGCTGCATTCTCTCAATCCTTATGTTAATGAAGGTGAACTTGTCCTTTAAAATCAAATCCACAGTCCATGGACTAAATCAGATGCAAAATAGGCGTACCTTACACATGCTTGTGTCAGTGCAATTTTACATGTAATTATCAGATGTGTGTTGGCATGTAGATGCAATCTCACACCACATTTACACAAACAAAATTTGCATAATCCATGGGCTGAAGATAAATTACTTTTGTGGAATTGGGCCAGCTCTTGGGATGTTCGGCTATATGCTCACTAAACATACCCATCAAGTCATGTATTTTTATAGAGATTACTGTAAAACACGATATTTTCGCGGCATGACATTTTCGCGAGTTGCTGCTAACATTAAATTTGTATAGTGTAGACAAGAACTTTCACATGCATTTTAATTTCGCACATCTTGGCTCTCGTGAAATTCGCAAAATTAAAATGCGCACGAACATTCGTTTTACAGTATCTTGTACAGCAGGGTGATTTTGATACAGATACAGTTGAACCTCTATTATCCGGCCTCCCTTTATCCGGATCTCTCTATTATCCGGACGCAATCTCGCCGTGATTTTTTTATCTTTTTTTAATAATTACGGGAGGAAAGGGGGATTCCCAACGGATACATTTCTTAATAATTATTTAGGTAAATCATCCCAAGAATTTATAAAAGAAAATGATTTCATTCTTGCAAACATGAACCTCTATTTTGGGGTCTGTTACTGAGTGTAACAATGAAAAGGTTGCACACACCTGCATCATATGCACACACACACACACACACACACACACATATTCAAAGGGGGCAGTGATTGTCTCCATACCAAGGGGTTAATGTTTTCATTTCCACTCTAATGAGTACATGGCCAGTTTTTCCAATTTGTCATTTTTACACCCGCTCCTCTCACTGCACAAATGCATTATTCCTATCCTCTCGTCTTCGCTTCCCACCACTCCTGCAGACGTGACAGTGAAGAACAAGGCGCGGCAGAACCTGTTCAGCGTAACCACCAAGAAGGGGCGGGTCTACGTCTTCCAGGCGAGAACACCAGAGGAGAGGAACGACTGGATGAAAGCCATCGTGAGTCCCATCAGCGTGGGCAAGCACTAACACCATTGTTACACAGACTCCATCTAGCTGCTGTACATAATAGAGTTCCAGGTCTAGTCTCTTTCTTCTTTTTTTTTCTCAGATTTACATGCCAGTTTCTGCCCCCTTTCCCTGCCCTTGTAATCTTCCTGAAACTGACTTGTATCAGGATATAGCACGTGGCTAGCAAAGCCCGAGCCTAGGAAGATCACTGAAAGAAAAAGAAGAAAAGACTTATTTTTCAACTTCGCCATCCTTGTGTGAACATAAGGAAGTACAAAGCGTAAGTTCTAGCCTCTTGTATAAAAATGTTGTGCAAAATCTAGACAAAAATCTGCCAATACCAAACCTTCTACAATCAAAAGTTGTGTTATCACTTCCTTTTTTTTGGAAACATGATACATGTGTTATTATAAAGGTTTCATATACATGTGTTTTACATGTGGTGGTTTTTCATTTTGTTTTTTTATTTTTTTATAGGAGAAAACATACAGTTATGGTGTTCAGATTTCATGCTCTTGGCTTTTTCCCCCTCTTGTGTGCATCTCATTTGCACTTGTGTTGTAATATGATGCTTTCTTCTTATTGTAATACTGTATACGCTATAATTTTCGCGTGCATAAATTTTCGCGAATTGCCGATGTCACACATTTTCGCGAGTGGTTAAATTCGCGATTGGGGGACCGGAGAAAATATGAAGTGGCAAAGAAAGTGTGAATTTTCACCTTACTAGCAACGAATGCTAGTAATAGACGTGGACATGCTATATGAACGTAAACAAGCTTAGCCAGTATGGTCTGTTCGGTAAGCCGTAAAATGATCGTATCGTCAAGGCAAGGGATTCATTTTGGAAGGTAATATTTTCGCGTGTTGTTAATTTCGCGAATAGCTCCCGACTCGCGAAATTCGCGAAAATAAAACCCACGCGAAATATATAGCGTATACAGTATTAAAGGGGAAGGAAAGAAATGTTGTACCATACTTCATCCAGCAAATTAGCAAACTGAGGATTTTCCTCCATATAGAATGTGGGGAATACTGTATATTAGCTGTTATTTTCGCGTACAGATATTTTCGCAAATAAGGAGGTCACGGACATTTTCGCGAGATGCTGTTTTCGCGATGTGACACCGAGGCTATTGTAAGTGCACTATTAGCCTAGTGTACGGCGACATTTTTCGCGTGTTGTTAAATTCGCGGTCCAGCAGTGATTCGCGAAATTTGAGAAAATTAAACCCTCGCGAAAATAACAGCGTGTACAGTACTTCACTCCACTACAAAGAAACCTCAGTGTGATGTGAGGGGACTCGCAGACAGTGAACCTCTTGTCATTTGACTGATTCTTCTGACAAAATGGGACGGAAGTAAAAGTGCATTTACATATAAACCATGTCGTACTGTATTAGTGTTCAATGATTGCATACAAATTGCCAATTAAGACTTCAAGACTGTAAGAGAACTGATAGAGGGGACTTATTTTTCAGTATTATAACTCATTTGTATGGAGCCTGTAGTAATGATGATACACACTTGAGGAATACAGGAGAATGGTTTCATTATCTCTCTTGATGTGTGTGCCATGTATTTTCCCCAAAGTCTAATGAGTATGGACAAGTGTTTGTGTACAGTGCGTATATTTGATTGAAAGAACCATTGTACTTTTGATGTGCTTGTCAGTTTTGTGCTGCTTTTATCAAATTAGTAGCTTCTATGGTAGCCACATGAGTGTGGTTACCACGCAGATAAAGTTGTCCTTTTATGTCAACAACAAACTACTACTGTAGCTCTTCTTCAATTTGAAAACTGAGATTAGCATTTGAAAGTAATGTCAACAACGAACTACTGTACTGCAGCTCTTCTTTGATTCGAAAACTGAGATAAACATTATGAAAGTAATTGGAGTTGGAGACAGAAGAGTTTGCTATGACTGATGGAGCCATGACTTGGGTGATTCTTTGTCATTCTTTCTCTTCGTATCACGCGGCACCAATTTTTTAAAACCTTTCTCAGAGGTGTATCTTGCACTCGAACTTTATAAGTACTACACATGCCTAAAGTACAACCAATTCTAAGCTGCCATGCACGTGTAGACCAGAAAATTATTTGAGCAATATTGCACTCACGAGTCAAAAGGTAGTTTTGTGTACCTGGTAGATTGCTATCCAGTTATGTAGGATGCTGTTGGACTATATATGCCAGAACAGAATGTTAAATAATGTTTAAAGTAAGTAAGGAGACAGAAGAGCAGCAAAATGCAAGCACAAATTTATTGCTATGGACATGTGGAGAAAAAAATATAGATGGACATGCTAAAGTTGTGTGTGAATGTTGAAGTTGTAATGTTATATATTTTGATGGCAATGAAATGTCTTCCTAGACGCTATGTGAATTAATGCTTGTTGATAGATGGTTTGTCCAAAATATACCTTTATTTGTTATGTGTCTAGCTCAGAGTTGCTCTTCTCTTTGCCATGGTGATCTCAAACATTTGAAATCACTGCTCCCAGCATTGAATCGTCACTGTAAACTTTTAGCTCTGTGATGTGTTTCCTGCTGTGTCGAGTCCAGTGATTATAAAGGCACAGTGACTTGGAAATCCACAAGCTCCAGTGTGTTCTTGGAAAAATTAATTTACAGCCAAGTGTATTAATGATGAATGTGATTGTACTGCAGATTGTACTGACCCTGTATAGTCCTCGTTTCATAATCCTTCACCAAAGGGTATTAAACTCTCAGATGAAAGCACCAACGAGCTTCCTGCAAAAAGGCTGCCGTAACCCTGCTGTATCCAGTGACCACAGTTGCCTTTTTGCAGGAAGCTGCTCTATTGATATATTTAGCGTTTGTTTGGGGTTTTTTTTATTCTGAGATAGGAACATCTCCTGAATACTTTCAGATGTATAGATGAAAAATTACACAATACCACCAAAAAAAGTGAAAAAAAAACATAGAATACAATTTCAAAGTCATTCCAGTCATAATGTGATCGGTCAGTAATTTTTCCTGTATGGGTTTTTTTTGTGTCTAGAGTGGACATAGATAGAAAGTGAACTTACTCGCCCAAGTGATTTAATGACAAGGAAAACTCAGTACAATCGGGTAAGATGTTGCAAAATACTTGTAGAGCTTGTTATACTGTCCTAGATCATCTTCTAGAAATGGCATCTATGTAAAAGTTATGCAATATGTTGTATTTGGTGACAATGTATTAAAGATTCCAGAGACTTACAGACCTCTTCCATCGTAATATCTCAAGAATGGCCTGTTGTGTAAAAAGGCCGACATGTACGTTAAATAAAGGAAATATTATGCTAAAAATAAACACACACACACTCACACATATAAATGATGTATTCGTAGTTTATGATCTTCACTATCACACAGAGCTTTTTGTTGTTGTTATTGCTATTATCTTTTGTTGTTATACACAGAATATGTGCCCTTTCATGGCATGTATGATTATTACAGTCTTGTTTATAGAAGACTTCTAATTTTTTTTTTTTTTTTTTGGACTGCTGCCTTGCCTGCTGCCGTGGACAGCTGAGGTATGCTCTGTCAGTTCCAACAACAAAAAATAAGGGCATTTTCAATGTACCATGTAAAAACCTCTACCTACTTTTTGTGCTAACTCAGTATTGAAATGAGATTATGTCATAGCTCATCAGTTTGTACATAGAGATATTACAACACGATTTTACTTTGCCTATGATATATAGGCATATAAGTTATAGAAACATCATAATAATTTGATTTGACTGATAAAATCTTTCATTTTTCATTCCAAAAGAAGGAAATTAAGTTAAAGTTTGTAACCTTTCGTGATGAAATCATAACTGCAAGTAATTTGCTTATGCAGTTGTGTGGCCTAGATAAACTTTTTCTTGAAAACATGCAAAATTTGAATGATTTTATAACTTGGAATGAATGCACAACTTTGCTACCACTGTTTATGAAGATCAACATAAATGTGGCATGGCATTTCACTTGAAAAATGAGTTAAAATTGCCACTCTCAGCAACCCCTTGTTTTGGCAGTCCATAGTTCCAGGCACTCTCCTGCCTTTTGTAAAATAGACTGTAAGACCAGCCAAGATTTAATGCATCATATCTTGTCTACTGTTTTGTTGTTATGTCTTCATCTTATCTTTTAATGTGCCCGATAAGTGGAACATCGAGTGATTTCATGTTGTGACTTTATAAGTATTTCAGACAAGTTCTAATACAGAGAAATGTAAAACAGAGTGTGTTACTGTATACGCCATATATTTAGCAAGTCTAATTTTTCGCGAATCGGGACTTCCCGACAATTTCACGAGTGGTTAAATTTCGCGACTCTGGAGCACACTACTGAATGGAGAAAAGTATGCGTGCACATCACATTCATGTTGGGATCAGAGTTAATATCTTTGCATGTTCTTAAATTCACGAATAGCACCCGACTCGCGAAATTCGCAAAAATAACAACCTCGCAAAATATTTGGCGTATACAGTATCTTGCAAATCTTTGAAAATGTCAAAATGGTTGCAGGTTTCTCCATGATGCTGGACATCAATATTTTTCCATTGCCTTCTGTGTAAATAAAAGTGTCCCAGTACACAAAGACTTCTTGGAAGCCATTTTGGTCTCGTCATTTGTTTTGTCCTCCTTTTATATTTGATAATTACCATACATTTGACATACACTGTAACTGTCTTTGAACCCAGAGAGAGGAAGAGAAAGTGCGTGTTTATACAGGAGCCTCTCGCATCGGCGCGCATGAGCCGGTATTTTACCTCCCGCATGAGCGCTTATTTCTCATGTTTATACAGAAGTCAAAATACCGGCTCATGCGAGCCGATGCGAGCCGATGCGAGCGGACCTCGGCTGAACCGGACCTCTCGAATTTTGGGGTCAAGCATAGGTCACGTTTGCAGTGAAGTTTATTGCATGATGGGAAAAAATGAAAAAAATCAAGATGGCACCGGCAAAGTCATCAGGACCACCAAGCTTGAAGGTCATTCTTGTAACGTTCCTCTTGACAACCACCTGGCCAAATGATCAATTGAAATCCAGTTTTTCAGTAAGAAGGAGAAGACGTGGTTCAATCATGACAGATATTAAAATACACGCTTTCCGGTTACCTCTCGAATTTCGGTCATCTGTATAAACACACAGCAAAATACGCGAGGCTCCTCTCGCATCGGCCACCTCAAAAGGTGGCAGACGGAACCTCTCGCATGAGCCTGCATTTGGCGGCGTATGCCGGCATACGCCGTGTTTATACAGAGCAAAATTCGAGAGGTCCTGTCGCATGAGCCAGCATGAGCGCGTATTTTGCTTCTCTGTATAAACACACTAAAATACTGAGACAGAGACACTTTTGTGTCACAAGATTTGCCTTCAGATAAAATTTTGGAGACTTCGAGAATAATTCAGGATTTCAAGAATGATCTGTGTGTATCACACAGAAATGCCAGTATTAAATCCTATGTGTTATTTATTAGTATTGTTGTTGTCATTATTATTATTATTATTATTTTCATTATTATTATTATTATTATTATTATTATTATTATTATTATTATTATTATTATTATTATTATTATTATCAGTTGTCTAGTAGGTCATGAACTATAATACACTGTACATAGAAAAAAAAACTGCTACAGAAACAAGGAGAAATATAGAAAAAATTCTTTCAAGCATGATGTTGCCATGATTGACCATTTAATGTTAATTAAGACAAATATTCACAAGTTACTATACCTAGGAAAAAACAAATCCAATGAAAATGATAAATCACTGAAAGTTTGAGTAACTTGGGACAAACGATTAGAATGTTTTAATGTTGTAAATGTCAATAAATTGTACTCTATCTTGCCCATCTCAAATTTCTTTTGCATTGACATCTGATGTGCAAATCAGCTGTCCTTATGGCCCCCAAAACAGAGAGAGAGAAAAAAAAAAACAGTTTACCCTGATTGGCTGGATGGGTAAAAAAGAAAAGAAAAAATCTTTTTCAGCAGATGGGTTAGATTAAACTTTTTTCCATTTCATAAGCAGAGTCATAAAAAAAAGCAAATGCAATGAGAGTTTGTGTGAAACTCTGAGGGATAATGCTTTTAAGTTTTCTAAAGGGTACTATTCAGATGATTAACTAAATTCAAACCATTCATCACTTTCTTGTTATTGCCCTGTCTCAGCCAGAATTTAATTGATCGATGAAACATCATTCTTCTCATCACAGCTTCCCCTTCAAAAAATATTGTGTGATGCTCTGGCAGTTTTTGATAAGCACAAATGAACAAATATATGGGCCGTGACGCGAGAAAAGGGCCCTTAGAGCCGCTGCGCGCAAACGCCACAAACGGCGCGGAAGTTTGACAAAGCAATACGCGCAAAAAGAGATCAACAAGCTAACCGTGCGCACATGCATGGACGCATCAAAAAGTGACTGGATTTAGACAAAACATGTTTTTTCAATGTTGTAATTGGGGCATTTAGGACTGGAATTTTAGAAAAAGGTCTGCATTTCTAAATTCCTCAGAGTTCCTTCTACAATGTGGAGGTGAAAAATCATTTTCCGTATTTAATACCGTAAGGGCCCTTTTCCCGCGTCACGGCCCATATATATTTGCATGTGAATATACATTCTTTAGAAACATTATTGATTGATCACCCACTGGATGCTACACCACCATACTCTTCAGTGAATACAGTGTTTGTCATGAAAGACAGATACAACAAATACACAATGAATGCTGAGAAAATATGACATTCTGTTGATTCACTTTGAAAATTTACACATCTTTCCTGCACATAAAAAAAGCAGAAAGAATTAAAACAACAAGAAAGTCACTGATGCTGATTTTGACTGTGGAATATATTCTGTATCCTTGTAGAACTAGGATCATGAGCAGCAAATGTAAGGATCAGTTTCTAATGAGTAGATAGTACAAACTCTTGCCCTTCACTGACGCACGTATTAGAATTACTATGTTTCATGTAGCAAAAAAAAACAACAACAACAACAACAAAAAACCAGCAAAAAAAAAAAAAAACAGCCCAAAGAGAATTCTGATAACAAAGTAGGCTTAGTAGCAACATCACTGGTTATAGTAGAGATGATAAACATGGGTGGACGGTGATGACTGTAGTACTGCAAAGACATGTAGGTGTCAATCGTAGCTGGATGGTTCCGTGCAAAGATCACCTGAACACAACTCAGTTGAACAATTCAGGCGCCCTCCTCAAAATAGACGGACTTGCATTGGTGCATAGGTTTCCAACAATCGGCGAATCTCCATGAAAAATAGCCCTTGTTGCACTGTCACATGCAATAGATCACGAGAAAAGTTTGCATCATTGTCAAACATTTGTCTGCAAGTAAAACCAGTGCCAGGTTGCACTCCTTCATGCATTGCCGGGGCTGGGGAAACGTTAGCTGCCCGTGGCTGTCTCTTTTAGTCTCTCCTCGGTTTCCCGCATGAGGTTGCATGCTGTCTTGTGCTTTGGCCAGTGCTTCACCTGGCATTCCCTGCAAAATTAGGAAGCAGAGAAGGTAGAACGTCACGCTTGTCATTTTGGTGACCCTTTGTACACAGATATTCTTCAAACAAAGCGTTGTTGTGTATACAACAACAACAACAACAACAACAACAACAACAAAGCATAGAAATCCCGGGGGCTATATTGCTGTTACTATCATGTTTTGTTGCTAATTCAGAATAAAAGGATAAATGGATTTCATTTTGAACCAAACACAGCTAACATCAACTACATAAGCCTGTATTCTGGTTACTTTCATTTGCTTTACTGCATTCGCCATTTGACTACTGACAACACATTTGAATGAGTGGGTATGATTCAATTATCTCCAGCATTGCAACTGTGAGTGTTTGCGACTTATGTATCCAAGAAAAATTCATACCAGACCAACTGACTTCTTTAATTCATCGATTTATTGGTGGGCAGTTTGTACCAGGTAATCAACCCACTGTTTCATCAATCTAATAAAAAACAAATTTCGTCAAATCCTTACTTCGTGAGCGGCCAAGAAGACTTGATAGTTCTAGACTGAACTTCAATCTGGTTTTGTACACGTAAATAAATGTGAGGGGATCTTTAGACACTGAAATGGTCACAATTTCTACATGTCTGTCACATGTTGCTGTCATAGTCACTGGCCTGAATCTTTTTTCCCATCCCTGCAATCAACTACCTAGGGGTGGGGGATATATTTTGCTCTTAATGCCCACACTGACATTATCTTGCGACAAAGATGTAGGATAGGGTCTAATCTTGGAGTGACACACTCACCTCCTGCAATACCACTCGTTGCGACACCTGGAACACCTGTGGGCAGCTGGCGATCCACAGAGGGCGCACTTTGGTGGCTCTGCTATCAGCGACTCAAGCACATCAAAGTTGTACATATCTGCAAATCTGCACACACAAAAAAAGACAAAATCTGGCTAAGGATGGCAGTAAGTTTATTTCATATGTATGTACTAATACCATTCATAAAGGGCCAGTCCTTATAATACAATTTTGCTACTTTAATGAAAATAAGTTTGACATGGTTTCAAAGACAGAGATTGAAAAATAAAATGACAGATGGTATGCGCGACTAAAGAAGTCCACTAACCAAGAAAAAAATTGATACTTGTAACAGATTTTTTTTTTCTCCAAAATTACACCCTCTGTATTTTAACATCAGTATAAATAATCTCTTCTCTCGCTTAACAACTGTTAGCAAGCCCTGTCCACCTTGGATGACAAGAACAATGTCGGAATTCAGAGTCTGGGAATTCGTTCCAAGTTCCCTAAGTCATTGCCGGCAACCAGGGATAGCTTGGTGGTAGTGTCCTTGCCCAGATAGCAGTCGATGACATATATGAATCCCAACTAGTTTTGTGTTTCTGACATGTCTGTTAAAAACTGCAGATCAGCAATAGCCATCTTCAAATACAGAGGGTGTAATTTGACCAAAACAAAAATAAAATAAAATCTGTTGCAACACATCTTCTCGTCTCTGCATGAACAATCTCTTTCTCAGCCAAAATGAAGTCTTGTCCATCTTGGATTACTTAAACCTGACAATGTCAGAATTCACAACCTAGGTACTTGTTCCAAGTTTATCGTCTCACTGCCCACTCAGACATACATATGCCAGTTTCATTTGGATATCTCGACTGGTTCTTGAATTACATCTTTAACAAAATCGATTACAGATGGATGGACAACCCAGAAATGTTTTGCCTCGGTGACGATTCATGGTGGGGGCATTAAAAAAACAACAACAAAAGTTATTTCAACAGTAGGGTATCAAAGGAGACAAATGCTTTGTAAATGTACATCTACTACATAAGAGCGCTGGAGTGGCATGGCCCTCAGGAGTTTACTGTCTACGCCATATAGCAAGTCTAGTTTTTTACAAATCAAGACTTCCCGCCAATTTCTTGAGTGACTAAAATTGCAATCGCAATCACAATTTCGGGTGCTGTTAAATTTGCGAAAAGCACCAGACTCGTGAAAATTGCAAAAATAAACACCTCACGAAATATTTGGCACACACAGTAGATGACCGTCTCATGAAGAGTGCACTCATAGGCAGCAAAGCTAACACACTCCTCTAATATACCAATACTCACAATTTAGCCTGCTCCTTCATGGCTTGGGAGGATGCATTGAAGCAGGTTTTCACCTGATGCTTGGCAATGGCCTTCCATTTGCCTTCATTCTCTCTCAGCAGCCTGTCCCGGATTTCTGGCACCTGCCCATGGAAAGCAGCAAATATTGCATGGTAACTTTTTAAGCATGACCATCTTTCTGGCGCTCCAATTCTGTGAGTTATCAATATGCCATATTTTTAGCATGTCTCATATTTCATGAATCGGGACTTCCCAACAATTTTGCGAGTCGTTGAATTCAGGTTTGTGGAGTACAGTACTAAATTAAGAAATGAATGCATGCCCGTCACATTCATGTTGGGATCAGATTTAATATTTTCGTGTGTTTTTAAACTCGCGAATAGCCCCCGACTCACAAAATTTGGGAAAACAAAAACCTCATAATATATTCAGTGTATACAGTAACCTGTTTTGCCTCCGACTGTGGACAATCTTCGAGATGGAGATTATGTGTTATATTCCCTCTGTGATACAAACTTTACTGCTGGCATGACTGCTAATCGCTGTGATCCTTGAATTTACAAAAGTACAATGTACAGTGTATCTTCAAAAACTGATGCATTCTATTATCAAGACAGTGATATTTCCTGGCAGCACACAAGGAGGGGTTCAATATCCACATATCCTATGCACAACTCATTTAAAAAAAAAAGAAAAAAGAACATCCAATGAATTACAACAAATTATACATTACTTCAATCAAATCTATTAAAAGGAGGTCAGCTAAATGTTACAATTACTCATTAGTGTAGCAAATATTGTCATCTAAACTCCCTGGTGAGGGAATCAAACAAAATTATATGACTGCGGATAATGACTGCCATAAAACTAACACATGTATTTGATACTGGACTAGTATAAAATCAATAATCTTTGATTTTTAAGAGAATCACTTGTCAGAAATGTAAATATTGAAATTTGGGTATATAAACAGATTTTACTGTTCATGTTTTATCACCACATGATTGAGGAAGTCTTCTATTCATCTGGGGATGAAGGAAAGGCAAATATTTACATAACTTTGTTTCCCTGTATTTTGAATTACTATAAATGCACTCGGGCTGCAAGAATCTTACAGTGAGCAAACATGCATAAGCACATGGAGTAGTATAAAAAATAATACACATGTGAGAGGGCGGTAGTGGAGATGCAGCACACTCTAGGGTATTTACAATGGTGTAACATGCATGAGGCGCAGCTAAGTGAATGTTGCACAACAACTCTGTGGATACCCGAGAGTTACACGCATCTCCAGTAATGTCCTGAACTTAAAGCTGTGCATTATTTGTTTTATAAAATGGTTCTACTACTTTTCATTTACCTTTATGGATAAGTATCCTTCAGCTACATGTAGATTATTAGTAAAACTTTCTCAAAAAGGCAAGATGTCCAAGGAAATGCTCCAAACAAACTGAACACGAACTTAGATCTTGTTTTATATAGTGATTACAACTTGTTCAGTGAGTGAGAGTGCGCTTGTAACTGACTGAGTGCACACTGCTTAGTATGCAATTGTCATGTGCATATCTGTGAGCAGTTGTTAGTACTGGTCATTAATATATGGTCAATGGTAAAAACTTAGTCCCACTGGGCATATTAGGCAAAAGAAAAGACTAGTCATGTGATTGCTCTTAGCCAATCATTTGATAAATAAAGGATCTATATAACAATTCTATAAAGAATGATAAATGATAGCATTAAAAAAAAGAATTTAGCTCGAGTGTGGGCAATAAAGACAATGCATGGATAAACAAAAAAAAAATTCTTTAATATGAAGGAAGGTGTATGATATCTAGTCTGCAACAGGATTACACCCCCCCCCCCCCCATTGTTCTCACCTGCTCCAGCACGACGCCCGTCTTGGCAGGGGGCGGTTCCATCATGGATAGGTTGCTAAGGTAACGCTGGAGGTCACACAGGCTTGGGATCTGATCAAGCAGCACCTCAGTGAGGTGAGACCTCAGCTATGGGGTGAAATCAAGTTTTAATCAAGTTTTCACCTTTTTAAGAGATAGAGAGTGAGCAACATGCAGGCAAAACAACAAAATCTTGGCTCATCTACAATACTCTCAAAAGACAATCATACTTTCCTTATTTAACCATATAAACTCACACATCCTTATTTGACCATATAAGCAGTAAGACAATTGCACTTGTTGTCACGGTAACTGCAATCATTGTTTAAGTGTCTACTGTATTGGCTCTTCATTTTTGTTAATGTGCAAATTGCTTTGGCAAACAAATATCCAAAAATGAATGCACACTAATGAATGCATGGACAAGGAAGCCTCTTACATATGTGTTTTAGTCTACAGACTAAACATAAACCATGATTGTGACTGAAACTACCTTCACAACTCTGTGCTGATATTTCATTCATTCATTCATTCATTCATTCATTCATTCATTCATTCATTCATCCATTCATTCAATCATTTGTTCATTCATTCATTTATTCATTTATCATCATTACTGTTTTTTTTTTTTTTTTTTGCTAGAGCCAGAGGAGGCATTCTCTTTGAATGTTAGCAATTACAGCTTTGTGGAGAAACCAACTCCTTATTGTTGTTATTATTTTTTTTTTTTTATAAAGAATCAGACACAAATGTTATCACTGGAACACTGGCTACAAGCTTTTGACAAACATACCTTGAGTATCTGACTCTTGTTGTGGGGGTTGAAGGCATACTTCTGCTGGCAGTCGGGCCCCATGAGGAGATTGAAGAGGGCGATCCAGACCTGGCCCTCCAGTCTCGTCAGGGTCAGCCGCTCACTCGGGGCCACCTCCTGCCACTTACCATCCACATACTTGGACAACTTGCCTGCAGGGCAGGTTGTGGGTGGGGGAAGGGGGTTAAAGGAACACAGAGGTGTTTTGATGATGATAGCAGTCCTAATTTTTCGTTTCCTTTGCTTTGGTTTCTAATCTAGCACTATGAATAAACACTAACGCAACTTGACTGCATCTGCGCAGTTGATCGGGATGTCTCCCTCAAGGATGCCTTGAGGGAGTCACCCAAAACTAATCAGCCCATTGAGGCCTCATGGAGTATATCTGGGTCTGGTACTGCAACTGCAAGATGCGAGATGCGGGATGGAAAATCTGTAAATATCACGCCATCAGTATCAACATGGTAGTATCATAACTGAAGGGGGTAATCCATCATAACAGCACTCATTAACAGTCACCATTACAAATGGCTCTGGTTTGAGACATGTAGGTTTGTATTCACCAAGGTGGTTTACAAAACAATGGTTTAAATCTAGTTCATGGACTACTAGTATCAGGTAAAGCAAGTGTGAAATAGGCATACCTTACACACACAAATATCAACGTGTGGTTACTATTTGATGTCTGTTGCTGTGCGTTAATTGTCTGTCATGTGCATTAATTAAAAAAAAAAAAGAAATCTGCATAAACCATGGACTAGATTTAAACCACCTTTGTGAATATGAGCTATTGAGTCTAACTGAGCAAAGTTGTGTGCTATTATGCAGTCCCATCTAATAGGACGTAAAACCATCTGCCCTTCAGATGAGACATAAAAGTGGGGTCCCATGTGTGAGAGAGCCACAACTCATTCACATAAATGATCACATTTTGCTTCGCCACGCAAAGAGATGGATGTAAACCAGATGAGGTGGTCATGCCCTAACCACACACCCATGCACTAGAAAACAGGCAGATGATGCTAACGCTCATGGTGACTTGCAATATTAAGCAGTGTATCAACCAGGCACATTGTACCAATGAAGAAGGAAGGCTCATTACAAATATCAGAGTAATTAAATGATTATTTTCTATCAAAACACTAACATTTACCATGAAAAAACATATATAAGTAATTCCATCATCATTATTATCACTTTCAACAGCAGTACGGGGGAAAATAACATTGGTTGCACAGTTACAGTAGCAGCATTGCAGAAGGAGAAGGAATTACCTTCCTCATATTTGGTCCAGGGAGGGTCTTCTACCAGTTGAACCAGGAGACTTGGGATATCTAGGGTGTTGAGGATTCTTGTTGTCACACTGAGTGGGAGGCTGGAGGAAGTGAAGTCAAATGGCAAAAATGATGTAATTTGTTATTGTTGTTGTTGTTGCAGTAATACTTTCACTTTAATCATACTGAAAAGAAATCACAAACACTACGAAAACACTTTTGCTGACATGCATGCATAGTAATTGCATACTAAATAAACACTCCACATAATTTATACACCTGCACACCCTCTAGGCATCAGATTCTATTACACAGTAAACAAGTATCTTTAGCTTCTGCATGTAAATGTAGAAATGTCAAATGCAATTCAATTAAAGATATCTGAGATGGTATGTAATATGTTGACACTCACTTTTCGAAAGTGTTTAAAAATGCACGAGGATATATTATTTCCTCATATGCGTTTTTAAATAGAAGAAGATGAAAAACAAACAAACTGTGAGAAACTGCTTTCAGTTTCACCATGAAAACTAAAATTCTGTCCTGCAGTAGAACCCACACAGTTATTATAACTGCCTCATTTCATCTAGCTATAAAATGTAATAAATCATAATTGTAAGCAGACTATCAAAACTTTTCTTCTTGTTTGTGTAAAGTTGGATCAAAGAAAGTCACTCACCTTGATAAATGGTCTGTGATGTATCTCAGTATAGATACTGCCTTCACGGCGATATCAAACTGCAACTTTTGCTCCTGCCCCTTTAACTCCTGTGAAGAATGATTGAACAAGAAGGAGTTGGATTTGATGCACAATAAGTAAAGTCCTTTATCTTGCATTTTCATTTTAAAAAAAATGCAACGTACTGCTCTGTATCCTGTAAAATTGTAATTGTTTGGGACTGTTTCATTCATTAAACATCACGAAGGTATCCTTTTCTTATCTCTCAAAATTAATCATCACTTGTGAATGCTATAATCCTTCATAGTAGACACACAAGGTTTCAAGAACAATAAAGGAGAAAACAGATAAGACATATGACGTGTTGTTCTAAGTATCGACTTACGATCAATTTTCTGTGTCATTATGTATTTCATGTCTATATGAATCAAATGCTGTTGATACACTTGGTATACAGATCTGTCACTGCTAATCCCAAATTCTCTGTTATTTTTTTTTATAATTACCCAAACTGAATTAAATGGCATCATTTGTTTGATAGTCTACGCTTGATGGCATTTGTACCACATCCTGTTTTTTGCATAAACAATATGTCTTATTAGTATAAACTTGCGACACGGGTAAGAAAATGTGTAAATTACCTCCATAGCTGATCTTTCTTCTGCATGCTTGGTGTCCGGTTTTGATTCCACTTCTTCATGCATTTTCTGTTCTTGTCTGTTCACAAGGAATAAATTTATTCACACAGTCTCTTTAAGACGTTATTAAGAGTTTTAGCAGTAAAATCATATGAAAAATTTGTTCACGGCAGATGGAAAAAAGGAGATCATTTTTATGTAATGCCAAACTTATGGTCGCAAACATGATTCATGAAATATTTGCTAATCTTATCATAAAACACATCTGCTTGGAAATCTGTGCCAACAAGGAATACATGTACAGAAAAAAAAAGAAAAGAAAAACACAGGTGGGAGATACAATGTAGTAAATACAGACATCTCATGGGGAAGCTTCTGAAACAAAAATATTATTTTTCCCCGAGCTTTGCCAGCTTTGTTTTTGTACGTCACTAGCATTCGAGATCTGCAACATTTTTCTAGAGTCAAATGTAGAGGGCGCAAACTCTTTACTTTCAGGTCTATACATTGAATCATTGATTCCAATCAAAAGGGATATCAAATGTATAATGAAAATTCTGATCATAACAGACGATGTTAAAAAAAAATAATACATCAGAAGTGAGCATTTCATTCTTTATTTTAAAAAACTGATTACGTCATCACCTCATAATCTTATTTGTTCTGTTAAACTCTCATGTGGATACTTTTTTTTTTCTCCTTTTCTTTCTTCCTCATGAGCTCCTCATGGAGACATCTGATTGGCATAGGTTTGAATAATAAAATCCTTTGATCTCTTGATATGATTGTTTGATTTGACAGCACAGGCTTTACTGGGGCACCATCTTCTTTTTTTTTTCCCCCATAAGACACAACACATCATCATTAAGAGTTCCAGAGATGGAGAAATTCCGCATATCTGCAAGGTATTAAAATCAAATTAAAAACAATATTTTTCACAAACTGTTACCTCTAGTATTTTGTTTTTCTGGAATGAAGTAAAGACATACTAAATACTATCATGGACACATTCTCATTGGCAGTTCTTCTTTTAACACCAAATCATTTACAATCAAAACATTGTGATTTCTTTTTTTTTTACCTGGCTATTAAATCTGTGATTTTCTGATGACAATAATCCACCAGATCCAGGGCACAATCTTCGGTAGATTCACATGGCTCCTGGCAATAGGGGAATGAGAGTCTATGAATTGCATATTGCTTGAAATGGTCAATGATATATGACAGAAAACAGACAAACAGCATTTTCTATATCTTTCACTACAGGAAATTAAACTATCTACCAACATCTGAACTTATCTCAATTGCCAGATGATCTGGCTTAGGGGACATACATGATACTCACATACAGTACAAGGAAGACAGAACTTTACATTATATCGTCAGTCAATATGCAGTCATTCTTAATTCACTGTTATGCTTTTGTGAATATCTCATTTGGGTCACATATGTAGCCAGGTCATTAATGTACTTGTACTGAAATGTACAAGGAAATTATATAGAATCAGGAAAGTGCAAAAGAATGCAGCTTACCTTATGATACAAGACAGTTTCCAGCAGGTTTGCTAGGGTGGCCTCATGGTACAGTGTCATGTACAGAGGGAAAGTGGTCTTGGGTTCAAAGTTCATTCTCTGGATGACAGAGAAGACTTTCTGTTTCCAAACTTCAATGGCAAGTAACTCCTGAATCAAGGTGGGAATCTGCAAGAGAAAACACATGACTTAATCTTTTTAGGTAGAATGAGCGCTTTATAAGAGTCTACAGTTATTTTCTTTCACATACACTTTTAGCAAAAGTATTCTTCTGCCCACAGGTATCTGGAGAATGCAGGCAAAAAAGCATTTCAAACGGCGTTGTTCAAGGAACTACATATACACAGTGCATACTACACTTTCGGTGACTCGATGTACATGTACAGTGAGAGTAGCCCAAATGAGAATGTGGCAATGAGTGAATGCAGTGAATGCAAGTAAAAGAGTAACGAAAAACTGAGCAGCATGGATGGATACTGACAACCCTCTGCATCATGGATTTAACTACATAGGCCTGAATTCACGAAGATGGTACAAATGAAACCATGGTTTAAACCATGGACAAAAACCATGGGGCACCAAGTGTCGCATGGAATATTTTGTTAAAAAATCAGTCATTTCGTCGATGAAATGATTATTTTGTAACGAAATGACAACATTTTGTAACTAAATGAACATTTCGTCCACAAAATGATAATTTCGTTAACAAAACAGTCATTTTGTCAATGAAATGACCAATTTCGTAACGAACTATTCCGCGCGACACTTGGCACTTCATGGTTTTTGTCCATGGTTTAAACCATGGTTTCATTTGTACCACCTTTGTGAATTCGGGCCATGGTGTTTAATGGGCACCATGAAAGGATCATCCAAGCCACTTGAGTGCTCAGTCGCCAACATGATACTCATTTTGCTTTGTGTACGAATATGAGAAACGTCTTTATCACGATGTCACCAAAAAAAAAAAAAAAAAAAACATTATAACTTCATGACTCTGTTTGATAAATCGGAACTACCATATTTTGTTTGTTTGCTGTTGGGTTCTTCTCTCTTTTTTTCCTTTAAGTTTGGTCTGTTACTTGTATGCAAGTACAATGGTATATGTGTGATATTTAACAACCTTTGATTCAGATCTCTTTGAGTGCAAAATGAGATTTTTAATGCAAGAAACTTGTTATGAGATAATGATGGCTTTCAGACTATCAACAATGCATGTGTGACGTTCATGTCACCTCAGTAATTACTGTCCAGTATAGCTTGTACTCTTTCTGACAAATACATCTTTCCTGCCTTCTCCTGTAATCTTCAAGAAGATGATCCTGACTTGTGTGCTTGTTTTGAAAAGGAATGTGGTCCTACTCGGAGGTTGTTGTGAAATGGCCCATAAGGAGATCTTGGAATTTTTTGACCGAGTTAGAATTAACCAAGGAGCTGGGTAGATCATTCCATTCAGGGGTAGATTGTTGCACGAGTCTTGAACATATAATGACTAATTGCTAATTCTGTCGGTAAGTGAAAGCAAGCAAACGGGGCAGCAAGGAGAGCAATTCACCTTTTCATATGTCATGAGCATCTCTTTGACGAATTCATCCTGGTTGCTCGAGGCATGTAGCACTGCTTGCATGTTGAGTTTCTCAAGATATTCATGCTGTTTCATCCAGCTGAACAAAAAAGAAAATTATAGCAAAATTCAAATTATTTCCAGACTGACATAGTCCAGTCTTCCACAATTAGTGCGTTAGTCCCTTCAGTTGATAACAGTGATACAAATTGTCTTAAAAAAAGAAAAGAAAAAGAAATACAATGTAAGCATTTAAGTTACAGAAGCATGCAATTTCCATTCCTGGGACACACCCAAGATATTGCAAGTTCTAGTGAAATCATGTGCATAATGCTCATTAATGTATGCTGCTACAATCTTTCTATCAAAAGGACAAGTGTGAGAAATGACTGAGCCAAAGTTATTTTCTGATAGTTGTATGTTCCTACATTTATCAAAATGTGAGAAACGCCTCTAGATTAAGATGCTCTGGTGTACCATCATAGTATATAGGCTATAGCATTAGATCGCATCAGATGGAATCAGAACACGGATCTGGATTGAATGTGCTGAAATATGTGTACTCTGGACAGGGTACTGTATACGCCATATACTTAGCGAGTCTAAATTTTCGGCCTTGTATACAGGTACAAGTGTATGGTATTACCGGACAGCATGGTAATTCAGGACGCACAAATTTTTGCGTATTAATGACATTCAATATGCGCGGGAGTTCGAAGGTTAGCCTTACAGAGCGTTGTATGGACCGAAATTGCAAATGTAAAAACACTGAGAACTTCACATTTCAACTCAAGATTTAGAAGAAGTATGTCAATTTATCACAAGGTTTTATCATGTGAACTGTTTGAAATGTTCAAGTTTGATATTTTGATACCGTAAAATACGAAATTTGAGCCTCATTTATTTTTATTTTATTTTTGTGAATTTTGCGAGTCAGCTGCTATTCGCGAAATTAAAAACATGCGAAAATATTGACTCTAATGCCGATATGAATGTGACGTACGCGTATATATTTCTCTGTTCAGTACAGGACTCCATGATCGCGAATTTAACCACTCACAAAATTGTCGGGAAGTCCTGATTCGCGAAAATTTAGACTCGCGAAATATACGGCGTATACAGTACAATGCGATTTTACACTGCGCAAAAAGACAACTTTTTGGAGAGGGGTATTAAAGTTCATTTAATTTACAAAAATCGGAGTGAATGATTTTCATAATTTTCCCGAATTCGTAATTTTCAGGATTTTGTGAATAACTGGTGTCATTTTTGGCTGAAATTTTATGGAATTGAGAGAGATGAAAAAAAAAAAAATCCAGTGCAGCGGTGATAAGATCCACTCTCCTACTGTAGAAAATGCTGGTGGCAGCTTTGCGCTCGGACCATGGGGTAGGGTTAACGCCACGGTTCGGTAATCATGCCATGGTTAGTAGGCCTACTAGTATTAGGGTAACATCCCCAGTATTCGGTCACTTAAGCTTTTTTGCAATATTTTTCAAACTAAAATAATACATACATACATCTACAGCAATGTATGTGAAATATATCAAATTTCTTTAATCTCAATTTTCATTTTGTTAAATATGACACAGAATTTCACAAAATCGCAAAATATATCACCTTGAAAATTCCCCAGTATACGGTCACCGGCACCAGTATTCGGTCACGCGATATGCGCGTTCAATTAAGTCAATGCGTGTTCAAAGCAGCTGAAAAACGCGCACGCGCGCTACCTTGTTGGCGCAAAATTGCATCGGGGACGTTGCGGCCCCCTTGGTGACCGAATACTGGGGACTCGGCACTTGCATTCAACCCTTGTACCATGAGACACTGTATTGGCACGTACAGAAATTTTGTTTTCCTTTTGCGTGTTTGAGGATACCATCACACTCCAAGCTTGCGATAAGCAAAAAATCCTGTGAGAGAACGGCCTATTTTTAAAAATTTTTAGCGCTTTTTCGGCGACCTGTACTCTTAAAACTGGGCCTTATCCGTGCGCGCTTTTGGAAAGTAGCGCTGATTCTGCACTTTTGACTAGTGATAAGTGACCTAATACCGGTAGCTGACCGAATACTGGTGCTCTTACCTTACTAGTTTACGTTTACTACCTTTCACTGTCAGCTTGTATTGACGCCTAATGGTTAGAGGATACCTACATGACTGTACCGTGCGGAATTTTTTCCTTTCAGAATAAATAGTCTAATCCAAAGAGGTTTCTAAAGATTCTGCCATTAGACTCATTGACCCTCGACCAAAATTCGGGGGAAAAATGCTCAGCTCAGAATGGTGTCTTGCTTGCAGGACCATATTATCTTCCATAACCACGTCCACGATAACGGGAGAATCATGAGAGCAATATAGACTATATGGGGATGGGTACAAACGCTCCTCTCATCTCCCTCTCCCCTTCTTTGGTTGCAGCGTCGCTAAATAGAAGCTTCTCACTCCTATCCTAGCCAGTTTTAGAAATTTGGCATCTCTGACAAAAAGCATAGACAGTCTCTACTGGAACATACATGTACTTCAATGCATGGGACTGAGTTGATTAAGAGTGGTATAGATATCTATGCTCTCACAATCAATCTAATAGTAATAGGAATACATTATTGACTCACTTTGCACTTCCAATGTCTTGAATACGATACACTTGAAGTGCCTGTACATACGCCTCAGCTTCAACCGCGAGTAAAACGGGCTGATTTGAAGTGTCAGACGCCATTTTCCAGACAGTTGGTTCAACTCACTGACTCGACGCGTACGTCCCTGACAACTGTGCCTCGATCGATCAATTATTTTTGGGTATAACAATCGATGGTATCCGAAACCCATAAAAATTTCCCTGTTTTTTTTTTTTTTTTCTCTCTCTCTCTCTCTCTCTCTCTCCCTCTCTTAAGATACCGGTAGTTTTTGTTTGTTTGTTTTTTGTTTGTTTGTTTGCTTGTTGTTGTTGTTGTTGTTGTTGTTGTCTTTTTTTTTTTGGGGGGGGGGGGGTTATACGTTTAATGGTTACACTTGTATTTTATGCCTGTACCAATTCTTCTTGCTCTATGATTTGCAACAATGTTTATGCTATATAGCCGAACAAAAAACAAAACAAAAACAAAAACAAAAAACTTTAAAGGGGTAATATAGTTTTAGTTGAGACAGAGTTTCAGGTTTCCAGCATTTCATTTATTTATTTATTTATTTTGTGAGATATAACGAGAAAACTCAGAGGAACCTCTTGAAGTTTATTAAATGAAAATTGGTTTTGAAATGGCCAAGATAATCCAAAACAAAAGGATCCTGACAAAAGGTGGGACCCACCATTAAGATCGCTTTAATTTGCTTGATATTTGATCCTTGTGTGTGTGAGTGTGTGTGTGTGTGTGTGTTTGATATCAGACATTTTAAAACAGATTTTTATCAAGTAAACTCTAAATTCCTCTTAAAATTGTATACTTTGTAACATTTCATAAGTGGTTACTTATAGTTTCTCACAAAAAGTTAAAAGCTCAATCCTCATCTCAATCATTATCCCTTTATTATTGATCAACATATTCTTACTTCTTTCAAAGGCACTTGGTGTGGGACATTCATCTTTGATGTTAGTTTACTAGACAAAGTACAATTATTATTATGTGGTATATATTTCTGGTGATGTGAGATTATTGATGTCTTCCCTCTGATGATGCATTATATTCTTTTCGGCACATGGGTGAATTTTCATGACAGATATGGGTGAATATCCATGACATCTAGCAATGCCTTCTAATTCTTCAGATTTAGCTATTTGACTCATGAAAGCAAACATTTGCAAAAATTATGACAATGTATTCCCAAGGTATCACAGCAATTGCAAAATAACCAGGGCATCTTTCACATCACGGTGAAATTATAACAGGACTAGATACTTTGAGTGAAGTACATACCCCACCCCCTTTTTTGATTGGAAACTTCTAGCTGATTAAGCTTGTGAATATGTGCACCGGCCGCCTTCATACATGTGATACCATGAGGCTCATTCTCAGATGAGCTGCCATATTACATGATATAATAATAATAATAATACTAAAGCACATTTATAATGCACCATATCTATCATCACTGCTACTCTCTGCGCATGAGAGCCTGTAAGATTCAACATAATTATGTCATGTACTGATAAACAGCTAGCAGTACAACCCTTCAAATCCAATCCATATCAAATATTACATACTAATTACCCACAACTACAAAACCAAAATACTGCCGTAATTCTATTAGAGAAATATATGATCATCTTATCATTGTCAAGATATGTACATGTATTTGTGTTTTCCACAAATAATCTTCTAGGATACCGATGGGAGAAAGACTCTTTCATACTATATTAAATGTTTTATTCTGTGATTTATGAGTACAGATATATGCTCTACCATATCCAGTGTCCAAGAATCCACTACAAAAGTCACAGGAATTAGTTCATCTATCTTTTATCTCCCTCACCCCTCTCTTGCATCTCCTTCTTTCTCTCTCTCTCTCTCTCTCTCTCAAAAAAAAAACAAAAAACAAAAAACAACCCAACAAACAACCCATCCACACACACACATCAAACATAGATTTGTACAAAAAATTCAAGAAAATATTCGTTGGTTAGAATAAAGCTCTGACCTTGGCATGACTACATGTCTCTAATTGACCTTGACAGGAATCTGCACCAAGTTTCCTTTCTTGGCATGACATCAAAATTATAAAACAATGAAAACAATTGTAATATTTGCATTTTTTTCACATTCTTGCTGTGTTTCAATAATCTAGCTTGAAAGGGGTTTGTAGTTTAAAAAAAAATGTTGGACAAACCACCGACATTTAAAATTGTAAGTTGAATGTACTGTAATTTTGGTCAAGACCCAGGCGCTACATGTATTTGGTGAAAGCTTGATTGTGAAACAACACCTTCATAGGCACATGAATTGAGTGAATGCAGCAATATTAGTAGAACACATCATTGAGAGTTTGAGGAAAATTGGACAAGCCATTCAAAAGTTATGAATTTTTGAAGTTTCTGCCCAGTCACTGCTGGATTAGAAGACTACAACAGCTTGTGATGTCACATGTGTACAACAATATAAAGAAAATATAAAAGAAAATTCAACACACTTTCAATCTTCTCGCTTAATAAAAGGTTCCTTGACTTCCCTCTTTCAGAAGGCAGGGGGGAATAATATTACCCTTAACATACATCGGTGACAAGTCAAGGAAATGTACATTTTTTTCACAATGTAAAATTTTGTGAAATTCTCTTGATATTTTTCTTATATCTTTGTACACATGTGACATCATAGTCTTCTCATCCAGCAGTGCCTGCACAGATACTTTAAAAATTTACAACTTTTGAACGGATTGTCAGATTTTCCCCTAACGTTCACCTATGTGTTCTACTAATATTGATGCATTCGCTCAATCCACATATATACGAAGGTGAACTTGCCCTTTAAAGCCCGTCTGCACTAGTCATTATTTTGATGCCAGAACTTTTTTTGTAAAGAGCGCCATCTATCAAAACTTCCGGTGGCCGGGTTACATCCACGGAACTCTAGTCAAAACTCTAGTTCTGTGGTTACATCGTTATTTTATACTGTGGCTGCGCTGATCGCCGCCTGCCGGTCAGCGCACGATCTCACAGCAGCTTGTGCGCATACGCAGAGCCGAGAAAACACACACGACACAAGCAGTGCATATTATGGTGGGGTACCGAGAGCCCAGCCCGGCCCGCCCGGCGCGGCCTCGATCTTTCGGCCGATCGCGAGGGAACGGGTTACTTGTCGCGAGAGAGATCCACGACAATCCACTCACTCAGCCCAATGACCTACTCACCAGCGTAGCGAGCAGAAAAACATCGCTGGGCGGTGAATTACTAGTACTGTAATGTGGCCGTCGGTTTCTTCGTCGGGCCAGCGAGCTGGGATTTGTAACTTCTGTACTATAATTATTCGCCTGATTATGGGTTGGTCAATTACGATGACATGTGATTAGTGATCGCATTTAGTTTGTTGGTTGTCAATTCCAGCTCGTAAATAAACGTAGCACAGCATAAACACGTATTGTACCAACGATCAATCACATTTCCACGAAAATTTATCACCCACCTCGATCTCCGCGGTATCCTATCTCCCTGTGTAGGCGATACACCGATAACGGTTTCGCTATACCTCACTTTCCCGTACGTTTTGCATAGTTGATTTTGTGTTGTTTATTTTTTCATTACTCCGTACAGTTGTATATCATAATCAATGTCAAGGCCCTACGGCTACAACTGTACAAATGCTTGTAAACATGAATCACATGCATAAATATGAATATGTCAATAAATAAAAAAAAATAAACAGTCCAGGAACCAAAACTGTAAAGATCGAGGACGACTAATACCCGTGTCCATGAATGTTACTGAAGATGGTGGATAGTAGGTGGTTGAAGATAGTAGGTCCTTATAATAATGATGATAGTAACAATGAGGATGATAATGGTGATAATAATAAGAATAAGAATAGTACCGGTAGTAGTATTAGTAGTACAAGTAATTGTATCGGCAGAAGCAGTAGTAGTATAGTAGTGACAATAATAATGATACAGTAATAATAATAATGATAAATTACTTCATGAAGCGTTGAAATCCAATCTGCAAAATGCTCTTAATCAGTCTTGTCACAGAATAACAAATCTAATGGACAAGTATTTCAGAAATGGCAACTCTGCAACATACATAAAACCAGGCCTCAGTGGATTCCATCTCCCTGTTAAAAACAAACCTCTTGAAATTTGCGCAGCAAAGGCTACCAAATAATATAGAAATTGTCCGAAAGAAGCAAGTGAAAGGCTTGCATAGAAACTCATTATGAAGGAGTCCTTGGGACCATGGAAATTACAGTATATCCAGTGAAATTGAAGGTTTACACAGAAAATGTTTTCAGCTGAATAACTTATGAAAGCATCGCACCAAGGAACAACATTTTAGGTATTTTTATACAGAGATATAGGAGATTCAGGTGTATTACCGGTACGGTACTCTTTATCTTTTGCCAAACACACATCTCCAGAAGGATCAGACCACAAAGGACTTAGTTAGGCCAGTAGGCAGGTGCATATTGCCAATTCTGAATTTGTACCCTTGCAAAACTTTTCATCCGTGAGCACTAATGATTCGTAATGAATTCAACTTTATAATTTCGTCCCTTTGCACACTGACTACTTACAGTACCATCCAAAGATAATGTTGCAGAAAATTTGATTCAAAAGACGGAATCCATGCACAGGTGCAGGGTTATAACTTGGTTTATCCCGAAGCTCAGACAAACATTACATGAGCCCTGTCTATAGCTTTAGGGTTGCTAGGGAATCCATGATTGTAGAAGTGAACTCAATACGAACGTTTATTGAGCCTTCACTAAGGTTTTGTCATTACTAACAAATAACCAAAAGGCATGTACACCCCACATGAGGCCAGTAATGATGTTCAGTAAACAACCGGTGTAATTCTGCTGGAATATCATCACAAGGAATATTTGTCATGTGGATAGATGCATGATACACACAATCTAATACAATATGTATACGACATACAGTGCTTTCCTGATATTATAGGTTTTGTGTATTCTTGAACAAAGGATCTCTACTTTGTCCGAAACTTTGACCGAAATGTCCGACCCTTTTCAGCAAATATAATCTGCGCTGATTTTCAAGACAGTAATCGTCTTAGCAAAAAGTCCCATGAACTGTCATCACTCGGGGAAGAAAAAATGTCCATAAATTTTAATACGTGTACACAACTAAAATTGTCTACTGCTTGTGACAGGATAAATTTCGGAATGTATACCGTGTAATTAGTGTACTGCATATTGTATGCAAACTTCTGCAACAAAGGATCTCCATAGCAACCCTTTGTGAGCAACCAATTCTAACCCTGTATTCTATCTTTTGGATCCAAATGTTTTTGACACAGGTTGAATAGTCTCTGTCACGGTGCAGGTAAGGAAATGTTCATAAATTTGAATACATTATGGAAATGGTCTGTTCGAATACAACTGTACGTTACAAAATGCTCTGCTGTCGTGCGGGTTGGTAAATAAAACGCCTAAATTCCCTCTACAGAACATTAGCAAATTCTCAATAACCTCAAAATAAAAATAAAGTGGTCATATCGTATCGGTAAATGTATCTTTTTGTGACCTGTATAGTCGGATGTCGTTCGCAATGTTTCTACATGAAATGCGGGCTACTTGTGATTAGGAATTCTGACCTTGGTGTGGTAACTGAAATAGTCGAGCAAGACATGGCTTAGTGTTCAAATTTCATGCATACTTCCAATGATTCCTAGACCAATTCGAGAGCTTGTTCCAGCTCATAAGGTGTTTTCTCCAACATTCAGGAGGAATTTCAGTCAGAACTCTGAATCCAACTATTTTTGACAGGTTCTCTGAGCTGTTTCTGCCACAAAGCAGGGACGAAAATATAACTTGAAATTCACTACAAAACTGGTCTAGTACGCTATGAAGGTGAGTGGAACAAAGTGGAACACAAAATTTGTGAGTATTGATGTCGGACTCAGAAACGAAGTCGCGTTTCCTTAACGAAGTCGCGTTTCCTTCTTTACCAGAGTTAGTTGCATAAATCTCAGGACACCTAGGACAGAAAAAGAAACGAGTGATTGTTTCCTTCTTTGCTCTTTGTGTTTATTGCGAAACTGTTTCAATATACATGTATAGTACCATGGTTATCATGTACAAATGCTAAAGGGATAGGATTAGCTTGTGCTAATGTGAAAACCAACCACAGAGAAAAATATATTATCAAAACGAGATCTGTAGGAAATACACCAAACACTCACTACCACAATTAATGTATGTGTAGGCATAATGACAACACACCAACTTACATTATATATTTCTTTCACCATCCACTGCACAGGGATTTTGACAAGGGTGAGCACATCCCGTTTGCATGCAAATCTTGCACATATTCTGTCTTGTATATTTTGGGGGATAAGAGGCTTTGCCATTTTCAACCTTCAAATCCGTGATGATGTCGAGTTGCGAACTTCACAGTCTACGTCAAACCAACAGTTTATCATGGAGGTAGGAGATAGACCGCCATGTGTTGATATAGAGAAGCATCCCACCTCACGAACTATAAACCCTGTTCTGTCAATGAGGATGTGCATATCATATTCATATATGTTTTGCTGGCAGAATGTGCATACAAACGTTTTAGCATAGGGATGGGGTGAAACAAAGTCTAAATAACTAGTTACCGCAAGATGGAGGCATAATAAGTAGCTTTGCAGACAATAAAAATACAAAGAAAATGTTTAAAAATATCTGCAGCCTTTGCAGACAATAAAAATACAAAGAAAATGTTTAGAAATATCTCCATCCAATACATACTTGTATACACATATCGGTAAAATGTCTTGTACAATTTTTTTTTTCCACATGTAGTTTTATACATGTATCAGCCACAAAGGAAGTTCGTCATCTCTGGCGTGTTCTGTTAGATTTACTCACCTATTCAGCATTTTACAATATCACTAGTGTCTTGAAATGAACATAATGTCTCATACAGTAATTGATACCTGCATATAAGTGCATAAAGAATCACTCATGCGTAATAGATAGTAGGCCTACAACAAAGGGATACTTCACTATGTTACATGTACTATGAGCACACATCTCATAGAATAATCGTAAGACCTATTATAAACCAAACTAAGAGCAACCAGTGTAGTCTATTGAAAGTATTTTGCAAGATCCAAGATACAAGGAAAATGGTTGTGGAAGGAGTATAAAGTTCGACCCTATAACCATCTCGGTACCCTTCGACCTCCTGATAACCTACATAGTGCCCGTTAGCAGATGAGTACCGTACTCGGTTCTAATGGCCCAGACAGAACAGGAGGGAACCACTCTTCGATTGCCAGCGCCCAATTTGTCGTGCTGCCAATGGACGTACAGTGTATGTGCGATATGACGCGTGACGGTATGATCTGTTGCCCCTGTCTGCGGCCCAGGTGTGCTGGTTCTCCAGGTTGTGGCGAACGATGTCGAGTACAGCCGGGTCTAAACAGAGGCGACGGAATCGTGCAGAGAGCGAGTGACACTGCATGTTAGCTTTTCTGCAGCATTTTTTTTCTCTACGTCATGCGCCATCTCCCTGCACCGCCCACATTTGCACCATGGAGGCACGGCTTCTGGCTCTGGCTCTCGTGGCGGCTGTGGCGGTGGATGAACAAACTGCTCGAAGAAATCTTCGAATAGTCCAGCTGTCCTTTTCAAGTTCGTGATGGCCAGCTCATTGACTTGATCCCTGGTGAGCGCCTCCACCTTGGCCTACGCATGAGAGACAGAAATGAATAAGAAAAATAATGAAACAAATTCTGCCTACAGCTGTACATCAAAAGTACTGTAACACAAAATGCGCATGCATTAATTCATTGACTGTTGATTGTTTGTTTTTGTTTGCATGTTGTGAACATCATAACATTCAATGGTAATAGATGATATTATCATGTATTAAGACACATTTGTTGCTGCAATAAAGGATGCCCATATGGCGACCCTAAAAGATTGTTCGAGCTCATGCGATGCTTGTCCGAGCTTCGGGAGCAAGTAGGAGCATAAAACCATATTGTGTCTCTTGTGTCCAGTATTGTTTGTTGCAGGTTCTAGAATTGTTGTCAATGCTAATGAACGGGTTTCTCATGTATTCAGATTGTATTTTTGTAAACAAATAATGACAACCCAACAAACTTTGTCCGCGCTCATGTGAAGTTTGTAACAGCGTCGTGAACAAGGAAGATTACATATTCTGACTGTCTGTGACAAGTTCTTCGAATTGTTGTCAATGAGCGCATGGAAGGAAACAAGTATAATTGTGTAAATCTGGATACAGTACGAAAATGGTTTATGGAGCAGATTGCAAGTTTTTCCTCCAAATTCAATACGGTCTGTGGGAAAACCAAACCACGTCTTATCAAACCCCACAAGCCACAGGCGATTAAATTACCACTATAAAACATTGTCTTTGGACTTATATGCTCTAGGCGTCACATTAGTATGACGGTTTTATGACAAATACGTTTCTAAAATATTTTATGTTGAGTATATGGGTTCAGGTACATAATTTTGTCAGTCAACTTAATCAATATTTGTGAGTCAAATCATGTAGAAAATCTTTCATTGTACCGATATATCTTCCATATTGTAATTCATTTAGCAATGCATCAGATTTTCTTGAGGTAACCCTGAATCTTTGGTCATTACTAAACTACAAGATACAATGTAACACGACATATCAATTTATCATATGCAGCTCTGATTGGGATTTCCGATACTTGGCTTAGAAAATTGATTCTGTCTCCTAAATTTGATTTGGAATTGACGAAATTGTGCTATCTAAACTGTGTTGCAACCTTTCCAAATTCATACCGAAATCGAACAACTGATGAGCCCTACATGTACAAAACTTGTACACTGTATATGTGGCTTCATAACAAACTTCAAGCTTCAAAAAGTCTACTATTTTTCAAGTGCATCCACGATTTCCCTGCAAACACATATTAAGGTAACCAGAACTATTTCTGCTATTCCTGTTACCATACTCTAAAGGTAGTTAGGTGAAGATTCGATGAACAGAAGTAAATGGGAGGCTTCTTATTTTAATGTCCTATTGACTTCACAGCAGCAAATCTTTATCAATGCTTCAGTGTAACTAAATGTATGTAAACAGGATTGAAGAGAAAAAAGAGCAACAAACGCTTCTCTCCCTGTCTCCTCTTTCCCCTGCCATGAACAATTCAGAAAAAAAATACCCCCCCCCCTCCTTTTTCCCCTAGCGTGAATGACGAGAAAGAAAATCCGCAAGACTTCCTCGAATTCTTGAAGTTCTTTTCTGTCTCTTTTTTTCCCCTCGCACATGAAAGATGCAAAACACACACAGACCCAAGACAGAGACCACTACCATCAGAAAAACAAAAACACCAACTACATGTACTAGTAAAGAGACAGAAGTGCTAGACAGGGTTGGGGCCTGGGAAGGGCTACCGACAAAGGAACACGGCGCGCACAAGCATTCTTTCGTGAGATCGTATTACAACTGGCACCTGGTCATGGCCTGGGAACAGCGCCAAGAGTATAGTCTTGTCACAGACCCCAATTATTAGACCTGGTAACATGGTGCCCAATAGGGTTACAGCTCGTTATATTCCAAAGGTTTGTCATTCCGAAGGCTCTTCAGTCCGCAGATTCGTTATTCCGAAGATTTGTTTTTCCAAATATCATTTCGAATTAACAAATCTTTGGAATAACGCCACAAATGTTCAGATTGATGAACCTTTTTCATTTTCGGATTAACGAACCTCTAGGTATTGGGAATACGTGTGTTTCGGAGTAACGAACCTTAAGAAACCTTCAGAATATCGAACATTCATTATGTTTGTTTGAGGTATATGTACATTGTACATTGCTCTAGTTTATTGAGATTTGCTACATCCACCTTTGAAGTTTTACCCAATTTTACCCAAAGTCTAATCAAGTGATTATCCCACCTTGCTTCACCCTTGTGCAAAGTTTAGTAAAATTTGCTTGATCCAGTCTTGAGTTTTAATATCACACAGTGAATTTTTAGAATTTGACCTTGACCTTTGACTCTTGCCAATTTTACACAAAATGTTATCAAGTTAGTGCCCTATCATATTTTACCCTTGTGCCAAGTTTGCTGAAATTTGCTCAATACAGTCTTGAGTTATTGCATAAACTGTTTTAGATGACCTTCACTTTTGACCTACGACCAATTTCTAATGAAGTGATTGCCCAATCATACTTCATAGTCGGACTATGTTTGGTCAAATTCCGCTCAGTATTACTCAAGTTATCGCATATACTTAAGTAGACAGACAGACCTACAACCCAAAAATATCATGCCTCCAGCACCCATCGGACAGAGGAATAAAAAGGATTCATGGTCAAATTTGTGGGCATTTTATTGTCAATAAGCCTGTGCATAACAATGATAATTTTTAGTTTGATACTCACCTGACTTGGTTCAGGAGGGTCTTAGAGTTGATCGGTGAAAACAACACTCCTCTGCGCAGAGGAGCTCTCCTAGGAGCTGTAAACACAAACAAAGCATACTTAATTAACCACATGTACATGTAATGCAACAAAGTCATAATTACTTTCAATTATGACATATATTTTCCGAATGAGTGTCAGTATTGAAAATGACATTTTCATGTCGAGTCGAGTACAAAATTTTACAGTTTGATCCTAGATTTTTAGAGTCCTAGTTATCAACGAGCAAGGTAGCACAACACTCCTTGAAAGAACACATCAGTATGTATTATGGTCAAGAAAATTCTCAGGGATACGTGAAAAAAAAAAAATGTACCCAAAAATATTTATATGCTAATTGGCTGAAAAAAAGTGCAGATATAGGGTGTTGCAAATGCTCTTTTACACACAATTTGTGATCACGATATTGTCTTTTTAATATGGATGGGAATAACATATTGAAAAGGCAATCATTGTACAGTGCATTTACCATGAAAAGTATGATGTGTGGCAAACAGCAGCAATGATCTTGAGTATTATACAATGTACTTCTCAAAAAGTAAAGGTTACAAACATTCTTTCACAACAAACTCCTAAAATTGAATGGTAATTGGTCAATGGGTATACACTGTAGGACACACTGTGTAGAGTATAGAGTACACATGTATTGTTCCTTTACAATGTAGCTGAGGGATCACACTCTTATCAAAGCAATGGTTTTAAGAGTTTTAATAAAATCAATTGATTTGTATACCGGTATACGAAATAAAAACATTTTTTCTGAATAACTCACAAACTAAACATCGTCTGGTATACTAAAGGCAGTATTCTGACCAAAGAAAACATGTTTTTTTTAATGTTTTCTCTGAGGAACATTTGGATCAGTTGGATGGCCATTTGCATTCTTTCATTCCTTATTCAGAACATTGCTTCCAATGCACAAATTACAGTGTATTTCAGCTGGCATTTTTCCTCTGAGATACGAGGCCGAAGATATCTTGGGCTGCAGAACTTAAAGGGGAAGGCTAGTAACTGATCAGTGGGAATCAGTGGAAATGCTGGGAGATGATTGTTCCAATCCTTATGGGATTCATTCAAGAGTTCATTGTGTATCTATTGTTGGGTGAAAATGATTTGCTTCAGAACGGTCTCATATTCAAGTAATGTGCAGATTAATGCTCCGTCACTGACCAGGGACGCTAACCTGAAAGCATTAAACTGTACATTACTTGAATATGAGACCATTCTGAAGCAAATTATTTTCACACAACAATAGATATACAATGAACTCTTGAATGAATCCCATAAGGATTGGAACAATCATCTCCCAGCATTTCCACTGATTCCCACTGATCAGTTACTAGCCTTCCCCTTTAAAATAACACTAATTTTGCTGATGGTAAACTTCCACTATAGCAGAACATTTCTGGAAAGAAATAACAGGAACAATGAGTACCGGTATATAACTTGATGTTTCCAGCAGGATACATCCTAAATACTACATGTACATGCTATTTTATGGGTAAAATCAGCAAAAGACTCAAGAAGTCAGATGAATTCACAGCACTGTTCGTTACAAGGTATCCAGAAATTGGCCAATCATGAGCTATTTTCCATGTTTGGTGTTAGATATCAGCATATCTATCCAAATCAAAATAACTCATCCCAATGTCATGACTGCTTTAGTTGACCAATAAAGGTCTTGAGTTTGAACTTACTTAGTAACTGTAAGTCACCTTTTTTTTTTTTTCGTATCACCGAACAGATGATAAGGAGGTTTGTGTATGAATACATTACACTATTCATGTACTGTGTCTTCAGAGGCAACCATCTACTATTAGCCACTCAGGAAAAACAAACTGTATGGGGGAGGGCTATTGACAGGCTTAATGAATATTCCAGAATAGTCGGCATCTCTGGGTTTATAGGATATTTTTGTTATCCATCCCGACAGGATTATGCTGTAAGAACAAACAATGATCACAAAATAAATTTCGGACCCTATCAATACTACAATGTACGCTTCAAGAAATCTCACTTGAAGTATCTACCGGCTGGCCCAAGTCTTGAGTCCTTGGGAGTTCGAGACGTATCTGGACAGAGCTTCCTGCAGGTAGATCTTCAGCAGTAGTTGCTCTGAAAAACATATGAACTGACAGCTTGTACTACACAATATAACCAAAGACATCTAACTTTGAAGAAAAATTAAATCCCATTGTTATTCCACACAATATATTTCCATTGGCACAAAATTCCAAGAGTGCCTTGAAACATTGACATCGCCTTAGGGCTCTGTTAGACACTGTAGCTGACCTCTGTGTGTAAAATACCTTTTTAATCAACCTGCAGAGCATGCAAAGAGTAAGGTTTCCATGCAATCAAAATCGTCCAGTGGACATTATGGATTCTGAGGTGATTGACAATGCACTACATATTTCAGAGGAGCACAACCTCAAAGAAGACAATGCTGTACAATGTTTGTCAGCAACTGCAGAGGTGGAGATGGTTTCTGTCTGTGATGTTGTGTCATCAGCTGCAGAGGCTACAAGTAAGTCAGATTATTCTGATGACCGAGAACTAACACAAAGAAGATGCACAGGGGCAAATAAGTTTAAATACATCGTGTATACTTTATGCCCAACATCAAGGTAAATCAAGGCAAGAGCAGTACAGCATAAAACATAATGTTAGTTGGACACCATGCATACAAATGTACTGTACCCCAGACATTTCATATCACATTAGTGAATATTATATGAGAGGTTTCAGCAGCACACTAAAAACATGTAGTCTGTCCCCTTTATTACCAATCATGCAGCAATGACCATGTTGAAGAAAGATGAAAATCCCAATAGGTTACTGTAAAAGATTTCAGTGAAATAATACACCATACTGCATGGCCCGGTAGCCTACTGAGATGGTATGACAGTGCGCTAGAGTAGCATGCGACTGTGCTTTCGTACCAGTAAAGGTGGATGAGACATGGAATTCTTTCATTTCATAAACTAGTGTAAAATGCAATTTCAATTTAACCAATTTCCATGAATTCCAAACCACTGTTCACGCATCTTTGGGGGCAGATCTACATAATAATCATAATATTGGCTACCCTTTCATGGTATACCAGACATATTGCATTCAGCTTGACGAATATTACACTCGTCCATCGTGCAATATTCATCTGGCTTCACATAATTGATCAGGTATACCACTCAAGGACAGCCAATTACTCCGATACAAAGCTATCTTGACATCAAGAAATCAGTATTTCTACTACACTGTATATTGATATTATGATGGCAAAGAAAAGGTGCTGAATTTGATGGGAGTGTACATTGGCGTGTAGGGTCTGTACAGTGTAAATGTATGAAATAGCAGTTTTGCATGTGTGACAATTATACATTGTACAAATGTGCCTGTACCTTCCTTTTGTTCTGGCCTTGTATGTCCAATAATGCCCACAAATCAAATCAATTTATTCTGATATGCTCTCTTTGACCTTGGCCATTTGACGTAAAAAACACCCAAATTTTCTCATTTTAAATCTTAGTAAAATTGGTGTCCAGTTACTGAGCCCCAACTGTCCTTAGTTGTTATATTATACAACCTACCGAAACAGGGAACTACAACTGTAACCATACTCGAAAAAGTACAGTACAGGTACCTACATGTATGAAAGGCATAATGAATTATGTCTACGTCTTTCATACAGTCCAGCTCGCAATGCAACGGCGCTGGCAACTAGGTGCAAGTGAGCTCACAAAATCTGACCAACGATAGATTGTGCAATCCTGCAGCCAGGGCCTCCAGTCAGTCCAAGGGTTTGAATACCAAATCTTATTTTTGTAACCAGTGGAGGTGCTGCCTGCAGGATTGTGCGATTAACCCATATCCCATGGAGGCACAGGCTGCAGGTCTGCGCAATCTATTGCCGGTCACCATGTGAGTTCAATTGCACCCAGTTGTCTGCAACGTTGCATGCAAGCTGCCCTGTATAAGACTGTCGCTACAACTGTACATGTAGTCAAGCATTTTATTACCATAAGGTTTTGTACGACCAAAAATTATTTTCAATAGCTGATTTTAGGTATTAGATATACTACACGATGTGCAGAAAAATATTCCTTCAAATTTCATGCTCTTTATTGAGTTTTCATGAAGTCCAACACAATGAGTGATGAAAGCTCCAGATCTCTCGCACATAAATCTTTGCTAGTACTAAGATAACTAGACGGTAAGAGTTACAGATCTAATGTTAGTACTACAGTCAGCACTAGTAGTCTAGTAGTGACTAGTAGTACCAGAGCAAATGTACACGCGGTTCCTACTAATATAGATCTAGGCCTAACTGTTACAAGTATATGTACAGCTGATGTGCTGTCCCCCTGAATATTACCACACATGTGAGAAATGACACCAAGCTATAGAGTCTAGTCTATATGTAAATTATCACTAACGTTAGCCGTAGGCCTATATGAACGTTTTCATTTTTAGCTTATTGTTCCTCACTAAACCAGCCTCAACAAATTGTCAAAATTTCTAGGAAGGGAAATCATGATCAATTCAAGATATGTTATCTGTTTTCCAATTGCAATCTCGAGATAGAATCTATGGGTCTACTATTGTGACCGTACACGTTCACTAGACTAATTGACTTAATCAGGCCTAGGTCTAGTCATTGAGTCATCATAGTACTTTTTGTCGTAAGTTGGACGTCAGTATTTATTGTGATAATCATTAAAAAAAAATGTGAATAAGGCTGTTTTAAATTGTGTCATCGTTCATCGCGATAGTTGCATGATCAACGCTGCGGTACAACTGTACCGGTAATTCAAGTAACGGTATAACGTTATCGTTACATGGATTTGGAAGGTTATAAATTCAGCGTTCAGTGAATGTCATTTGCAACTGAATAAAAAATAGGTACAATTATATATCATACAAGTTGAGTTTTACCCACCTTGGCTTATCAGAGGCTTCTGACTCAGTCTGAGTGCATGTAGAAACTTTCACAACGGGTTGGTCCCGCAATCCTGGCACACAGTGCTGATGCCCAGTGCGAGTGGTGGACGTCCAGCAGATGACCAGCAAAGTCATCCTGTGTTGAATGGCTTGATGGGCCGTGAAGGGCAACGTTTATCTTGTTAATTTCTTGCCGATAAACAGCTCGCACCTCCTCCCACTGGATCCAGCATTTACCAAGTCGTATCCGCGACATAATGGCACGCAGATTGAAGTTCGACACAAAGATCAGGAAACGATCTGAGTGTTGAAGACAGTGTTTGAAAGCACCGAACTTAACAGATCGCGAAGTGATTTACGTGACAACGTACGCATAACCATGGGATGTACCATCGATCATTGTATACATACTATGCACTGGACTGCGCATAATGCGGGATCGAAGCAAGCCGCTGCGCTGCGAGGCCATCCCCTACGGGAACCTGGTGGTCTGTGTGTTAAGTCTATGGGGATTTCAGAATTCAGTGTGGAAGGGGTTAATTGCTGCACGCCGCTTGGCATTATGGGGGAAATACTGGGCACCACAGAGAAAAATGAGCCTTATGATGGCGCTAGACATGTTTCTTGCCAGTGCAGACCCACTTTAAAAATGCTCAAGCTTTAAAATCTTAAAATGCTAAATTGTGTAGGGTAGAGTAATGACTTAGTTCCCATCCAATACCACATCACCCAACACCATCTTGTCATAGATCAGTGAGAGGTGAGTAAAAAAAATGCACAAGAAAACTTTTTCTTCCACATTTGATGAAGAAATATCAACAATATCATCATCTCCAGAGTAATCAGGCTGTATGCAAGGGTTTAAATTGTATGTTTTGAATTATGAAGAATTATGATGGTGGTCATTTTATGTATGTATGCTTGTTTATTGTAATTATGTAGGTTTGTATGATTGTATTTGAGTAATTTTTTGCTGTTGCTGTTGTGTATGTGTTATCAAAAAAAAAACAAGATTTGTCTTTATGAGTGAACACACAATACTCATAACATTATTCACATCAACTCATCAATGATCATGTGCCTACAAACACACTTAAACACATAATACTGTATACACACACACACACACACACACACACACACACACACACACACACAGACACAAGCTCTCTCTCTCTCACACACAACCATTTACACAAAAGAACACATACAACTGTATACACACAGACATGAACAATGAAACTTCCAAGAGATTAGGTGATTATTACTGAGTAGTCATTTACTTATACATTCCCAAAACATGATAAAATATACAAACAGTGAGTCAGGCCCTAACCAATTGCTTTTCTTGTCTCCTCAAACCTTCACGGTAGCCACTCTCTCTCTCTCTTCCTCTTTCTCTCTCTCTCTCATACTCACACACACAGACACACACACACACACTTACAAATTGTAGACACAAAACACACTCATACATACCTGTGAAAAGCAGATAAGCACTACTCAAAAAGTTTCGAAATGTCCAGTGTTGCGGTATGGGTGTAAATGATTTCTAGTCTCACAAATACAACATGGGAAAGAGCAAGTGCAACTCTCACTCCCACAAATCATGAAATCTGACAATACAAAATATTTCAACATAATTTCACTCCTTAAAAAATATCAGGTTACTCAATTTCATGTACAATAAAGAATCTCACCTATCAACAAAAAGAACATTCTACATGCGGCTGCATGTTCTGCTTTAAATACAAAGGCATGGAAAAAAGGTTATCTTAATATTTTTCCCTATAGCACTACAGCATTACATAACTAAAAAGGAATGAAAAAACAACAACAAAAACAGCTATGAGCAGGTTACCAAGATAGTTGTGGATTTAACAAATGACATACAGTTGTAAGTTTGAGTATAATGTACACATTTCTGATGACTTAAAGTCACACATCTTTATAATACAAGAGCCACTGCATGTAACACTGGTACAGATATCTTCGCTGTTGTATCCCTGTGCAAATTCATTTGCTTCCATTTTGTTTATCATGGTACAAGCTGATCTGCAACAACACGTGTGTACAGCAAGAAGTGGAATAAATTAAACTGTACATCACCTTCAGCCCTGCCAGCTTCATACACACATTCTTGTGCATTTACAGATCTATGCACACAAACCCTTACACACACGAAAAAACTTCCTCAGTCACTCAGTACACAGTATTTAAAGGACACATGCGTTGTCCAGAACACAGCTATGACCTACACTGCGCCAAAGTTTCACCAAAGCACTTACGAACTAAGTCAGAGAAAAATAATAAAACAGAGACAGAAAGGGACAAGGCTACATCATTATTGAGTCTGTGTAATCAGAATATGTCATACCTATCTGTTTCTAGAAAAACAGACCAGGTGAGATTGTCCAAACAAAAAGGTTTTAATCACAGCTATTGTTCAAATCCCTTTTTCCTCTCTTCCCACTTTCTTGGGAGAGTGAAGGATAATGAGGGAATATATACTACATACATGGTGTTCATCAAACAATGTTTACAGTTTGATATCAAATATATTATGAGGTTGGACTCACAGTTCAACCCTTGTCCAGCATGACAGACAAATCACTCGGTCCGTTTCTGTGCCAGAGATCACCAAAGTGCTTATACACACAAGTCCACAGAAAATGCAGCAGGTTTATGACAATTTGCTGGAATTTGCTGGTCGGGGGTGGCACAATTCAGTTTCTCACTTTTGTGTGAGGTAACAGCTTCTTACACATGTTGATGAAGTAGCTGGGTCTAGTGTGATCTGAACATCTGAATTATTAGCATAGCATTTGGCAGAGTCATAGAAAGCGTAGCACATTGCCACAGTGTGTCAGGGTGGCTGAGCACATTCTGAGTAATACCTAAGCTGAGCAGGAATTACAAATGGAAGGAAATGATTGCAAGCAATTATTTTCTTGTTTTATCTCATATATGTGGGTGTCTCTGAGATCCTGCTGAACAAACTCAAAATTTGCGGCTACCTAGTACCATGGGCTAGCTAGGCACATGTCTCACCTTGCTCAGTTTTCAAAACCGTTAATCTATGCACCAAAGACGCTTAACTAATAAGACACGAAAGTGAGCGCTAATCCTGTACAAAACAAATGGACAGCACGCGGTCTTCAAGCGTATACGCACATCACCTGAGACGCGCTGCCTTGACGCTTGATAAACAACAGCAGCGGCTTCAGGGACAACGCGTCTCAGGTGATGTGTGTCTTTGCCTGAGACGCGCTGTCTTTGCAGATGTTGTTGTTGTTTATCAAGCGTTTTTGATTGTGAGATCATGTTGTTGTTGTTTATCAAGCGTTTTTGATTGTGAGATCATGTTGTTGCCAAATTTGAACCTCCACGAAATAATCCTTATTACTCTAAAATCTCGTTCTTCAAAATAATCCCCTTAATCGAAAAAAAGCTACGACTATAATTTTTAAATCTTTTTAAGATAATAAAAATACCACGACCTTTGGAAATGAATGATGTTCCTAGGTGTACTGAGTTTGCACTTAGCTCTGTTTTGTATCATCATGTAGGGTAGCCATTTTGTGTCCATTGTTATCGCGCGCCTTCGTATCTTATATCTCTACTATCTTTGCTATGCACACATCTGGAGAAGAGATTTTAAATCACAACAAAACTATCAAACAGAATGATTTCTTCACTTACTTCACTAGCGTCATGTTACAGAATACGGAGCTCTAAAGAAAACGAAAGATTGCGGCAATATTTATACATGTACATACCTACAAACGTGGAAAAAGAGAGCTATGCCTGGCTATATATAAATGTATGAAGCAGTGAAATAAGACCAACAAATAAGTGCACAGGAACTTGACCTTCGATGAAAATATTACATAGTATCACATCTATTCCGAGGGGGTAAAACCTTGAGGTGTGTCCTTCACAGGGAATATAGGACTGATATCAAGGCAATGCATGTGATGGTGTTATCATTCCGATTCTGCTCTGTGTTTTACTAGCATGCAAGAAGACTGAGCACACTGCAGTCTTCCTGAGTTTGCAATGCATCTAAAACAGCAAGTATTGGAGGAAGTGTAGACATATAAATATACATGCTATGGATCAAAAAATAGTGTTTTTGAGGGAACATCATTTTCGGAAGATAAAATAAAATAAAATGAAAACGACGAGGACGATTCAAACATCATCACCAGAACAGTAGTGGTTCAAGTAGGCTGCCAGTGTTCAATCTTCACTGAAATGTCTCCACTTTTAGTTCAGTAATCCACTTGTAATTTTGTTCAAGCTTTCAAAAAGTTGTTGGGCTTATTTCTCGGCTTACGATGAAAAATATAAATCACTTGAATGAACAATTACCGCCTTCATGCTTTCCATCATTTAACTACTCTATAGGCCGCATATTTAACGAGTCTAATCTTTTTGCAAGTCAGGATTTCCCAACATTTTTAGTAAGTGGTTCAATATGAGGTCTAGGAGTAGAGCAAAGGGTAAAGAAATGGCACATCACATTCACGTCCCGGTCAGAGTTATTAACAAAATTCGCCAAAGCAAGAAACCTTGGTAAATATATTGTGTATACAGTAACTGCTTCCATAGTGGGTAATCCTAGTGCAATGGATACTGAGGGGAAATTCACCATCCAGTCCTGTTCATAGGGGCCAGGCATACTTTGTCCAAAGTATTTGAGGTGAGCAGGTGGTACAGATGTCACCCAGGTTTCTCACTATTTTCTCACCGATAATAAGCCAAAGTTAATACCATTGTTCGAGAATGACTTCATTCTTGGCAGGTAGTGTATACACGTTTGGGATACAATGAAATGAAATCCCCATATTTAACAGCTGTCAGTATTAAGTCCGCCTTTGTGGTGTTTTGATTCTTCTTTTTTGTTGTTGCTGTGCCATTCTCTGTTCTTGCTATTCTGCATGGGTTACGAAGATAGCAAGCACCTACAAGGAGCATACTTCAAACTAATATTGGTGTCGTATGTCAAGCTGACAACAGAGACAGAAATAATGGATAATGACATGACATACACTGTACTTGGGCATACATACTCACCCATGCTATGGAGCATTAATAGTTTGTGACTCTTTGAAACCCATGCAGCACAAAAGGTGACGCATGGGGACGCTTCTACAGTGACACACCTGAAGACTGACAACACAGTTATGGGGTGATTTGTGTCTTTTACAGTGGGAACGGGAATGGATCTCTGGGGCCAGGAGCGCTGAAGCTAAGAAAAAGGCGGGGAAAGGGATGACGACTCTTCACTTTGAGCTCAACAGCTCCCTTGACAGCCAGTCCAGTCCTTCGTAAAGGCCCGAGCCTTGCGTTGCACATGCTGATTGTACATACTGCATTTGTGATAATATAAACAAAAAAAACAACAAACAACACAGGTGAGACAACAGTGGCACCGATACATCTCTGTCTATAGCTGGAAACTGTCAAAAGGAAAAACATGCTTCGCACATGCCTGCACAACTGTCAATTTTTGCTCTATAATGCTCACTTATGTACAAGAAATGTGTGAAAGAATGCCATAGTAACACAATTTCAGTTGGGTTAACGACAAAAATGTGAAATATTAACCACAACAGTTGGCCAAAAGTACTACTGTCTGAGAGCATACTCGATTGTGGTTGCAACATGATCTTTTATAATTGATTATCAATAATTGACAAATCGGACCATAGCATTATCTATCAATCTTCCCCGCTAGAGTGATTTGCATGCTGTTTGTTGGAAAATACCTGTGATAGGGTAAGATCAATCATCATGCTACATTCTACGTACCCACTACTAAATGAGGAGGGAGGGTTCTCCAGGAATTATAGTCATATGAATACAATCAAAATTATTTTGCTCTTTTAATCTCAAAACACTCCAAAACAACTCATTATTCTGTCAAATCATGTCAGCCAGTCAAGTTTCTTGGTAGACCCTTTCAATATATTGGAAGCAAATTCCAAATGGTGGAAGATGAATTTTGAGCCCTTCCAAGAACTGTGTTGTGGCTTTGAAGATAATATAAAGTTTTGGTACCTCAAAAGTTTCCCTGAATTTCCTTGTCTTATATTGTGTTTCAGGTTAAAGTACCTTTCACATAACTAAAACTGTGAGACTTACTCGCCCCAAAGTGCTCTCATGTCTTAGTAATCATGCAATAATGGTTTCGTACCAGAGCCGTTAGTTTGACTTGCCGCCATACGGCGGCGAGGTAGTACTGTACACGTATTGTACGAAACCATTATTGCGTGATAACTGCGACCAGAAGCCCCATACGCATAGCTAACTGCGACCAGCAGCCCCATACGCATAGCTAAATGGGGCTGCGCATTGTAGCATTCAGGATCATGACAGACTATAGTATCGCGGGTCAATATCAAGTTAAAATCCAAAAATTTCTTCAATTTGAAGACTTACCAGTTAAGTTGAAGTATTGAAAACAGGCTTCGGGCAATGTTTGGTTCTGCCAATAGTGCCTTTCTGTTCAAATTGATAACTGAATGTGACTCAGTCGAGAGGACCTTGGGAGAGCTACACTGAATTGACGGCCAGCGCATGCGCACACAGACATCTTATCCATTCATGGATTTGAAATTTGTGCGCATGTGATGTGTGCGCATGCGCTGGCCGTAGTATTTAGTGTAGCTCTCCCAAGGTTCTCTCGACCCGAGTCACATTCAGTCATCAGTTCGAACAGAAAGGGACTATTGGCAGAACCAAACGTTGCCCGAAGCCTGTTTTCAATACTTCAACTTAACTGGTAATTCTTCAAATTGAAGGAATTTGTGGATTTTAAGTTGATATTTACCCACGATACTATAGTCTGTCATGATCCTGAATGCTACAATGCGAAGCCCCATTACGCTATGCGTATGGGGCTGCTGGACGCTATGCGTATGGGGCTGCTGGACGCTATGCGTATGGGGCTGCTGGTCGCAGTTAATTGCATGATTACTAAGACATGAGAGCACTTTGGGGCGAGTAAGTCTCACAGTGTTAGTTATATGAAAGGTACTTCAACCTGAAACACAAACTAAGACAAGGAAATTCAGGGAAACTTTTGAGGTACCAAAACTTTATATTATCTTTAAACACTGCCTGCCATCGACAACATCATATACATGTACATACACTAATCAAAGAGGGTCAATGAAAACTGAAAGTCATTTGAGTCATCCCTCCATGTTTCCTGCTACGATGCTTCCGACAGAGACAATTGCGCAAAAAAGAGGCCTTGAACAGGCCCCACAAACATTTAATCCTGTAAACGACAAAAGCACTGTTAGAGACAGCAGCCACGAGAGGGCGATATCACAAATTCCCTGGACAATGTCACTGATACCGCATTGATACGGGTCCAAGAGTGCTCCTGAAGCGCTTCCTCTAATGCCCCTCTGTGTTTGCTGATAGAATCAGCACTCGCTGAGACCACACACGAACTGACTGAGAGGGGTATGACTGTCATGGTGACGAGTGTGCGGGAGCTCCTCACATACAAACTGCATGCACAGTGCGCATCGCATTCCACTTCTGGAGTGCTTTAAGTAAACGTTGGTGAACTTAACAAAGTTTAGAGCGCTTCAGAAGTGCTCCAAGTCTGGCCTCAAGAGGGGCATAACTTTAGAGCACTCCGGGGCCCGATTGTCTCTTTGCACAGAGTTCAGAAGGTTTCAGGAGCGCTCCTGGAGTGCTCAAAATGCCCTGCATAAATGGGGTGCACCTCTATGACCATGGGTAACAATTTACAAATTGAGAAAGGTCAATCAAATTCGCATCTCTGGGAATAATGGTCCAACATTGCTTGCAAAATGACTTCCTGGTTTATTGCAGTAATTAGCAACTCAGGGGGCAAGCCTAGGCCTAAGTACCCACTGTCTGGTCTGCTTTACTCACAGACTTCTTCAGGCATGAAAAGTGATGTTAAAAAACAACAACACTGAAAATGTTTTGAGAACCAACGTGAGAAAGCGGAGCGGCCGAGGGGGGGGGGGGGAGGGGGGCTTGCCCCCCTCCCACGGTATGAACTATTTTCAATTTGGGGTTTCAAAATCAAGCAATCTGGGGCATTGTGTAATAAGATTTTTAGCTTCATAATACATGTATTCATTCAATGATACATGTATTGTATGTACCTCCAGTAGTAAGACACATCTTTGAACAAACATTTTAAAGAGAGCAAGAGAGATATGCATGCACATGTATCCATTTGGATTTTGAAGAAACAGTAACAAACAGTTGCTACATTAAAGTACATGTAACATAGATCTAAAATAAATCCAAAGTCAACGAGGATGATAGTAATGATTACTGTAAAAGCGGTTTCTTTCGCGTACAGATACTTTCACGGTTTCAATCGGTGCCGACCTTTTCGCATGTGTTAAAATTCGCGGTCGGCACAAACTGTTTTATTTTGCACATGAAAAAACAAACTATAATCCAATTATTCTTTTATTTATTAAATAAAAATTAAAATCAAATGCAGGCCTACCTGAAATCCTGTCTCTCGAGTATTTTATAACATGCTTGTTCCTAAATTGCTCGGTATTGCTGTGTGTGTGATGACCATCATTACACTCAATGGGTGGAATCTTTGTGTGTGCATGTGCGCAATTATAGCGTTGTAACAAGCGGCGAGTTCAAAACATTTTAGCGTGATGTTAAATTCGTGGTTCAACCTCAAAGCAGGAAAAGCGTAAAAATAAAACCACCGGGAAAGAAACCACTTTTACAATACCCCAATGCCACGACTCCAAGTAGCTGATGTACATAGTCAGATAAAAGGGGTGCCAACAACATGGTGAACAGGTGAATAATCCAATGTCAATCCTGATAAACTGGTGCACCTGGCAGTTACAAACACGAGCACGGCGATGTCCAAAAGTAAATTTACTTTAACCCGATGAGGACAAGTCCCAAGTATACTCGGGCAGGTGTCTATGGGAATTGCGTGTTGTAGCAAAATCAAACCGTCCTCAACGGGTTAAAAGATCAGGTGCTCGATCATGCAATTATATCCAATGGGAATGGAAATCCACACAAACTTGCTATGATTAGCAGAGCTCTAAATAATTGCATGCTACCGAAATGCACCATGGGGATCAGCGCTGGCTAGCGGGCCAGGCACGGGTGGAATAGGAGTGGGAATAGCGCTCGGTCTTCTCCACCCTCCGTGCAACAAGATCGCATTCTCACATCATCACACACACCTCGTGTCCACCATAAACACACTACGGAGGTGGTTCTAGTACGCACACGAATCGCATGCTCATGAGACCACGTGTATCAACACACTACTACTAGCAGCACGGAGGTGGTACTAGTACGCTAGCCCCATTTCAGCGCTGCTCTGAATTAAGTAGGCACTACTTTTTGCATGGTTTAGTAATGTCTACGGTAGTGCTAAAACATAAATTGCAAAAAAAAGAAATACTCATTTCCGTGGACTTCTTCTCCAATTTCTTACTATCAGCGGAAAAAAAAAAAAAAAAAGCGGAAATCCATGAATCCACAGAAAATTTCCTTGCCTGCCTGTTCCTGTATGAGTTCATCCCAAGTTTGTCGGAGATCTCTGGGATACTAAGAGCATTTGGCAAGTCCTGCTTGTTGGCAAAGATCAGCAGCACTGCGTCTTTCAGGGCCTCTTCACCCATCTGTTAAATGAAAAGAAAAAAAAAAGAAAATATGATAGCATACAGAGTATATACATTTGTACATGAAAAGAAGGGGTAAAAGTCAATATCATAATAATGATTCATTCTTTGACGGCCAGGGACAGAAATATACTGCCTGTTTTCATCAGAAATGAAGTTTTTCTGAGCTCAATATTATTCAAAGCTTTTACATTCTATCTCTCAGGATTGTGTCTTGAAGACACACTCCACAACAGAATGACATAGAAAAACGAAACAAGTAAAATACAAACTAGAAATGTCGCTACAGTGACTGGTTATACCCCCGCCAAACAACATTTCATAAGCTTTGGTCAAAACAACATTTCATAAGCTTTGGTCAAAAAACTGAGGAAGTAGTTAAATCCGCAAGATCTTTCCTTGATCTTCTGCCATTAATATGCCGTTACCATGGCAACGTACTTTCGGGTACTGTCGAAAAATGCGTCTTGCACATCTACAACCAAAGGCACACATCTGTACCAAGTTTCATGGAAATTGGGCAAAAACTGAGGAAGTAGTTTGCAACACAAAATTTTCCATCATTTTGGCTCATAATGTGTGAGCGTGTTACCATGGCAATATACTCTTTGTAACTGTCAAGAAATGTGTCATGCTGACCTATATCCTAAGACAAACATTCAATATGAATTCCATGAGAATTGGAAGAACACTGATGAAGCAGTTTTGCCATGAAGCATTTTGCCCTATATTTTACCAATAACATGCCATTACCATGGCAACGCACTTTTTGCCACTGCGGAAATATGTGTCTTGCACATTAACATATTCAGATGAACATCTGTACCTAATTTCATAAAAATTGATCAAAAACTGTGGGAGGAGTTCGCGACGCAAGATTTGTACCCATTTTTGCCCATAATATGCCGTTACCATGGCAACGTACTTTTGGGTACTGTCAAAAAATATGTCTTGCACATCTACAACCCAAGGCACACATCTGTGCCAAGTTTTATGGGAATCGGTTGAAAACTGAGGAAGTAGTTCGCGACGCAAGATTTGCAACGGACCGCCCGCCCGACCGCCCGACTGACCGACCGACCGCCCGACCGACCGCCCAACCGCCCGACCGTCCGCTGATTCCTATATACCCCCTTCAAACTTCGTTTGGCGGGGGTATACAAAAAAAAAACAAATGCAGGAAAAGTAAGATGTGACATCATCAGGTAAGCATATGCCTCTAGCTAACAACCCCATCTGCTTCATCATAACTCTCACCCTTGACCTATGAAACTATCTTGCCATTATTTACACTGTAAATTTAGAATGAGAATTGTCTTTAAAAGATTCTCTCAGTTTCCTTGTCTTGCAGACTTCTTTGAAAGAGCTATACAGATACTTCATTACAATGGCATTTCCACTATGAGACTTTACCATGGGTTGTTTGGCTCTGTCTTGTTGAGTGCTGTCAAATGAATTCTTGATTCATCATGTTAGGCATAAAATTTTAGATCCCAGCCCTATTCCTCAACATTGACGACTGACCCACACTTAAAGGGATGGTATAGCTTTGGTTGAGATGGGGAATTAGGATTTTAATCTGTTAGCGAGAAATTAGAACCATTATTAGAACCAAATATTACATAGCATACAATTCTAGAGGAATTCAAAGTCAATTTGATGAAAATCAATTTGATGAAAATCAGTGTTGAAATGGTCAAGATGTCAAAAAACAAAGTACAGCTAAGAAGTTCTCAAAGGTGAGCAGGGTGCTACATACATGTAACTTTTTTTAATCACTTGCCCGATCGGGCAAGCAGATTTGCAAATTATTGTAAAACACTTGCCCGAAAAGAAAAAAATCAGAAAATATAAATGATGCAAAAAAATCACTTGCATGTCAAGGTTTTAAAGAAAAAAAAAAGTGAAGTTGATAAACAGTTGATAAAAAGAGAGAAATAGCCTATTTGAGGCCAATTATAAGGGTTTCATTCTTGAGGAGGACTAGCACCATGCTCCTTAAGCCTTGTCAGGAGCACTAAAATACGTGTAGCACTCCTTATTTTTTTTTTTCACATATTGGTACTTTAATATTCCAAAATGCTTCTGGTAATTGGTTATTCCACCTCCCATGGGCCTCTACCCGACTCCTTTCACCATTTACTAGTACTTGTACTCATTTCACTCTGATCTTTTCCCACCTTGGCCTCGATCCCATAGGAAAAACAGAAAAAAAAAAAAATGAAAAACACACACACACACACACACACACACATTGCAACACACAACAAAAACCTCTTCCCTACACCTTCCTGATTTCCGTGTTTCTGTCAGGTGAAACGATATTATCAAATACAAGAATAAAACAACAGTAGATGTTGATTGAAACTCGACACCCATTCATGCCAGCCTGGCATGTAACTTCAAAGCACATTCCGACAGCTGGCTGGCAAAACCATATGGCAGAGGAATTTGCGTGCGCGTGTAAATTCTCGCTATCGCCAATGACGTAAAAAGTACCCGGATGTGGCTTTTTCGTCATGATTTAGTGCACTTCCTGGGCTGTGGCACTTCCAGCGCAGGGCATATTTTGCACAGCGCTAGCGTGCGCGTACGTGTACCTTACCTATAGTGCCACGCCGACCACAGATACTAGTACAGTAGGCGGCTGTACCCGAGCCAGCGAGTGGCTAGGCCTGTCATACTCGTACACTGTAGCTATATAGCCCCCGCATTGCCCTAGGCCGCCCGGCCTTGCATTAGCATGTACCGCACCACCGCATCCCCAGCACGCATATACAAGTTAAGCTAACACATACCGGTACATCGTACTGCTTGATCATGCGATCGATGTGCACATCACTGATCAGTCATCTCTGCATACGCTGAAAATATGCTGGAAAATATTCATTCACCTGGATATCGTCATGGAATGCCCATCTTTTTTTATTTGTTCTCTGTCGAAGTGTCGCGAACACAATCGGGAACGAACCGTGATCTCGAACCTATCCTGTCTCCGAAGCAATTTCTTCCAAGCAAGTACTACTACTAGTAAGTCGCGCGCGCACTTACTGCGCTGTGGAGTGACCCGCAAACTTCACCCACGCGGCCACGTCACGTCTCGCATGCCAGTAAGGGACCCATTTCTGTAGAATTTGTTCATTTATAGACATGCGAACAACACGTAGCAGCTTCGCAGTAACAACCCATAGTCGTATTAACAGCAATTTCTTAAGAATGGAGAAATTTCACATCATATTAAAGCTGAAATTCAAGTCGAGAAAACAGTAAGTACACACAGTATACAGTCGGTTGTGTGTGTAAATAGCATTAGTCACGTATCACACGCGTACGAACGGAAGTGACTTTGCTACCGGACCATCCCATAATGCACCGTAAATTAGTAATGGCGCTTAAATCAACATCCCGGTACTTTTTACGTCATTGGCGATAGCGAGAATTGCTGGATGGGTGGAGGGCCTAGGAACAGGAGTAATTAGTCTGTGAGTTATCAAAAGCTGACCTGACCTATATTGTCTTCCTTTTGGACTGAAAGAAAAACATCAAAAAGACGAGTTGAGTATCACAAATTTTTACATAGTCATGCAAAAAGATTACTACACTCATGTCATGACAAGAAATGAATCAATATTCCAAGACAAACAAAGCAGCCTCGGGTACCTGACGGTGACATCGAGATGCCATGCATTCACCATGCACGTTGGGGAGCAACATGTTGGAGTTGGCATGGGGAGGGGTGATCCTCGAGTTTGTGAAAACTTCCCGACAATACATGATTGTGACAATCTCAAAGCAAAGCAAGCTTCTTGTGGTCTCATGCCCAGCAAATCTGCGTGCTACTTCTCAATTCTCAATTCGAAGGAACTTTATCTCTGATTTGTTGAGTTGTTTTTGCTGAATCTTAGGAACTTTTCATGCCTGAAGTTCAAATGGATGGTTGCCAAAAATTTCATGATTCACAAAGCTTCAGAATTTACTGAAACATTACTTTGCCTACTGTATTCATTTGAAATGTCAAATTCAGAGGGTACAAACCAATGTGGACGATCATCATCAACCACATCCGATGATCATGATACCACATAGATTTGCATCCTCTAAATTTGACATTTCAAATGCATTTAGACAATCTTTCAGTAATTCATTTTAGGCCGTTGATGCTGCAGTAAAACATCAGAAATTTCACATGAACTTGGAAGTGTTAGTCAGGATAAGGACAAAAAAATCTCTGCACAAAACAAATACAAGTCTTTAATTGTCACTGGGAGTCAAATTTGTGTTTTACAGATTATGAAATCAATAGGTATAATGGTATTACTATTAGTACTGTACTAGTATTATACATACAGTAGTTACAATTTGATGAAAAATTTGACATCCTAACACCTACATTAAGCTCCTCAAAAATTGCAGGAGAGTTATTTTAAGGAGCGTAAGTGAAAGAAATAAAGAATCATTACGTTTGTAATCTTGGGTCTTCGACTTGAGCTATTTTTAATTAAACATTCTTTCCCTGTTCATCCCAAGACCCCAGACTGTTAATGACCTCCAAGAATGTGCCGGTATGCGCGGTTTCTTCTGTTGATTGGTCTCTCTCTCTCTCTCTCTCTCTCTCCACCCCTCCCCATTCCCCAGTCTGGCACCTTGGCATCGTGGGATTTTTCTTTTTTCTGGGTGAACTTGGTGTTCACCCTTTATCTGAATCCATGCACTGTGCTCTACACAACATGTACGATGTAGATCACGAATAGCAAGTCACCACTCGACTCACCTGCTGGCAGCTAGCTTACCGCGAGCAGAAAACGGCAGACAGTTTCTTCTGTTGCCGCTACTTTTACTGCCGAAATACTGGCTTTGTCATCACACATTATTCGGCGAGACACGCGTTGTGTATTGGAATATATAATGGACTTTCTTCGATACAAATGTTGGTGTTGCATTGAGTAAGTGTTCGACAGTATTTGAGGTTAGCTGAATCGTGATATCGCTAGACAGTCGTTAGTTTTAGGCTTGTGTATGCGTGATTTCATGGGTTTGTTAGAGGGAAAATATGGGGGGAAAAAGGTGGCTTTGAAATTTTGCTTGCCCGATTCGGGCAAGCATTTCTTACAATGTACATTTGTTCCTAAATGCTTGCCTGACTTTGATTTTCACTTGCCCCGGGCAATCGGGCAAGCGCTTATGTCGTACCCTGGTGAGTCCCATCTTTTTAATAGGACCTATTTGTTTTGAGATATCTAAGCAATTTCAAAACCTATTTTTGTTATATAAATGTTAAATTCCTCTCGGAACTATATGTGACCCGCTACAACAAAATGATCCTAAAGTCGGGAGAGGTTGATTATTTGAAAATTGCATGGTATAATCCCCTAATCTTTCTGCTTTAAATTGATATATAACACATTTTATAAGAATAATCGGCTGCGGAGATATCGATGTTTAAAATCGAGACGTCTGGAAAATCACTGTTTCGAGAAAAGCGCCCCAAAAGTCTTCCTTTCGACGCAATCGCGATCAACACACGCAAGTCAGTTTTCACCTCTGGACAATAGAAGGTAAGCCATAGCAACCCTCGAAGAGTTCATTCAAGCACATCAGCGTCGGCGGTCTCCTCACCAACCAATCAGTGACCAGGATGTGAGAAGCGGCTGAGCATAGCGCACCCCGCCCGCACGGACTCGTCGACTGGGCAGTGTGCGAGCTTCACGCTTCGGTTAGCAGCAAGCAGCAAACTGACCAATGAGATCACTCTGGTCGTTGTTAGGGGCGGAACCTATCTGTGGCGCTCAATCCAAATTTTCGAATCAGTTTCTGCTTCGTTGAAACGCCAAAAAACATGGCTCAGAAAAATGCTATTTTTTGGTCTTTCCTTTCACCATTTTGCTTCAAAATTTCAACAGATGATAGAAGACATGTTAGACTCCAATAATATATCAAAATCAGAAAATCGTAAGTTTTGACCAATTCTAATGCTCTGACTTCAAACTCGATTTTCACGGCTTCGACCGTGCGCGACTTTAGGACCTTTTTGTTGTAGCGGGTCACATATGCTCTTTAATATTTCATGAGAGGTTTTTCATTATCTCACAAAACCAAAAGTACACCATACCTTTAAGTGAGTTCATCTTCATCGTTGTACAAAAGCACAAACATGGACATACAATGCTTCCTTTGGCTTTCTCCAATCCTATTCCAGTATGAATAGGTAAGAAAAACGATTATTCTCCTCCTTAATGGAAAGACAATGTAATAGTGAATACTTCTAGCACCATCATAATATCATGACATTTTTGCATGTAATTCAATAGAGATAAAAAGTAGTAATATGACATTTGAGAAGCTCTGCTGGTTATACTCACGATCTTGAACAGCTCTTCCTTCGCTTCCTCCATTCTTTCACGGTCATTGCTGTCCACTACAAAGATGAGACCCTTCAAGAATCAAGCAAAAAAAAAATTGAGGGCTTCTACCTCACGAACTTAGTCAATTTTTGAGCAGTACCCGCAGGCCTGTTTTCTTGTGGATTTGAAGGGGAAGGCCAGTCCAATTATAAGTTACTGTAAAAGTGGGTATTTTCGCGCGACTAATTTTTTGTGCTTGGCCAAGTAAGCAGAGTTTCATGTTTTTTTAATTCCGCGGAGTCAAGACATCATGCACAGGAACATATGGCATGTAAAAAATTTCGCGTGCTTTTATTTTTGCGCTAATTTGTGGTTGCGCGAAATGTGCGAAAATTACAACACCGCGAAAATTTTCACTTTTACAGTAGTCCGATAAGAAAGAGTGAAATATTACAAGTTCAACAGTATAATTTTGTTTGAAATCCACTGAAAAATAAGGAAGTTATGACATTTTGAGGATTCGCTATTTTGGGGGGAAACAGTTTTTGAACAGTCAATATGAATATGCAAATGGCAAAGTGAGCATGTCATTCCCTCACAACTTACCATATAGTTTTACATAGAATTTTGATATTTCACGTTTTTCATTCAAACACAATTATGCCCGAGGCTCATATCCTTGTATATCTAACTAATCACTACTCTGAAATTATTCAACAAGGAATAACATCATGTTTCAGACTTCAATGACAGAAATATTATTATTATTATTTTTTTTTTTTTTACATGATCAATGGAAAATTGTAAGGGTATGACACATGGTTAGCTCACTCATTTGCCTATTCATATCCACTGTACACACACTGTTTTGCAGAAATTAGCAAAACTTCAAAATGTCATAACTTTCTTAATTTTTGTCCGATTTCAGTCAATTTTTTACCATTGAACTCATAAGATTTTTACTCTTTTTTTATCAGACTAACTTATATTTGGACTGGATTTCCTCTCAAAATCTTGATCCCATATCTTATTTATCTGCACTACTATGATTTCAAGATTTAATGTCTGGTCTCAGAATAAAATATTGACTGTGGCCTAAAGCAATTATGATTTTTGTTCAAAGGGATTCCATTCATTTCATTTCATTTCATTTCATTTTTCAATCATTTCATTTTGTCACCATGAGGTAATGGGCTCATTCAATGCAATGTTCCAATGGTTAAGTACTTACCAGTGGCAATGATGGAACATCATAAGACAATGTCTTAGAAATAGGTGAGCAGTTTGCAAACATTTCTTGAATGGATAAAAACAAGAAATCCATTTTATACGGAATATAAATCTTGATAATCAAAGAAAAATCACATGAAAGTCAAAGCAAGTTTGTGATAAATCTATCCAGGGACATGTAAAGAAGAATGGAATCTCTTTGTAATCTGTGAAAGCTCTTGCATAGGCTCTATAGCATGACAAAGTCAACTGAATGCTTAGCAGTCCACTGGCTTTGATGTTTCATACTTCAAGCCACTCTTCCATACAGTTTGGCTATGGGGACCAAAGAAGAGGTTCTTGATTTTAACAATTTCAAACTGTACGTCATAGAAGACCTGTTGAAATCCTGTATAGAACTTGGTGGTAATTTGTACAGAACATATCATTCCTGTTTTTCTTCAAATCTTTTTGTTACTATTACCTCAGGACTGGAAAAAAATATCAGAATATCAGAATATTAGAATAAGTGAACATTTAATCATCTTGCATACATTTTAACATAATTTTGTTGGCCAGATTTAGCACTTGGATGTTAAATCTTTTGGAATAAATCATTGGCTAATGTGCATTTCTGTGAGTTTAGGAGCATTTTTCATTTATAAAGAAGCATACTTTTTTAATGGTTTCTGTTCACACGTCTTGTTTTCTACATACTAAATTATTGCTGGAGAAAATATTGAAAGGGAGAGCAAAGTGTTGCTTGATAGGTTTGTTAATTATCACAGAACGATGCATACTTGAACTTACGTTGATGTAGGGAAATTTGTCAATCAGTTGCACTTGAATAAAAGCGTTGTCTTTTGTCAAAACACTTCATTGTCAGCTGACACCTGTGATGGAGCACACAATCTCTCCGTGGCACGGAGCATGGGTACAAAGGGGAGGTTTTCATTACATCGCCTTCTCTGACATCCCCCTAATTTACCTCTTGAGACAAATTCCATCACAGTTCTCATGTTCTTTTTTCTTGTTTGTTGTTGTTGTTGGAAAGAGAAAGTCATAGAATGTTTGTTGTCTAAATACCTGTGTGTTCTGGAAGTAATGCCTCCACAGAGGGCGGATCTTGTCCTGGCCACCAACATCCCACACGGTGAAGCTGATATTCTTGTATTCAACTGTCTCCACGTTGAAGCCTAGACAGAGAAAGTGGCCAACACCAATCTGTGTCACTGTCCACCCAATGGTTAGATTTACATGCACGTGAACAGATTATTACATAAATGAGAAGAATATCCTTTGTCTATTGTAACAGTTTGTACAACCAACCCTGCTATGCTGGCTACATTGTAAACAGTGTTGTGTATCTAGGCTTTTGACATCCCCAAACTTCACAATGAAATGGGTGATGATGTGACTTGGACATGGAGTTTGCACACACTCGGCTGCATGTACAATCTGTAATTATCAACAATCTCGAGATTTTGCAACAGCAAATTGTTCCAATGTTGATTGTATTCATAAGTGATGGGTTTTAATCATCAGGTTGCTCATAATATATCTCAATTTGACTAAATTTACATCATTTCCTCTCTTGACTTTGTTTTTTAATTTGTTCCCACTACAATGGACATTGACATTTGATTATACGGCAAAGTAAGCCTACGTAAAGCAAACATTACAGGACAAATCCTTCCAGTCTGGTTAGTTGTTCCCCTTAGACACTCATCAAATTAGACATACAACGTGTGTACAATAGTACAATCAATTTGCTCTGACAGCCAGTGCCAACGTGAACGAATCATCAAGCTAAATGCACCTTGCCTGCATGGCCATCATCATCAACAACATATTTACAGTTCACACTATGCGCTGTGGCATAGTGGATAAGACTCCCGACTCCCGATAGGAGGACCCGAGTTCAAATCCTGCCCAGTGCTTACGTCCTTGGACAAGATGATTTTACCCACTGTGTCCCTCTCGACCCAGGTGTATAAATGGGTACCTGGCAACGCTAGGGTAATATAATAGCAGGGCCCTCTGGTAGAGCAGTGGCAACACTGAAGAGGCTACCCTGGGTAAATAAGACCTTGTTGTTGTTGTTGTAGTTGTTGTATCAGGGGCGGATCCAGGAATTCTGTTAAGGGGAGGCGCCTTTGCATAATTAAAGAGGGGACACATGCACCCCCACTTTTCTCTTTATTACAAAAATAAAGAGGGGGCACACCCTGTGCCGCCGCCCCCCCCCCCCCCCCCCCCGGATCCGCCACTGCGTATACATTGTAACTTGGATGACTGTCAAACTCTGTACTGGTTGGGCAACATAACATTGACACTGTGTACATGTGTAGTTAAAAAGCACCAGAAATCTAAATTACTGGCCAGTGCTCATAGACAAGCTGATGCAGTCTTCTGCATTTCATTGTTTCTCAAAAATTAGCCCCTTTGCACTGCTTGCTTGGATAAGCATTGTACAACTGGTATTTCCTCACCACCTTTGGAAACACATTCAAGTAGGTCTTATGGACTATAATTGTGCTGTGCCGAGTCGTTAACCTTCAATCTATTGAGATATGAAAACTATATAAAATATGACATTCTGCAACAATCTCCCATCCGACATTGTGTGTGTGTGTGTGTGTGTGTGTGTACTGACACTGTATGCATGTATTTGACACAGTTCAATGTGCATATGTACTTGAATCACTGTGTGATCAATGTATTTGACACAGTATGGTAAGATGTACAGCATTTGATACAGTAACAATCACAAGCGCCTCCCAAGGATGTAATGACAGAAATTTTTCATGATACTTCTGAAATAATTAGATTCTCATAACAAGGCTATTGTGGCAAAAGCGATGACAAAGACAGCCAAATGTTGCTGAGAGAGTGTCATGAACATCCTGGTACATATCTTTATGCACATACATTGTATCATCTTACATATGCAGGAAATGTCCTTATGTGATGATGATCTTGAAATTCATTTACACAAAATTGTAATTTCCAAAGTTTACATTTCACTCTGACATGTACAGTATTAAAATCTTTAAACAAAACTCTTGAATATTCCTACCAATACACGCAAAAATGAGCATAAACATACACACATACAATATTTGTACAGCCCCCCCCCAACACACACACATACACACATTGATCTGGGAGACTGTCACTATTACCAGGGTACTATTTCTTACTTTTTGCTTAACCAACAAGTTTGTTCAACATGTTTTACAAGTTTGCAGATGTACAGCCATTATTGCGCTCATTGTTCCCTGTACCAAAGAAGATGTCCTATTCATTACAAGTACACAAACATGGTCATACACACACACACACTACACACAAACACACACCTTTTTTCTTTCTTTTTTCAATATTCTATGATTTCTAAAGTTTCACTTGACAAAACATTCATCTGTGTGTGTGTGTGTGCGTGTATTGTATGCACATGCACATGCACACACACACACACATACAACATGGTTTTGTATGCAGAAAACTGCTTTAATTTGTTCTTATTTGTCAACCTGCTTGCCCACAGAGACTCCATCAAATTCTCTGTGTATGACTCATACAAGCTTCAGTTTACATTAGACTGGACAGGTACTGTAGAGGAGTGTCAAGGGAGGTGACAAAAGTGTCATTGTACTATTAAAAAGAAATTCATCATCCATGATGAAACACTCCAGATGTCTCATCTTTGAAAGAGTTTTTTCTTGATGACACATTGGTGATGGCAATGTCAGTGTATTCTAAAACCTATAAAGGGACTGTACAGTATTGGTTGAGGGGGAGATTCAAGTTTATAACATTCCTAAGTGAGATAATGAGGAACGTCTTATGAAATATGAAAGAGCGTAATTTCAAGAAGGATTCAACTTTTATTTGATGAAAATTGGTTTTCAAATGGAGGAGATATCAAAACAGCGATAATAATAAAAAGCGACAGTCCATGCCTTTTATTAGGATCTCTTTGTTTCACCTTGTTTTTGGATATCTCGGTCAATTCAAAACCGATTTTCATCAAATAAACTTTTGATTCCCCTTAGAATTGTATGCTCTTTGGCATCTCATACAGTGTAGAGTGGTTTCTGAATATCTCGCAAAGCATTAAAAGCTAAATCCTCACCTCAACCAGAACCGTACAGTCCCTTTAATCTGTTGTCCAGAATGAGAATGCGCTACTAGCACACATTTTCATTTCTCCAGAAATGCTCTTAATATACACCCTTTAAATTGACACAGAATGAATTCCTTTGGCAAATGACGTATACAAAATGTACAATGTTTACATGAGCACTGCAAATGAAAACACAAGTAACACAACAGTGCCAATATTAGAATGTGACAAGACCTGACGTCCATAAGGAAGATCTATTTGCACTGCACACTGCCATTTGACATGCCACATTAGCAAAATTGGAGTAGGATAAAATGTGACCCTGCATCTCAAAACCAACAAAAAAATCCCCAGACACAGATTCTGAGTTACGAGCAGATTCTGAAAGGAGCAGACTTTAAGCTTTAAAATGATGTAATGGACTCTCCAAACCTATCTAAATATTAGAAAGACAACACACATTCTGAAAAAGTGTGTACTGAGAAAAGAGGCTCTGAAGTGTAGGGTCTAGAGTGTGTAAAAGATTATTAAGAAATGGAAAGTGGACACTACAAGACACACCTAATCATGCTGTTCTACAAAAAAGTGTTCTAGAAAAAAACTGCTAAAAAGACAATTTCTTGTTTGTTTTATGATCCCAAACTTTACAGTACCGTAATGTAGAAGAAGTATTGCTCTTTCAGACAATATGAAAAACTCAAGATTGACTGGGTTGACCCTTTTCACCTATTTTGAGTCCTCACACAAAATCAGTGTGTGACTTTTTGTTGGTTTTGGGATGCACGGTCACAAATGTGGATGATATGCTGTATGCCAATAGGATGATGATACTCTATGCTGATAGGATGGGTGTTTCTGAAGTAAAGATTTTGTGCACAAGTCTATGTATGTGTAAATGTCAGATGGAGTCAAAACAGCAATGCTCTCAGTGTGTTAAAAGTTACAGATATGCCAGGAACTTGAGTTCTTACAGCTGTTGGGTTACACATTCAATATCAATTTTGTTAATGCCAGATACAGTATTGATCAATTTGGTGGCTAGGTGTACAACATTCTTGTATTTACTGTCATTGCCTTTAAAAGCTTGAGTTACATGATCTCCCAGTTGAATGTCGATAGGCACATTTATGGATTCCATTGAACATCGTGACTCTGAACGAGTGTAAAGCATGATGAAGTCTTACATACAACTTCAACATGGGTATTTAAACTAAACTCTGTGTGCAACAGAATTGTTGTGAATAATGGTTTTAATAATAATGTTTGCACCTCTATGTACTGGAAAGTTTTCCATAATTTGTGATTTTTCCCCCATTCATTACCCATAAGATGAGTCTCTCATGGTGGGATATACCTAGAGGTTACTTACCTATTGTTGGAATGGTGGTGACAACTTCTCCCAGTTTGAGCTTGTAGAGGATTGTGGTTTTGCCAGCAGCATCAAGACCAACTAAATACAGAGAATAGAAGAAAAGAAAGAAAGAATAAAAAAATAAACTCATGGTGTGGATGTGACAAATATTCCCCTACATGTAATTTGAAAAACAAAAACAAAAAAAAAACAAACAAACAAACATACAAACTCATGATGTGAATGTGACAAATATCTCCCTACATGTCCTTACACCACATGGTTTAATACCCAATTTTAATCCTCTGTCTAGGAGGACCTCAGGAGGACAGTCCAAGGATAGGTCAAATGAAAACAAGCATTTATTTTTATTTTTCCAACTCAGCAGGGATTGAGAGAGACCCCTATTTAGAGTCATTGAGTTGTCTTGCACGAGGTTGGCATGTATACGTTTCTATGGAAACCAGTGGGCAGGCATTTCTCCTTGCGAGTTAGGAGGCAGTTTCTCTTGCACACATAAGCACACTCCACCACAAACAGGGGAGAGCTCAACAATAGCAGAAGCGACAGTGTGCAGTGTTCATCCCAGATTATCATGCGACAGATTTTTAGCCCAAGTCATTCCTTGATTGTCTGTCAATAGAGGGTGTGATTCTTGAGAGCTGGTGGCTGGTGTGGTACATGCAGTTGACTAAAAATACATCTAGGTAGAAACCTCTGAATAAAGATGTGGAAGGATAGTTACTTTTGGTCAAATATGGAAGTTTTATTGGCTGAGGCACCGATGATATTGTCATAACAAATCACAGAGCTCGAAGGAATGCTAGTCTACTCTCCTACATGTACTCCAGATTGTCTTTCAATAAAAGTAGAATTTGCCCTTTTTCTTTCATATTAAGTGTTTCTTTTTGTATCTTCCCCATGCATTTTGAGATGTGTTTGTATGTAAAGGTTACCCTAGCTTAAAGTACATAAAACAAGCTTAAGGACCATTGATTTTATACCTCATGACCAAAAAATTCAAGTCTTTTTTAACTTTTTTTTAGTCACACACCCTGCACGTTTGGTGGAAAAATGACAATCTGCTCTTGAATTAGGACTTATCTCTTATCGTGAAATAAAGCTTGTTCTATGTCCTTCATAATGGTAACCACCATGACCTTGACCTTTCACCTTATGACCTCAAAATTTAATATTTTTTTTCTTATTTCATTATGAACGCAATCGCGGCATACAGCAAGTATGGTGAAAATTTGTTAATCTGTTTGCGAGTTATCTTGTACACAAACAGACAATTACACAGACAGAAAAACAGACACACCTAGGCAGGCAGGTAGACAGAAAAGACAGATGAGCGAGTCTCTGTAATATGGTATTTTTTAGTACATGTATATTCAGCAGTATTTATTGCAGTAAATTCAATTTCCAATGCTGAAACTGAATTGTAATGATGGCATTAAGAAGCTGAAACATGTACAGCATTTCTAAGAATACTCTATGTACGTGGAATGGTAAAAAAGTACTGATTTGGAGTCAAAACCAAAAAACAGTATTCTGTAAAAGTGGACATTTTCACTGTGTTGATATTTTTGCGCAACGAGAAACTAGCGTAAAAATAAAAGCACATGAATATTTTTGTGTGCCTTTTGTTCCAGTACATGTAGTTACTAAATGACGTCTTGATTCCGCGGAATTAAAAACACGCGAAACTCTTCTTGCCCGGCAGAGCGCAAACAATTAGTCATGCGAAAATATCCACTTTTACAGTTTACAAATAAAAGAAGAGCATGACGGCCAAGCAAAAGTAATAGGGCACACCTTTGACCACAGCCAGGCACATGGGCACGACAGCCAAAAGAAAAGGGGCAGGTAAATTCATGGACATCAGAATATAATTTTTCTGGGAGGCATCACTGCCAACCAAAGAGGTATCAACAGCCATGGCTGTCCATGGCCATTGATTAATTTGAGCCCTGCAGATGAGAGATGGATGAAAAGTAAACAGGGGGCCGCATGAGCATCTCGTCCCGAGGACCTCACGAGCATGGGCGGGGTGCTCATGAGGCGGGATCCTTACAGTATCAGCACGAGCCCCCCTTATTTGCGAGTCAGAGATGCCAAGTTGGTGCGTGCATGCGAGCGAGCGAATTGACTGAGCGGGTGGAGGGTGTGGGGGGTCCCTCCTCCCACGGTAGGGAGCTTTTTCAATTTTTAGCTCTTAATGGTGCCATCTGGTGCATATTAAGTGACTATTTTTTACAGCTGTACTTATTTTGAAAGAAAAAGGGGCAATATACCTTCAATTGCAACTACAAACGTGTATCACTTTAATCCTTCAAGCTATGCTCCTTAATATTATACTACTGTAGGCCCAAGTTGCAGACTTCGCCTTCTTCAGTTTGGCAATTGTGCACTTTATGGCCCTATATTATCGGTGTGAGATTTTACCCTAATCGAGCAGTGCATGTGAATTCGAGTACCTATCGGGCACCGCGAGTTCGACAGCGTGTCTTCCGGCACTGTACTGTGTGCATGTGTGTGAGATTTCGCGTTGGGATGCAGTGTGTGTGAATGTGTCAACATGTGTGCGCGTGATGAAAGCACTTACGGTACGCCACATGGTTGCTCTATAAATGCCTTTCCCTGCGAGGCGCAGCGTGATCGAGCGCGAGCAGACCCTCGACAAACTGGATGCTGTGCATTGGCACACAATGGAACGCAACGGTAAACTTCCATGCTTCAATCATGATTTTAAATGAATAAATTCTGCATTATATCTGAAGCAGGGGATCACTAATTAACCTATTTCAGATGACGTATGTCCACTCGCGGCCTTGGCGAAATTATTCTGTGAAATTATAATAAAAAACCCTCAAAATCTTATCCCCATTCGTCCGTCCGTTAGTGTTTATTTCGGTTTAATACAGTTCCCTGAGCCCAACCAGACGCCATGTGAAGTGTGTATAGCTACCGATTTACGGGCAGCCATTACATGGACACATTCACACACACACGCGTGTCTCCTCGCTCGCGTGGTTGGTTCACGCGATCGCACGGTGACAGTGTTCGATGTGTTGGCTCCTCAGAAGCGCAGTGAGGCGGGCTTTTTAGTGACCCATCACTTGTCAAACGGCGTTCCATTATACAGCAAGAACAAGAAAAGCTTGCCAGCTGCTTAGTACATGTATGGTAGCCCTACTACATATCGACCACCCTTATTGAAACCGACCGCGTATAATTCGTGCACTGAACACTTAGTACGCACTTTTCTGCGCGTAAAGCACATAAAAATGGATTGGCTTTGAATGTAGATGAGGATGGTGTGGGAAAACGCGATAATTCACTGTTCATTAACCGTTAATGGTTTTAATCGAGGACAAAATTTCGAATGAATATTTTCACCGAATCGTAATGACAGCACAATGTAATGTCTATGGAAGTTTCTAAAAGGCTTCTAAAAAGCTTCTTACAACGCGGTGTTCAATACAACTCGGTTTGCGTGCATTGTCAATGCAAAAACAGCGGTCGATCCTAAAAACGCGATTTACCACGGGGAGGTGAAACGAGGCCAGGCAAGTTCGTCGGCGATATTTTTGCACTGAAACTTCGAATCGAAAAGGGAACAACGGCATTTGATAGAGCTGGATTTTCTCGATCACGCAGGTCAAGTTTTTTTACGTGAATTTCAGTGTTAAATAATTCTTATCAAGCAAATAAACATTAGGCAGTCGATTAGTAGTAGGTCCAACCATACAGACAGTAGTAGGCCTATGTATGTGACGGTTCATGGGATTTATCACCTTGAATGGCAACGGCGAATGGCCGTAAAGTGCACAAATCCACAATTGCCGAAACGCGAAAGTTTACATTGATTTTAACTTTTTGTCAAGCTGATACGAGTGATATCATGGAAATATGGATGCTGATGCGTGATGGATGCTCAATCACAATGAACATAAAATCTTAAACTAGATCTATCATTTGTCTATGTAACGTTAGATCTATAAGAGTGAACAACATCAACATTTTTAAGTTTAATGAATGGCTTAATGAATTAGATCTAGCAAACTTAATAATCTTGGGTAGGGTACAGTAGCTAAGGATCTAACTCGGGTGTTCTAGAACTCGGGGGTGTCAAGAAGAAAATCTTGGAATGTGTCATGCGATCATGACAGACATGTAACGTTAGTGATGTACCATATTCACAGCCAGGTGTAGCCAGTAGTAGTAGTAACGTTTATAGACAGTAATAATGTAAGATTAAGAATGGAGTTGGTTACTTACCCATTAGAATTCTTACTTGCTTTTTGCCGAAAAGGCTATTGAACAAAGCTGAAACCGTAAGGCCCATGGTCTTTGGTTTTGACTTCGTAACGTCGTGTTAGTTCGACAGGATCAAATTCGCCAAATTTCTGTTACGTTAATGGAAGATTCTATACTGTAAACTACAGCCTGGTACTCATTCACGATCTTATTTATCGATCTAGCCTATACCGCATAAACGGCGACAGTTCCACGTTTCAGACAAACAGATTTAGTAGGTCGATGAAACAAGAAATTTGAGGCGTTTGGAGGATATCAGTTCACTCGTCACACTCTTTCCATTAGTTCTCGCTGCGCACAGGCTGACTCCACTGCGGCCGGATGGACAGTCTGTGTGTGTTGTGGGTGTTGTGCATATCCATGCCACGTCAATCCAATACACGTACATACGGCAAAGGAGAGGTGGTCTTTTGCTGTGCGTTTTGCTATTTAGTTTTCTGATCAACCCCTACAGTAATTCATAAATGACATTTTTTATCAAGAATTATAAACTATATTTCCACTGTATCATTGTGTACTCGTTATATTACTAGGCATCTACAAATCATCACAAAATATGGATATTTGTTTTGATATTTAATCGCAAAAAATAATTCTGTCTATTTTCCAGACTATTTATACCGATCAAAACGCCCTCAACGGTAATTGCAAGCTTGCACCCGGTACGTTCTGTGCCCAGCACCAGAGTATAGAAGCTAGCTTCTTACTCTTTGCCCAGCACTAATCACCAAAACCACAAACTGACTATAAGTATAATACTAGTATACAAGTAAATTTTCATACCTCCCTGCAATTTGGCAAACTTGTAGCAATGTACGCCCTTTATTGTGCTCCTCACTGTACAGGTAGAACATTAATGTTTAAGGCAAGAATATATACAATATATATATATATATAAAAAAAAATATATATATATATATATATATATATATATATATATATATATATATATATATATATAGTGTGTGATGATGCTGATATTCCTACCGCACGCCTCTGTCATCTTAAGTGAAATTATAGTTGAGACAATGTAGAAAACAGAAGATGTCGCATGAAACCGGCAGTGTTGTGAAGCTTTCGACCGTGGTCTTCCTCAGCTTTAATATCTGTTTGTGAAACGAAATATATGTTTTTGAGCATAACAAATCTGAAGTCATAAACACATATTGAAAATAAGTTCAGCATGAGTTAATAGTTACATGACATACTTGGCAATATTTTTTGGCACTTTGCAACACATTCAACAATGTATAACTGTAAATGAGTGTATAGTGAGTATATGTAGCATACAAACATCTCATACAATAAACATTATCAAACATATATCATAAATAAACTAAATAACATAATTACCTGCTAAGCAGACGTTTGAGTTGCCTGAATGTCTTGTGGCTGTCTTGTGACGGGATATGAGTGATCATGTGATATTGGGGGAAGGTTTGTATGCTACGTATACTATATGTATGTGTTATATATATATATATATATATATATATATATATATATATATATATATATATATATATATATATATATATATAGAAGTGATGGAACAAGTTCACTCGGTTGACAGCAGGTTCATCCGTATTTTATTGCTACTCGGAGTTTCTTGCCACCTTCATTTAGGGGCAATCATCAGGCAATCATCTTGCCTGATGATTGCCCCTAAATGAAGGTGGCAAGAAACTCCTAGTAGCAATAAAATACGGATGAACCTGCTGTCAACCGAGTGAACTTGTTCCATCACTTCTGTCTAAAGCTCTTCCTTTGAGGATATCGAGCACTCTTCATAGAAGGATAGAATCACCAAGTATATATATATATATATATATATATATATATATATATATATATATATATAATATATAGGCCTACTGGTATATAATTTGGTATATCTCGGGCAGTGAGGGATACTTCAGAAGGAGTTATTGAAGACGGGAGGGAGACATTTTATGGAAAAAAAAAAAGAAAATTTGACATCAATAATTTCCCTGTGCAGTGTTCATCATTCTGATATGCCGAGTCCGAAAAATACAAACTTCCTGTGACTGCATGGAGATGTTTGTAAAGCCAAATGAACCACAGTTTGTTAATCTGAACATTTGTGGCACTATTCTAAACTCGCTAAAGTTTCATTAATCTGAAAATATAGAAAAAGATTTGTAATAATCTGAAAAAGAATTACCTGTTTCAAACTTATTCTGCCTTCCGATTAACGAACTTTTAAAATACCGAACCTTATTTTGTCTTCAAATCAACAACCTTCAAACTAACCTAAACTTTAATTTGTTTATATTTTCTCTTTCATTTTTCGAATAACAAACCTTCAAAAATGGATTTTTTCCCTTTTGGGTTAACAATAAGCTTCCGAATAACAAACTTTGAGAGTGACGAACAGTAATTTTTTTTTTTTTAATTTAACGAGCAGTCACCAGTGGGGATAACTCAAAACAGAAATCATTAATAGACCCGCGGAGGAAAAGCCTCATCGGAGGCAGCTCAAATAAAACCAATTTTGAAACATGCTGTCTGACTGAAATCCTGACAGTGGTCTTGCCCATGGTCATAAGCCTACTTCGACATTTTCGTCGACACATTGTTCATTTTGTAATTCAGAAATAATAATTTCTTTCCTAATCAACTTTATTTCGCAACAAAATGAACTTCGTCAACAAAGTTATTTTGTCAATGAAATGTTCATTTCGTCAAGAAATAACTACAGTCATTAATTCATTATTGCAAATTGTCTTTTCATTACGAAATGGCTTTATTTCTCGGGTTATCTAGCTAGAATATTATAGAAGTTGTAATTTGCAAGATACAACCATGTAGACTATATACTGTACGTATATATCCTCTATCAGCCAACAAAATGAGTATGGAAAGAAAGCGTTTTACCATATCAAACTTATACAGCTGCACATACATACAGTAGTTCATTCAGCACTAATGCAGGGAGGTGTTACTAGAGACAATCATTAAGTTTGCGTCTTGTTCAATAAAAATGCTATATGACTTTTCACATGAATATAATATTCATTCATTTTCTGCTGATGATTATGTCAGGTAGAACCAGGGCGCATTGCTTTAATTCATATTCATTTTCAACAAAGTGTGCCAGTGTATATGACATGGCGCGAAGAAAGTATTGAAAAAACAATATCATTTTTGCATCGAGCGAAATATAATATAAACACAATGAATTGATGAATAAATAGATACATGCTAATTTCTTTTCAGCAATATGCAAGAAGCTCTTTGGATGAGATAGCTGAATGGTTTCAATGTTGGATTCACTAAAATATTGTTAGAACAGGCAGGTGGAAGAGAGTCTCTTCCACCTCCTTTATTGGTATCAGTGCCCTTCATACGACACTGTCAGTGCTGTCAGTGCCCAGAAAGGCTCTGTCTGTCAGTGCCCAGAGCGTTCTTAAAGGCTCTGTCAGTGCCTTGTAAAGGTCGCCCTCAACTCCATCGTCTATCACGCTGTATCAATTAATGGTTCCATAACATTTTGTTTGCTCCTGCAACAAAATAGCTCCCATATATCTGCATGCAAGCTAATCCAAACATAAATTCTACCAACAAACCTAACTCTAACCCTATCCTATTTATACATCAAGCTAAACCTATTAAAACCCTATTACAACCCTAACCCTTAACTCTAATGACGAAAACAGAACGAATGATCATAGTCAGACAACCACAGGGTCAGAGTCTTTACTGTGGGTTTCAGGGTCAAAGGACCCTGAACACATTTCGTAAAGTATTTGAACATCCAGAAAACACAATTCATCAAAGTGTATCCCTTTTCAAAGTGGCTCCTCAAAAATTGATCAATTTCTATATAGAACAAACAGAAGTCCCTTTTAAACAGGATAATCCTCTTTCTCTAACAAACAATGTTAGAAAGAATACATACTAAATTTTGTTATTACATGTATTAGGAATGGGTCAAAGTCCTCCGTATAAGTAAATGGGTGCAAAAATTGTCAAATCATAGGCCTATATATCCGTTTATCCAGCGGAACTGTGACTGCCATATAGCACTTTTATTGACTTGGATATAATACCGAAACAAAACTGGGATAATATATACTCGACGGAAAAGTAATTTTTAACGACTCCTGGAGTCCCCTACAAGCATTTATATATAGGGAAAGCACAAGAGGAGCAATATTGATTCACGCAATTTGGATAATGTGCACTTACGGAGGGAATATATATTTTGAATGAATCCCAAGCCACTGTGGGATCACCTATCAGCAGTCAATGAATTAGCAGATTGAATAAAAAAAGTGATTTAGATATTTTTTAATAAAATTGTTTTGGATGAAGCAGCAATTAGAAGATTAATTGTTTAGTAGATATTTCAAAGAAAAATTGCAAATAGAAAAATCACACTCAATGTTAAAACGTATATTCAAAAGGTGTTTTATACAATCATTTTGAATGTAAACTACGCGAAAGAAAGAAAGAAAGAAAGAAAGAAAGGATACTACATCAATTACGAATATACCTACTTTGTGTAAGATTAAGAAACATCACGTGGGCCTCTGCTCTATACCTATGAAGTCCTATAGATTGCCATATTTACTTTACTGCCCTAAATATTTCCTTCTATGTTTATGAACGAGCTTGATCTATATTTCTGATATGTATAAATCAACTCAAAGAATTCAAATTCGTAAAATGTGATTGTTTAGTTATTTTCAGAAGCAAGAGATTTATGCTCCAGTAGCTTCCTTTCATGCTCTCCCGTCCTCATATATAGTGTACATGTCCACAAATTGATAATACAGTGTAATAATAATAATAATAATAATAATAATAATAATAATAATGTCTTATTTATCCATGGTAGCCTCTTCAGTGTTGCCACTGCACTACCAGAGGGCCCTGCCATTGTGTTGCCAGGTACCCATTTATACACCTGGGTATATAGAGAGGGACATTGTGGGTAAAAACATCTTGTCCAAGGACGTAAGCACTGGGCGGGATTCGAACTCGGGTCCTCCGATCATCTATGTTTTGTTTTTATCATCTGTATGATCATCTATACTGTACTTTGTTTTGTTTCAGGTGACAAATCAAAAGACAAAAATTCTTGGTGAAGAGATTCCAAGATGTGACATCTCACTTCCTCTCCTGAGCATCAGAGTGACCTATAATAGGTGCATAAACTGACAAGCCTGCCTCAATTCAACGAACTGCAGGCCCTTATAACCACTGATCTCCCCTCCGAGATCAGTGCCTATAACAGCTCGGGCTGACAGGCCTTTTGTAAAAATTGACCAGTTGGCTTTAGAACGTAGCAGATTTTGGGAAATTTTGGTGAAGACAGGCTCAATCAGTTCTCTTTGTTTCGCGTTGTTTCCTCCTTAGTAAATATTCATAATTCAATATTTTGTTTTCAATTGAACTATGCTTGAATTACTTACATATCTTTGTTTTGTGCATAGATATTTATCATTAAATTTCAAATAAATTGATTAGGCACAAATAGGCCTATGATCACTAAAAATCAATGCAATTTAATTCAATTCAAATTTTTACTTTTTTTTTCGACAAAAATGCCACTTTCATTGGTAACAGAGAATAAGGCAAGCAAAACCTTGTGAAATGAAGAGTAGGCTATATTGCACAATGAAAAGAGTACACAATCAATGTGAATTGCTCCTGAGAATTGCGCCCGGCAGGCCTTATTTTCTCAAAAATCTTAGGGTTAGGGCACCAGGGTTAGGGCTGCGGTTTTAGGTTTGAGGATTAGGATTAGGGTTAGGGTTGCTTTGTTTAGGTAGAGTTTATGTTTGGTTTAGGGGCATTATTTCATGCGAAATATGATATTGTCGCAGGAGCAAATGTCATGGAACCAGTAATATCATACATTTTCATGAAATCTGAAGTGATCATGCGAAAAATGGAGGAACCCACAGAAAAGACGAAGTTTGCAGAATATGAGTCTCTGAAAGAACATGAAACAACAGCAACAGAACGGAGAAACGACCTGCATCCAGCTTCCGCCACCCCCCCCCCCCCCCCCCCCCCCCCACCTTCTCCATCTCACCCATCCGAGGCCCGCTCGGCCGCGCGCATTCACTACTCGATCCTACTGGAGTACCAGTACAGTCAGACAAACCCTTCCAGCGCGCCGAAACTCTGGCGCCGCGCCGTCATGTCAGCGCTGGGTATACGGTGCTGCGGACCTAGCGGACTCATTCGGTCTTTCTGAGCCGACTCGTGAGATTTATATATCACTCACAACGCAACGCACTGTACCCGTTTGAGAAGGATCCGTGTATTTGTGGTTCAACAAAGCGCAAATGGTGAGATTTATCTAAGAAATAACAAACCACTGCAAACTGTGGCGTAGGATCTAAACTGGGTTTTCATCGTGTCTGTACAAGATTGTGCTTTTGTGTAAAACCTAACATTAGTCCTACATATTGAAAACCATGTCCTGTCCTTGTGTACCAGGAGTGCCCAGTGCAATTATTGGCTACTAATACCACTTTTTCCACTACTATTAACTAATTACACAACTAATAGTACTCAGAATATCAAGTGTAGTACAGTGATAAGACATTGATTAGTTAAAATACTTGGGTTAACAATGTTGCAGAAACATAAGCATAGCCATTGCTAACGTAACCCCAGTTCGGGAAACCCACTCACAAGGGGGGCCCCTCCTTATAAGTAACCCGTCCCCCTTATAAGTAACCCCGTCCCCCTTATAAGTAACCCCCGGGGCACCCCTTATAAGGAGTCTCCACGCTTTTTTGCAATGCAACGCGAAAATGAAAGGACTGCGGCAATTCGCTTGATTATGTCCATAAAGCTTCACAAGTTTCCTAGTTACTCACGAAATTTGAGCAAAATCGATTTGAGGCATCATATCTAAAATCATGGATTTAAATGCGATGTCAAACGACCCATGCGAATGCTGAAATGCGAGCGATTACTGGCGTGAGTGTCGCCAGGCGCGGTGGCGCGGCAATGCTTGAGTGCAGACGTGGCGACTGAGTACGGAGACTTTCGTAATCGCTCGCATTTCAGCATTCGCATGGGTCGTTTGACATCGCATTTAAATCCATGATTTTAGATATGATGCCTCAAATCGATTTTGCTCAAATTTTGTGATAGGAAACTTGTGAAGCTTTATGGACATAATCAAGCGAATTGCCGCAGTCCTTTCATTTTTGCGTTGCATTGCAAAAAAGCGTGGAGACTCCTTATAAGGGGTGCCCCGGGGGTTACTTATAAAGGGGACGGGGTTACTTATAAGGGGGACAGGTTACTTATAAGGAGGGGCCCCCCTTGTGAGTGGGTTTCCCGAACTGATCCCGGCCCCGGGGCGCGCGCTCCTACCTTGTGTTGACCTTGGGCTTGACTCGTGGTATATGGGAGCACTTTAGATATCTACAGCTACGCGTATACGCTTCGCATTGGGGCTGGTCCCAGTTAAGCCATTGCTCATGTGGCTATGCTTAAATGAAATGGCTATGCCCATCCAGGTAGAGTTTATCACAAGGCAGTCCTTTAAATTTGGTATTGTCTGTTGACTGCACTGTAAATTGCCAGCAAACTTTTACTTCCTTTGAGGGAATGGCTGTTTCAATTCAACAGCATGTCTTGCATGACTTCTTGAAAAAATTCAACAAAATGTTGGTCTAGGGTAACATCCCCAGTATTCGGTCACTTAAGCTTTTTTGCAAATATTTTTCAAACTAAAATAATACATACATACATACAGCAATGTATGTGAAATATTTCAAATTTCTTTAATCTCAATTTTCATTTTGTTAAATATCACACAGAATTTCGCAAAATCCCAAAATATATCACCTTGAAAATTCCCCAGTATACGGTCACTGTGACCAGTATTCGGTCACGCGATATGCGTGTTCAAAGTCAATGCGTGTTCAAGGCAGCTGAAAAATGGGCGTGCGCGCTACCTTGTTGGTGCAAAATTGCATCGGGGACGTTGCGGCGTCCGTTGGTGACTGAATACTGGGGTATTGGCACTTGCACTTGCACTTGCGATAAGCAAAAAAATCCCGCAAGAGAACGGCGTATTTCTCTATTTTTAGCGCTTTTTCGGCGACCCGTACTCTTAAAACTGGGCCTTATCCGCCCACGCTTTTGGAAAGTAGTGTCGATTCTGCACTTTTTACAGTAAAATTTGGGATTTTGGAAGGATTTTTGGAGGGGGCTAAGAGAATTTCCTGTTGTGAACGAGTGTGCAAGTATGTGAACTGATGTGATTTGCGTGTGTTGTGACAGTTGAACCTACTGGCTGGTGACTAAGTGATAAGTGACCGAATACCGGTAGCTGACTGAATACTGGTGCTCTTACCCTAGTCTAGAAAAAAAAAAAAAAAATCACCAGCTCTTGCAAAAGATTAGCAGTTGTGTATTATATTAATATTTGAGAAATGAAACCTGGTTGTTTAATAACCGATTGTTTCAGTGGTTGTTCAGATAAGGAATAATCCCTATAGAACTCTAATATTGCTATAGTATAGGGTTCTGCTGGTCTAAGTTTATTACCTTGCAGACCCAGTTCCTGTGAAAAAATGGGTGAAACAGTGTAGATCTAGTCTAATTCTGGTGTGGATTGCACATTTGTAGTTTGGGTGAATTTACATTTATATGATACTGCTTTGCTGTTTACTTTTAGGCTTTTCCATCAGCTGAAAAAGCAGCAGAGGTCTATAGGCTGTGTGCCAGTGCACCTTCACTCTCGAGGGCCTCACTTCACAAGACTGGTGATCACATCTTCAGCGTACATACGACATGGAACCAGAGGGATTTGGAGCGGGAGACCAATATAAAGTTTGGCCGAACCTATCTTGCAACTGTAGCAGATGCCACTAGAGATGTTAGTGATGTAACAGACCTTGGAAACAATATAGAGCTTAACTCAGAGTAAGTGCTCAAGTTGACGTGCAGTAATCTTTAATAGTCAATGTGCAAAGCTCTCCAAGTTTAGATGTTTTCAATATTCCCTTATTATTATTTTGTTGTAATGAGCAGTTTTGTTTCACCCTTGTTCAAATTTGTTTCCTTTCTCTGAAAAATGCATATGTATATTGCAATGAATTTTCAAGTACTTTGTTTATTTTGTTTGTCTTTTTAGTGAAGCTGAGCTTGTTAAAGGGGAAAAATACCAAGTGGAAAGGTGCATCAGGTTGTCTCAAATCATCTCGAAAACCATGCCTAGGACTGTAATTATGTTAGAGGTATTGTAAGCTAACTCTCCTGAAAATTTTGACCAGAAAAACTGCTTATTATTAATTCTGGGGAAGAAAATGTGAGGCCTTCCGATCGGCTAAATTCTTCGATTTTTAGAGCAACCCGCTGTACTAAGGCAACGATTGACCGTTATTGTAATAGCGCCACCGTGCGGTGGCCAGGCGAAATACTATTGACCGATTCTGTGACGCCCTATGTGTATTTTTGGCATGGGCAGCGCCATTACTGCGGTGTCTCAGCCGACCCCCCCTTCTCTCTCCCCACCCCTCTTACGCGCGCAGAATGAAAAACTGATGCATGGTTGCTTTAGCCAATAGGCGTCTCGTACTTAGTGCGCGAATGCCTGCTTAGTGCGCGAACCTTTGTTACAAGTGCGCGATAAACATGTTGCCCTGGGGGTGGGGGAGAGCAGGGGGGGTCGGCTGAGACACCGCAATTTGAGCTCATGGCTGCGCCCAGTGCCATAAAATGTCTGCTGCCCTCAACGAACCCGAATCGGTCAATACCGAGCCGTTGTGATGTGTGGTAGGGTGGCCGCCGTGCGAAAAACCAATGATCCACCACACAACCAACCAGCGCTGCATACTGTACGTCTGAAGCTCCTTTGCACTGCTGTCATGCCATGCATTGGCATGCCCCAGACGCGAAGGCCAGGCAGGGCTGACATCGAACAATCAAAGTAGGCAGGCAGGAAGGGTCGGAGTGTCCGTGTACTGTATGCAACCTGACACCACAGGACCAGCTCCAATGTACTATCGTGTTTCCACACAACAACACACACACACACACACACACACACACACACACACACACACACACACACACACATACACACATATAGCCCAACCAACGCTCCATACAGCGCTGCTGGTTAGCTAGCTGGCCGGTACATACACCGAAGAGATTTTTCTCCTCGATCTCTTCGTGGTACACAATCTCACTGACGCTGCACAGCACTCACGTTGCGTTGCCGACTGCATGCGATACATTATTTTGTACAGTGTGTACTAGTACATGTAGTAGTACAATCAGCGAGCTCGAGATTGGCGGGAAGTTGGAGTCTTGGACCTACACCTGTGTATGAGCAGGGAGGTGGATTTCTTGTTCTCCCACCTCCCTGGACCTAGCTAGCAGAGCAACAGTTTGCTGTATACGCTGTTATTTTCGCGTACAGATTTTCACGAGTATTATTTCCAGAGCCATAGACCTTTTTTTGTTTTTTTGTTTTTTTTTGTTTTTTTTTTGTTTTTTTAACTCCACGAAGGGAGCTGGGTGAGAGTCTCTTCCCACGTACATCCCCGCTCCAAGCAAAATTTTGCTTCGTGTCTGTCTCTAGTATAGTATTGTGGGTAAATTTTATTGTCGCGCTATGTACACCCCAAGTTTTTTGTAGCTCCATGCCCTTACCGAACAGGCCACGAACATTGCCTTGTGACGATACGCCCTGGGCCCCGTCTTATAAAGCCTTCATATCAATCACAAGTCCCAAAATCAATCGCAACTTGCATTGCAGCACACACAAAAGTTGTGATTGATTTCTATCACAAGTCTTTATAAGACAGGCCCCTGAGCTAACGAGGAACAGTTACGGGAGGGCTGCCCTCTCGCTCAAGACTTGTAATTGTTCAAATCAATACAACACAGATAAATCGCCGCAAAAGTACAGGTACCACCAGTGAGTGATATAGTAGACAATTTACCGTTACTATACATGTGCTCCGTCAGGGAATAATCTTTCAGAATCCAGTACACTGAAACGTCATGCCTTGTAATACATCCATGTAGCAGCATTCTGGCAGCATGCTGGAGCTGACAGTGCCCGTAACCCGTAGCACTAAACTTTTGTTTGGTTTTGCTTTTGTTTGTTTGTTTGTTTGGGTTTTTTGCGAGCCCCTAGTATATTGTACTACGTTGCACTACATGTATAATGGTTACCTTGAAATACTGTTACATGTATGGAGCCTAGCAATACAGAGGTATACAATTTTCCTAAATCTCCTACCTGTTCTCCTGCTTGAGATTTATTTTCTAACTTGACTGTCATCGTCTGTTGAAAAATACGCCTTAGATAGCATGAGATAACATCTAAGAACCCTATATTAGAGCTGGACCCCGACCACAAGGAACTCATCGCGCTTCGCACACATCGAGTTGGAGTCTCCCGTTTGCTAGGGGTTTCAGGCGGGAGAATCTCCAGATCAGAAGCGTGCTTGAGGTTGGAGTCACTGGCAAGTATAGTAAATACTAATAAACTGACTCTCTCATTGTGACAATCATACTGTGTGTATAAGTACTGGACGAAAATCTATTAGAGGAACAGGTCGCCTCGATCAATCCATGAAAGTACTCGTAATAACCTTCAACGTAGTGAGTATAGTGTACAATGTAATATGCCAATGTAATGACCTACCTCCTCTGAAATTCGTTATTCCTGAGTTAATCCGAAGGTGAAATAAGACCCTATAGTCATGCTACACATGACTCGAAAGTTAAAAAAAAAGAATTAACAAATGAAAAATATAATAATGACAAACGTTTTGAATAATTTTTTTTTTTAGTTTACAAATTATTTTCTTTTTCATTTTCAGATTATACCGCGCTTCTATGATAGTGATGATGATTATAATTACAACTAGAGAAGCACTCTGAGAGCGCAGACCTCCGCCAAGCATGCAAATCATTTTCACCACTGATCTTGTTCTTCCGTAGAAATATCAGTGATTTCCACCCATACGTACTGCATTGTGTGCTGAAAGTTGCCAGATTTCCCAACATAACAGAATAATAAAAAATCATGTCTGGGGAGAAACGGCGCAGACAAGTCTGTCTAATGTCATGACAATGCGTTGTGATGTACTAGAAAATATCAAAACCAAATGCAAGATAATGATGTCCAATACTAATTGAAAGATATTTCGGATGAGCTATCGAGTTGCGTGATTCTTAATTTGGATAACGAAAAAAAAATTAAAAAGAACAAAACAGTAACAAAATAATAATCAAAACATACACTGCCAGATAACCATGCTCTGCTTGACAGTTGAAATAAAACGTAGCGTAGACCACGATGTATTTGTTTGTTTGTTTGTTTGTTTTTTCACGCTGATTTAACCGCTTCTGAATTATAGGCATATTAAAATAAATAGGACTTCGATATATACTTGGCGGGGGGAGGGGAATCGTGCAAAATCACACGTACAAAAGTATAATGATAAAAATAATAATAAAGCTCCGGGTTACTGCTTTAGTCAACCAATAGCGGTGTGTGTGTGTGTGTGTGTGTGTGTGTGTGTTTGTGTGTGTGTGTGTGTTTTAATTCTCACTCACTTTCTTCCGTGATAAACTTCCTCGAATGTAAGTTATTGACTTGTCATATACCTCCGTCAAAGGAAGGAGGTATATGCATGTTTTCTTCGGCATTCGTTGGTTTGTTTGTTGGTTTGTCTGTGTGCAAAATAAGTCATAAAGTTGCGAACGGATTTGAATGAAATTTACAGGAAAGGTTGAGAGTGACACAATTTTACAGATTTTATGACGAATTTTCGATATTTTGGCAGGGATATTATAGCGGGTCAATGAACATGGGAGTAATGCACAATTATTTGCTAACGATTTGCCTATATAACATATTTGTGTATAAAAGTTAAAGAAAAACTCTCCAGTCTTGTGAACCCATCATAATCAGAAGACGAAACCACTTTACTGTCCGGGCGCGTATATTATATTACATTCTTTTAGCTCAAAAAATTATTGTCTTCATCGGAACTTATCCTGAATGATCTCTCCAGAAACTTAATATAAACTCATGTTCTTCTATTTTTATTTCAAAATTGCATGTTATCCATTGAATATGATTCCTTTGTCCATTGTTTGTTAATTTTTTCTTCTTCTTATTTGTCCTTTTCTTTCTTTTTTTCGTATACTTCGCGGTATATAATAATGTGGAAGCTATACATGTATACTTTTGCGGTTCATCCTATACATCTTTCACCTCTTATTCAGGATAGGTTTTTTTCATATTATAATACATAATATAAAACATCTCGTATACGCTGACGCACTTTCTACATTAATGATCAATGTATCGTAATTGCATGTGTATTCTAGCATTTTTTCCTTCTTCTGTGTACTATAAAAATATATATTAGATCAGTGTGACGTAAATTGAATGTGCTGAAACTGCGTGTCTACACAGGCCAGAGTCTCAACGGTTGATAAGACTGCGGTTTTAGTAATTCAAATCATTAAGTTTACAATATTGAAAGATGTCATGAAAATTATGTTTAGAGAGAAAATGACCAGACAGAAATATTTTGTTGCGTAGTAGGAAAGGTATGAATATACTGCAATACTGCAATTTACGATTATCGACGAATTTAGGAAGAAATATTCAGTTGACTGATATTTTGATGAGACATCCAAGGTCATTGATGTGTCTGGCGAGAAGGGCAGACAAAAATCTTTCATATTTGTGTTGTGAATGAAGTATAGTCCTAATTACAACAATCAATGTGAAACATTATCGAAGCAAGTACGCGAGAAAATTATATCCGATTTATAGAAAACAATAATGAGATAGGAAGGAAAGAAAAGGTGTAGGCCAAATGAGGTTGGAGTTCCATCTGGCTGTATAAACATTCAAACCGCTGTCAGTTTTCTTTTGATGTATAAAAGAATTCCACATTACATGTGCATTTGTGACTTTGATGATCGGGTTTCAATAGGCCTTTTCACATCAGCCCGATGTTTCGAGATAGCGCGCTATTTTCTGACTTGGGAAATTTTCCCGATAGCGAAATAGCGCGCTATTTGATAATGTGAACACAAATTAACGCGCTAGTTGTATCGCTCTGATCGAGAAACTTTCTCGAGTCCAACTCGGGAAATTTCTGAAATAGCTGGATAGTAGCGCGCTATTTGATAGTATAGGCGTTTTCACATTAGCCCGATGTTTCGAGATAGCGCGCTATTTTCTGACTTGGGAAATTTTCCCGATAGCGAAATAGCGCGCTATTTGATAATGTGAACACAAATTAACGCGCTAGTTGTATCGCTCTGATCAAGAAAATTTCTCGAGTCCAACTCGGGAAATTTCTGAAATAGCTGGATAGTGTAGCGCGCTACTCGGATAACTAATGTGAAAACGACTCGAGAAATTAGCGCGATGAATTCCATCATTCCTGTTTGGAGGCATTTTTTTTTTTCAATCCATTCAATCACATGGATTAAGGGAAACTACAGAGTTTAAAAATGATATACAAACATTGAAGAGTAATCTATTCCATGATTGGTAAATCAATCTTTAACAAAAATTTAAACAGCCCAACAAAATGAGCTGATATAAAAAAATGTGACCCATCAGGTCAAAAGTTAAGATTGAAAAGTAAGTCAAAACTTTATTAATCCATTGGATTGCACTAAAATATTAACCCACTTCTTCAATTGGCAAATCATGATGTACAATCTTATTCATACACTCTAAATTCAGTGTAACTTGACTCTTATGATGTCGGGGATATTTTGGGAGTTCTTACAGCAATTATTATAAGCTGGCACCTATGGGTCTGACCCAAACAGATGTGTTATTGGCATTAAAACATACAGAAGACAGAGAAAAGGGTCATGAAATACAAGAGGAAGAGTCCTAGCCTTAGGCAGTGAAAAAAAAAATTCCCAAGAGGGTGGGTGGGGCCGGGGTTCCCAGACCCTTCCTCCCTAAGTTTAGGGTTAAGACAGCAACGTTCACTCTCATCTATGACTATACAAAAGTGAAGCCACATATCCAAAGATCTTATTGCTCTCTTGTCAAGAGATCTAGAATAAATATTCACACTTTTGGAAATAGCTAGACATAACAAACATTTCAGAGCAATTTATGACATTATAATAGTTAATCATACAGAAAATTTAAAGGGCCAATCAAACGACACCATGGTGTCCCTATTCACCCCAGTCTAACTGATTTTTGTTTTTTGCCCAAGAGAAGAAAAAATGTGCTGTCACAAATTCCTGTTGAAATAATTATTTCAAATTTAAAGGTGTATTGAAAGACCTAATAGGCTAGATTCATGAACCTTTTATTAGCGAATTCATTAATCAATGGCCACAGGAGCAGAAAAGTTTTGACCGCCCTGATTTTTTTTTTTGTGTGTGTGTGTGATTTTTTGAAAACTTTTTATTTGGACCTCCTGTACCCTTTAAAATTTTTTTCACATCAGGAGGACCACTTTCTGGACACTGCTGGACGGTCCTTCCATCCTGTAATAAAAATAAGAAAAAAAAATCAAGCAAATTCGAAACATGCACATTCAAAAAACTTTTCTCGGTTTTGTCCCTATTCACCTCGCCGTCCCTTTTCGCCCCGTTTCACGATACATGACCTGTATGAAAAGGATGAATTCAATCGGTAAACTCAGAGGGATGTTTTCTGCAAAATAATAATAATAATAATAATCATCATCATCATAATAATAACAATAAGCACATGGAGAGAAAATAAAACCAAAGATCACAAATAGATCATCATCATAGAGGAGCCCAAAAGGGTTTTGTTATTTGTTTTTTTGTACGTCCAACCTGTATTTTATTTTATTTTATTTTTTTTTTGTTATAGTGGCGTGATAACAATACAGTACATTTCAACTGAGCATTCAAGTACGTTGGGCGAGTAATGAGATAAGGTACTAGAGTAGGTTGGAAAACTATAAGTGCCCAAGATGAGGGCATGATTTTTTTTTTTAATTTCTGCATAGCCGCTAAAACAAACACACACACACACACACACACACACACACACACGCACACACACACACCAACAATTTCGAGGCGGGTCTGATCAGGTGAATGTGTGCCTTAGTAGGTCGCTTAGTATGAAAATGTATAAGCCAGGCGTGAGATTGATGGGAATTGAAGAGTAACATTCTAACCGCCAGATTCCCCATGTGGGGGGACAGTCCATCACGAGAGGGAGGCCCCTTATGAGCCAACTAAAGTTTACTAATACAATGCCAAATACTACTACAGTCAAACCTGCCTTAGCGGCCACCTGTCTATAGCGGCCACTGAAAAATCCCCCCGAGAGAAAAGCCATGTTAAAGACCCTGTGTATAGCGGCAACCTGTCTAACGCGGCCAGCGGCCACAAATTTTGTTTCCCGCGGTCGATTTTAACCTGTCTATAGCGGCCAAAAACCCGATGGAGCCGTAGCCGAGCTGATAATTCAGGGTGTTTTTCTGCTTTTTAGCCGTGCCAGTCATTTCTGGGCAACATTCAGTGATCGCCACCGTTGCATTCATCACTTATTCAGTCACAATAATGCACTAATTCATGACTGTGCACATGCTACATCTAGTGTACTGTGCAACAATTTCATAAACACCGGCATTGTTCTATGCATGATACACACGTGTGCATACGTACACACATAAATGTACATGTATATACAACGATGATACATGTACATGTAGGCAATGCACACAAAGTTGGATTACCTGTCTATAGCGGCCACCTGTATATAACGGCCACTTTTTCCGTATCCCTTGGGTGGCCGCTATCGACAGGTTTGACTGTACATTGTACACTGTACATGATGTACTGAGTAAGGCTAAATCGTTAGGTATCATGTAGAAATGCACACCTACCGTTCGCTTCGCCGTTTGTCAATCAAATTTTGTGCAGCTATTGAAGATGCTAAATTGAACCATATCAGAGAGTTTTCATGGAATTAGAAAGCCGAAAAGGTAAGAAAAATGAGAAATCGGAGTTGAAAGTACGTCGGAAAGTTACGTCGGAAAGTAGTGCACCGATTTCGCAGAGAACGATGTCAACTACTATAATCGATTCTGGTTGTCTCTAATATATAGATAGCCGCTTACTACAATATTGAACTTGACTCGTGCAATACGTGTAGCTCCTACTTTCTTTTTCATATTTTTTCTAGTTAGCTCACCTGCAGTGGCGTATCTAGGGGGGAGGCAAGGGGGGCACGTGCCCCGGGCGCCACTCCTTGGGGGCGCAAAAAACGAAAAAAAAAAAACGAAGAAGAAGAAAAAAAAAGAAAAAAACGAAGAAGAAGAAGTAAAAAAAAAAAAAAAAAAAAAAAAAAAAGAAAAAGAAGAAGAAGAAGAAAAAAAAATCGCCCGGAAAAGGGGGGGGGGGGGGGGGGAGGAGGGAGAATGGTGGGGGCGGGGTAGAAAACCAAATCAAACAAGATAAAAACAAAACATGATGATGACGCGGACAAAATGACAATGTCTATTGTGTTCACACATGTCATTTTATATTTAGCAGGCAAAGTGTTTCACAGAGCAGCGGCTGCAATTTCATTCGTTCTGAAGCGATCGCCGATTGGATCAAAAGAGGACGCCAACGGTTTCGAACATAGGGGGGGGGGCGCACAAAAAAATCAAACAAGTTAAGAACAAAACGTAATGATGACGCGGAAATATACAAATTTCTGCTCACTCGCTCTTACTACATTAGAGTATTATTTTTCAAGTCCTCAGTTTGTTGGTATAAATCGTTATCGATAAGGCCGTAACTATAGTATATCTTGATTAGAATTGTAAGATTTAATAAGCAAAAAATGACAAGAATTCCATGTTTTGTAAACTGAAATACAAACAATAAAGTTCGGCTCGCTCGCTGCGGTCGCTTGCCAAAATTTATCAAAAAAAAAAAAGAAAGAAAAAAGATTAGAACAAAACGTGACGATGACGCGGACAAAATGACAATGTCTTTTATGTTCACACAATTATTTTATACTCAGCAGGAAAAATGTTACACGGAGCAGTGGCTGCAATTTCATTCGTTCTGAAGCGATCGCCGATTGGATCAAAAGAGGACGCCAACGGCTTTGAATGGGGGGGGGGGGCGCAAATAAAATCAAACAAGATAAGAACAAAACGTAATGAGGACGCGGAAATACACAAATTTCGGCTCACTTTCTCGTACTAATTTAGAGTACTGTTATCTATAAGGTAGTCACTATATCTTGATTAGAATTGTAAGATTTAATAAGCAAAAAATGATAAGAATTCCATGCTTTGTAAGCTGAAATACAAACAATTTCGGCTCGCTCGCCAAAGTTTATCAAAAGAAAAAAAAATAAGAACAAAACGTGATGATGACGCGGAAATATACAAATTTCGGCTCACTCGCTCGTACTTTTATAATTTAGAGTATTATTATCTATAAGGTCGTCACTATCTTGATTAGAATTGTAAGATTTAATAAGCAAAAAATGATAAGAATTCCATGTTTTGTAAGCTGAAATACAAACAATTTCGGCTCGCTGCGCTCGCTCGCCAAAGTTTATCCAAAATAAAAATAAAAAAAAAGAACAAAACGTGATGATGATGCGGAAATATACAAATTTCGGTTCACTCGCGCGTACTAATTTAGAGTATTTTTTTTTCAAGTCCTCAGTTTGTTGGTATAAATCGTTATCTATATATCAGGCAGTCACTATCTTGATTATAATGCATGCAAATCCATAATACATTTTACAAGCTTGAAGACGAGTTACTGTATTTCTCTTTCCAGAAAAAAAAAAAAAAAGATTTGATGGGCAAAAAAAGACAAGAATTCCATGTCTTGTATAAGCTGAAATACAAATATTTTCGGCTCGCCCGCTACGCTCGCTCGCCACAATTCATCAAAATTCATTACATTTAAATCAACCTCAAAACGACCCCTTTTAAGTGCTTGAAAAAGCATATCATGTGGACTTTGTTTAAAGTCCCTACCGGGATGGAGTTGGGGTTGAACACTTTTTCAGAAATTAGGGGAGCAATTTTCGCGCCTGCCCCGGGCGCCGTTTTCCCTAGATACGCCACTGCTCACCTGAGTTGAAGGCTCAAGTGAGCTATTGTGATATTTCTTTGTTTTCATTGCCACTATCATGATTATCACTATTCAAATTATTGATACAGATTATTCATACCAGGATTTAGACATCGATCCTTTTTTTAAATATTATGGTAATTATTGATTTTATCATGACAAAGTTGATATCGATATTATCAACTTTGTCATGATACAAGAGTAGTGTTGAAAGGAATAGAATGAGGTTGAAGGAAAAGTGCAAGGAAGAAAAAGGTTAGGCTATTAGTAGGAGGGAGAGAGAAAGAGAGAAAAGAAGATGAGAAGGAAGTTGAATTCAAAGGGGATTTGTTTCTAGTAATCTACATAATTTATAGGCCTAATTAAATAAATTAAAGAGAATATTATTACAAAAAGTGTTATATAATCATGTATTGACATTGTGAACTTCTCATAAAGTGCTCATTTTACCTAAAAAGAAACAGAATATTGAAATTAAAATGGTAATATGTTTTTAATTGATAAGTTCATCTTAGGGATATTAGAAAGTAATTGTTTTTATGATAGTATTTATTTTTCCATTTCATTTTTTTAATCATGTTATATAAAAACTGCAACCCCAGTACTTGCTTTTGTTTTGTAGTAAAAATCCATTTGTTGTGCAATATTCATGATGGATAATTCCCATTTTTTCATATATCTTTTACTGTTTTGTACACATATTATCCGTCCATCATTTAGTCAGCAAACAATGTTGACAGATACACAGTCACACGCAGGAGAAAATTAACTAAAACGATAAAAAGCAGACGCATCAAGATCACTTTCTTTCTTCCACATTTTACTGTCGAGCCGACGTAGTAGAAGCGGCTGTATCACAGACTACAACAATCGATTATCATCGTTATATCGCTCTTCCACATTATCGATCATCCATCATGCTACACTGACACAGCCGTCGATCGGCGTACTTTTGAGTCATAATTAGCTATTTTTCTTCTGTAATTGACAATGGAATTTCATGAAACCGTCAGATATGGTCCATCTTGACATTTCTGATAGCCACAAGAAGTTTTCATTGACAAATTAAAGAAGGAAATGGTAGGTGTGCATGGTGTGCATTTGTACATGATCACCGTTTCATCGCACAGCGGCAGGTACGAGCGTAGGAACACGAGACCGCCCGAGACCCTCGTACCGCTCGCTCGCGAGGCACTAGCACTTTAGACATCTGCTATACTACGTGATTAAAATCTCGCAAGTATTGCAATAGTATAGCTATAAGCCGCCCGACAGTCCATCTAAAGACACTGTATAGTACAGCTCTGTATTGTCACATTGTCGGGCATTGTCACATGCCGAAGCGGATATACAGTGTACTATAGCGACCACTGATGATAGACAGCCGCCTGCCAGCGAGTCGAGCAAAATACTTAGTACAGTCAAAGAGTTGAGGTACAGAAGACGCGCAAGTACAGCGTACACTAGTTTTACGTGGATTCGCTGCTGTGCAGTAAGCTATGGTAGTGGTGTGTGTGTGATGATGAGTTCTGCTCGCTAGCTGATGTTGCTGGGTAGTGTAATCCAATGGCATGTAAAGGTCGTAGAGGGAGGTAGACAGGTATTACAGTTCGAAATTTTGGCCGTTAACAATCATCCCGTCGCTGACCAGGGACACTCACCTAAAAACATTGAACTGCACATTACTTGAATATGAGACCATACTGAAGCCAATAATTTTCACATAACAATAGATATATAATGTACTCTTAAATGAATCCCAAAAGGACTGGAACAATCTTCCCTCTAGCATTCCCACTGATCAGTTAGTACTGCCTTCAATGTACATATGCATGCCAGTAAACAAGCAGGGCACAAAATATGTGTTAACTGGTTGTTTTATAGGCAACCAAAAGAGGAATGAAGGCAGACCCTTTGTGTATTTATAGTACGGTATTGTGGTCACCTCCTTGAAACTCAAATCTTATGTGGTACCTTGGACAAATGATAATGAGCTCTGTAAAGCTAGAAGTTTGCAGAGTTGTGTTGCAGTGTAGGAAGCCAAGCTTTGAGACTCACTGCACACAAACCAAAATTTTCTTCATGGTATACATGTCTGCAACTAAAATTTATGAGTTTTTGTTTGAATGTTTGCCTGCATTTGTTTTAGATTTTGCCATATTTCAAGACTCTGTTATTGGTCGAATGTATACCCTATTCTCAAGTATTTGAAGTGGGCAGGTAAACCAGATTGGAGCAGGTAAACCAGATTGGAGCATTCATTTCTCCAAATGGGAACAAATAGTTAAGATAAATATCCACATGTCTCTACCTTTATTATTTATTTATCTATCTATTATTATTATTATTTTTTTTTATAAGTGTTGCCTTTCTGTTTTAAAAAGTGAGAGATGTGAAAATTGTTCACCAGTAATCCCCTGTGTGACAGAAATTGCAATTTGTCAATTTAAATTTGTGACTGTGCCTAATCATGACAGGCAGATGGTTCGGTGGTCTCCTTCTGGCAAACTTAAAGCTGTGCTCAGGGCGGTAAAGGACAAGAAAGGGGATGAAAAGCAGTATCTTGAGGTAAGTCCTATCTGCACTACAGGCTGTATTACCAAAATATGTGTTCTGTAATAGTCATTTATTTTTTGATAGCATGAGATATAGTTAACACTCTGCATACATCTATCAATACGGTACTGTATATTTTTGACTGTTACTACATAAATGTTACAAGTTGCATTGATGAGATTATCCTTTGGTTAAGTACAATGAACCACTCATGTGAAATTTAATGCTCCTATTTTGTCTGCTAGCATCTTATGTTCACATAAAACCTTATTTCACACATTTCTTTTACCTCCATTTAGAGGAAAATTGACTGCTTCTGCATTTATATCGTAACTATGTTTTACGCTTAGATTATCTGTGGGTACTCTGTTGGTTGGATTTATGTTTTGAAACAAGTTTTTACTAATTAGGGTGCATTCTTCAGATAATATGTGGATGAAATCAGCTATGTAGATGTCATCCTGAGAGTGTCTACCTGGAAATCTTTGTACCTTTAAAAGACTATGGGTACCCTCACTGGAAATTCCCAAGTGACGTCCATTTCCGTGGCCTTCCCTTTAAATAGGTGTGGAATAATCTTCACAAGAAGCGTAACTTAAACTTGACTGCTCTGGACAAGCATGGCAAAGTTGCTGATGATGGTGAGCCAAAGATAAACATTTCTTACTTTCATTTATAAGAGATGTGTGTGTTATGTGTGTGTATGTGTGTGTATGTGTGTGCGTGTGCATGTGCATATTTAGGGAATCCTACAGGTGAACTACAAGAGATAGAATGTTTCAGAAAATGAATTTTTCTCTGTCTATGCAATGTTTGTCCTCTGTTCAGCAGTTTACATCAGTGTTTTATAGTTCTTTTCAATTATGACTGTGTTAGACATCCCATAGTGATTCTTTGTGATCTATACAGTATCAGCCTATCAGTTGTCCTCAAGAATACACATGTGTGTGTATATGTGTGTTGCCAAAGGCAGAGATGTATAATTCAATACTGAGTTTGCCAGCCACAATTTGAAAAAACAAAACAAAACCGCAAACAAATACAGAAAATGGCAAATAAAAGTTCTTTGGATTAAAAAAAAAAATTGTTTAAAAATAATGATTGAACATTATGAACAATGAGAACTTTGTAGTCAGGCATATCTCAGGATATCTTGCACCTTGGGGATATAGAACACTATTCAGGACAGGTGTCGAGTGTCATTACCGTGTTTTAGGTAAGATACTACCTTCCCACAAAGAGAATTAAATCCCGCTCTGGTTACTGAACACTCATGCATGCCAGGTATAAGGTGCACCCTGACTTTGGACATTGGGTGGAAAAAACAAACAAACGTGGACTCAGGTACTTGCAATAGTGTATAAGGTGCATCCCCAACTGAAATGGTATACCTTATGCATGAGTGTTCATGGTATATTCTTCGGACTTTTTACATTCTTTACTCCTCTACTAGTCAATTTCCATCTGATGTATTTGTAGGAGAGTTTGGCTGCCTTGAGTGGTCCAGTGATGAGACGAGGCTGCTGTACGTGGCGGAGAAGAAGCAGGCCAAAGCCTCCTCCTACTTTGAGAAGTCGAAGGATGCTGACCCTGCCGGTGGAACGAAAGATGACAGTGACTCAAATAAGGTCTGACTTGCCAAAGAAGCAAAGATCTATTAATTGATGGCTAATGTCTCCCTTGAAATGACTGTGCTTGTAGTGTTGAAAGTCCAACATGTCTGGTTGTAGGTGATGAGAACTTTGATCGTTTTCGGTGTCTTACGGTCATTGTGTGTATGTATGTAAGCATGTGTGAGAAATGAACAAATCAGGAAGTAACTTCACAGTATGTAAGTGTGAATGTAGTTATTTACAGCATTTATCAGAATAGAACTGTATCATAAGACATAGGCACTACCATACACTATATCGTCTAATGTAAGATAGTACAGGTTGTTTTTGGTAATATGTGTACTTGTATAACTCGGGACATTGAGGTTGTATTTTGATATATGGCATTTGTACTAAAAAAATATTAACCGTGTGGCTTGAATGTTCCCTGATGAGTATTGTAAAGTGTTAGATAATATGATATATAATTATATTATGATACATTACATTATTGTTACTTTTTGGATTAATATTATATATATTATACAGTGTATATATGATATTTGCTTGCAATGTGCTCTCATTTGTGTGTACAATGTGGATTCTGACTGTTAGGCAAATATTCTCCCTTGCAGGGCGATCAATTTTTGTATCGTCAGGAGTGGGGGGAACTCCTGACTGGCAGGCACTGGCCGGTTGCGTGCATCCTTGACCTTCGAACAGAGACGGTCACTGTACCGGACGGTCAGCCCGCTGCTGTGTCTGCTGGGCAGGCAGTCTGGACGCCGGATGACAGCGGCATAGTCTTTGTCGGATGGCAGAACGAGCCATACAGAGTGGGGCTAGTCTACTGCAGCAATAGGAAGTAATCACAAACATCCTCCTATGCCCTCACTTCATGCTAATTATGGCAATCAGAATTTTACTGTTCTAATAGTTTGACCCACAGGTTTTTTTAAAGAGTGGACCAGTTGAAGGTACTAGTTCTTCAAAGGATGATGACAATTAATATTTCACTGATAGGACAGATAAATTGTTATGTGATAAATTATCATGGTATGATTTATTACAACATTCAGTTCACATGTATCTAAAACAAGTTTACATGAATGTGATAAAACTGCTTGCCCAATATACAAACAATGTGTGATAAATGCGGGGCCTTGTCATTGTTCCTTGATCTGGGGTAACTTTTTCTTCATTGTTTTTGTTTTGTTTTGTTTTTTACATTACTCTGTGTACGATCTCAGTGATCATGCCAGGAGTAGTATGCTTCCTACCTTTATATCAAAACATCACAGTTTTAGCCTGCTTGTGTAGGGAGCAAAAAACAAAACTCAACAAAATGACAGTCTTATTGACAATCTTGTCGCATAACCTAAAGAGTCACTTTTACATCATATGTGATTTTTTTTTTTTATTAAGGAAACTTGTTGCATTTAAATGCTTGTTTTCACAGAGATTGTGTGACATGTAGTCCCCCCTTGATATTTTCCTGGTTAGTATAAGAAAACATATATCTCTCCAGTATGGAGATGTTTACACTGGCATTGAGACTATTTGCATTGCATGTGAATTTCCAATCTCTTTTTGTTTTGCTAACAGGGGTGCCATCTACCATCTTGACCTTGCAAGTGGAGTTTGCAGTAAGTACGAATCTGTTTGTGTTATGAGATGGTCAGTAGAATTTTCCTTATTGCATATAAATGAGAACATTTTGTTGCTAGTGGTTGGGTACGTAGGTTGGCCGTATGCTACATGTATATGGCCGTATGCTGCACATATGTGGAAATGAATGAGGTGATCTCATGCACCCTCACACAATGCGGAGATCAAGTAGGATCAGACTTTCGGTGTTTATTCACTTTTTTTTTTGGGGGGGGGGCAATGCAGGAGTACTGTTCAGCAGGCACAGGCAGAGCATATATGCGGTAATCGCATCAGATTTTTTACTCTTAATCAAGACTAAAACATTGTTACTTCCCAATAGAAATGCATATTCAGAGCTTATAACTTGATGTTTCTTTTCCCCACGCATAACAATTGCTGAGAAGTCATAGCAATTGCTGATAAATCTACAAAACTGTAGTCGTTTTGAGATAGAGTTCTCTATGTTTTTGGGTGCAATCAAATAGAGCTTGTGCTGTGCACGGCACAGTGTTGTTGACACATTGTTATGGAAATTGAATAGCTCCGCCACTGTTTGAGTTTATACAGTTACATACGATAGGAAGAATTTCCTTTAAATGAAGTTAAGGTCACTACAGGTGGAAAGTTCTAAAGTGCAATCAGGATAACTGCACTGTAGATTCAACGTAAAAACAAATTACAGAATTTTATTTGAAATCATCCTGTTATGTTGACATGAGTATTGGAGAGATATCTTTACTGTTTGCTGCACTTGAAGAGGCCTGCTGAATTGTTTGAAGAAAATCATAGAATATGTCAGGAAAATATTTATTCTGCGTCACCAAACTTAGAGGTGGGTTGAGAAAATATTTGAATGTGCCATTCTAGTGTTTTATGTGTTATGAATGGATGGCATTTATGTGTTTCAAGGAAAACAAAATACTTCTCGTGTTTCGAGACATGTCTTACCTTGAATCAGATATAGTATGTTTATTTTGTATCTGTTATTTACTTGTTACATACAGTGTTGACCTGTGAAAAATTTATCTACAAGTTGACAGGTGTCCAAAATTGTAAAAATTAATTTTACACACGTGCAATATTATGCACTGTGATCGAAACACTGTCTAAAGCATTTATGTATGTTATGTGTAATTTTGACCAGTGACTATCATGCCTGAGGCCATGATATTATGATGAACAAACGTCTTTTGTCTTTATGTCCTTTGAAAGCAGTTAAAGTTGTACATTTCCTGCACTAATATCAACCATGATGGCATCTCCTTTTCTTGCCTATAGAGCCGATCAGTGTGACGGACCAGTCGGTGTCATCTCCGAGATTTAATCCTGATGGATCAGCCCTCGTGTATCTCAGGAACTCCTGCCATGGACCCCACAGGAAGTGTGAACAGCTTATGGTGGTACATGAAAGCAACAATTCTCCAAATACCAAATACTCATACCAGTTTTGCAAATCATCCAATCCCACCTTAAAAAGAGTGTAAACTTTAATAGTGAGACAATGATATCGGATATTACCAATGAGTCTTGGTGTGTGTTAACTGTGTCGGTGTGAACAGTCTATGGAAAAAGCACATTATATTTGACTGTTGGCCACTGATATGATTGTGTCAAAACTTGCCATGATATGTTTTTTTTTTTTTTTTTTTTTTAATGAGTATTTATTCTTTTCAAGTTTGTTCTTTTTGTTCTGTTTCTTTTTGAACAAGTGTGAATGGAGCAGTAAGGAGACAAGGGTTGGTGTGGATATCGTACAATCACCTACAGGTATGGAGAAAATCTTATATACCAGTCCTAAAATTGCCTAAGGTGTCTTTGGAGTTTTTGTAGTGGAGGAGAGGGTCTTCATACAAGACTTCATAGAATCTTGCAGACTGTTGGCTCCACTTGTTGTCACACTAAGACTAATGCTGTTTGATAACATTCCAAGCAAATACAACACCCTGTATCAATTTGAGTATTGTTTTTGCCCCTACTGTGGAATCTTAAATTTCACCAGAAATTGCCAAAGATACCATACAATGCTTTCTAGGATTATAAAATATGGCAAGATATTTTTGCAATATTAAGTGAGTTGTGCATGAGATGAATAGAGGAATCAAACTCTTAGGCACTATCATGGGTGATTTATTTGCAGTGCAGTGAAACCTGTCAATCATGAATGGCGGGTGAATGCAGCAATGGCAGTCATTGAAGCGTTTGCTGTCGATAGCCTGACCTACCTTTGCATGGCTGTAAAGCAGAAAAATAAATGTTGAAATTTGGCTTGGCTGCGGCTATGTGTGAGTACGTGGCTACCATATGCAGTTGATCATCTACCATGGGATACAAATTGGTGGCCGTTGGTCGCGTTAAACAGGTGGCCACTTTACACAGGATCTTTAACATGGTTTTTTTTCATGGGGGAGGGATCTTTTAGTGGTTGCATATGGCAGGTAGCTTCTATACACCGGTGACCGCTAAGGCAAGTTAGACTGTATAACATGTAGAAACGTATCATTCTGTCGTGTCAACAGTGGCAAACCCATTTCCTGGTCTGTATGTGGCGAGTCTGGGCCGAGGCTGCTGGCTGGACAATGAGATGCTAATCATGAGCAGTATGTGGAGAAGTTCCAAGGTAAGAGTGTGTGCGCTGGGGAGAACCAGGTGTGTCTAACTTCACACTAGTGAACTATAATGTAGACTTCTATTTGATAATGAGAGAGAGAGTTTGTCTTGTCAAATCTGTTTTTTATTTTCTCATTAGAAAACAGACTATTAAAGTGTACATTATAGTTATTATTGAAATTGAGCTGATATAGAACCGATACTATGTGATGGATACTTGATCATGTCATAGGACACAACATACAATCTGAGGCACAGAAAGACAGTGTGTTTTGCTGTATACAGTTCTGTGTGTAGGTCATTGAAGTATGCCCTACAAAGCCAAGTCATATTGAAAGGGATTCTTCTCCTTTTCTGAAACTGGACTTAAAGGGGCATTCCGGACGATTTTCATAATTTCACGTCATGTAGTACATAAATCGACAGCTCCATGTATAGATTTGTGGAATTTATTGTGGTCCTTGAGCAGAGAAACCAATAAATTGAAAATCTTTAACAAATTACACTGAACAGTGTTGATGACATCAGAGCCTCATCTATTTCAGAAATGTAGCAGTGTAATTCCATTACAATACCGCTTGTTCAACAAGGTCACCTGTGAAAAATCTATGCAACTCATGCATTCTTATGGTGAGGCTACTATGTCACCATCCTTAGTTCATTGCAATTTGTTATAGATTTTGAAAATATTCTCATTCCTCATCCCAATCACTAAAAATTCTGAAACTCTGTACTCAGTTTAAGTAATTTATAGTTGTTCAAATGTAAAAGTCTGAAAATCATCCGGAGGTCCCCTTTAACCAATGCAGTTGAGTTTATCACAGCACTGGACTGTCTTGGAATAGGATGGAGTAGTGACTCAGTAGCTTTGAGTGTCTTATTTAATACATTTGAGGAAAAGAGGCTTATATGCTTCTAATATATAGATGAATTTATGACATTAATAGAGCGAAACTGGTAAATGGTGGCAACATCAATACAATCCCACACGTTCAATGCAGGCCATGATTACAGTCAACATCAGGACTGGAGAAGTGACAAGGGTGACCGACGACTCCCAGTTCAGGTCCTGGACCTTCTGTGACCACCTGGAAGGACTGGTCCTGGCCTATAGATCATCTCCCGTCACCTCGGGGCAACTGGTCAGTTTGATGTCTCCTGAAAGGAACCCTTACCCAATAGCTCACACAGCTGGCAAGGATTTGGGGGTTGACTGTTCCATATAACCTGAGGGGGATGGGGGGGGGGGGGGGGTAAGGGTCAGTTTAGAGACCACATTTGATGTGAGATGATCACTGCTAAGGCATTCTATGGTGTATCCCCAAATATTAACAATGTGTGCAAGTATTTTTCCCCCCTTGTTTGAGGTTCTGGAACTACTAGAAAGAAATACAAATGGATAATTCAAAGCCTCACTTTGAATTGTCATTATGCATGCCAATAGAAATTAGTAGTGTTAAATATCACGAGAGGTGATGCCAGTGGAATATGTTGTCACTTTTCTCATTATGGGAAATACCATGGAAATAGATACTGCGGTATTCCAGTTGGTACCAGCCTCATTTATGAAATACTGTGGTATTTCTGGCCCGAAAGTGCACCTCTTGGAGATATTGTACTGCGCATATGCATATTTCCTATGGGGAGAAGACAGGGAGTGTGTTAAGCCACTTGAGAAATACAAATGGTGATATTTCACGGCAGGGCTTGCACTTGAATTTCACTGCGTAATTTGCACGAAGTTTGGATTACCACCCTAAATACGGGTCGGCATTATTTCGCTATCAAAGTCTTTGTGCTCACATTGCAAAATACTGAGAAAAATACTCTAGTATTTCACCGTAAGTGTGAATGACTTTTTTGCTTTATAGGTTCTTGGCACTCTGCCAAGGAACGGCAAGGCAACAAGTCTGGTGTGGAAACCACTGCACGAGGCGTGTGTGAACTTCTCAGACCTGGAGTGGTCTGTCATACAACTACAGCCTCAGTCAAAGGAAGGCCAGTATGATAATTAATGATAATTAACAGTGCTTATATAGCAGGTAACATATAGTGCATATGTCCCTTAGTGCTCAAAAAAATGGAAAGATTATACAAAAACATACAGTTTTTATTACAATGATGGTACCAAGCTTCATTTTTGCTTACAGTTTAAAAAAAAGCATTTTCAAAGCAAACTTGAATTTATCAATATCAGTGAATTGTCTTAAATTCTGGGGTAAATTATTCCATAGGGTGGAGGCGTTGTAAGGAAATGTTCGTTCTCCATAGACTGTTCTTCTGTTCTATACTCATTTCAATCTTGAAATAAGCCCTCATTTTTTTCTCCAAATCTTGATTACAAACTAACCTCTTTTATTCTATTAATTGCGGAAAAGCTAGCATGTTTCATTTTAAATACTGCTAACCTTAAGTGAAGTGTCTACATTATTCTATGACCATGCATCCATTTTTATTGCTGTCAAAATGTTGTGTTATCAAGCATCTGATAAATACTTTTTTATTTTCTGTAGTAATCTAAGACCTGGTCCTATGAATAGATTTAAAAAATAATGATGATAGTGATGAAGCTTTTAAGGAAGGACTTTAGTGGCTTGCAAAATGTGTACATTTTATGTTTTATCAAGTGATGACATAGGCATTAAATTGGAGGTCAAATACTGCAAGCATAGGGTACAATGTTTTTGAGAGAGCAATACTTTTTTTTTTTGTGGTAGTGGTCTGCATCACAATGTTACCAACCAGTTGCATGTTTGACTTCTATAGGCAGGGACTTGGACTTTGAAGCCATCATCATGAAGCCCGCAGCAGACAGTTCTTCTCCACAGAAACCTCCTCTTATCGTATGGCCTCATGGTGAGATTTTTTTCTGCTTTGTCAATGTCTATTCTGCAACTGATCTTTTTGACATCACAACATGCATTATTCTTTTGAAAGGTGGTTGCCATCAGCCTAATGTCTTTACTTTCTTTGGTCACATTTTAGAAATTGCATGCTGTACTAAGCAACAATGACACCAAACATTGCCCATGTTGCATGAAAAGTTGTGTTTTAAAGTAAATGGCCACTCTATGTTCCAGGCAACTTTATCGCCCTGAAGTGCATTAAAGAAAAATTGAAACAAAATGCTAAAAGTTTCATACTACAGCTGGTGATGTCACATGCGTCGAACGGTATAAAGAAAATATAAAGAAAATTCAACATATTTTCACTTTCCTCACATAATAAAAGAGCACTTGATTTGCCTCTTTCAGGAGACAGAAGAATAATATTACCCTTAACACACATCAGTATCGAGTCAAAGCAATGTGCACTTTTTTCAAAATATGAAATTTTGTTGAATTCTCTTTATATTTTCCTTATATCATTCTATGCATGTGACATCGTTACACTGTAGTAGTCCTCTCATCTAGCAGTGTCTGCGCAGAAAATTACAAGATTCATAACTTTTGAATGGTTTGTCAGATTTTCCACAAACTTTCACTAACGTGTACTACTAATATTGCTGCAGTCTCTCAATCCACGTTTTGAAGGTGAACTTGTCCTTTAAGTGAATCCAGTCAGAGCTTTCAAATTTTGCCAAACTTCTTGATCACTCGCCAGGGGGACCTCACTCAGTGTATGCAGGAGACTACTTTCTCTTCTCTACAGCTTTCTGTCGCCTGGGCTTCGTCATTGCTCTCGGTAAGATGAGGCTGTTTCAGTTTCTTCAAAAATTCACCCGTTCCCTTTTGCAGCTGTAGTAGTGCATGTGAGAATGAAAGGTTGAGCGTAGCCTTTGGCATTTCAGGATCAAATAGCTCAAAGGGACGCTACTTCAACATGCTGTCTAGGTTTTATTTGTATGTAAGAGAGAGAGAGAGAGAGAAAAAAAGCAGGACCTTTGTGACATTAGGAGATGTCCTTTGCAATGTCAAATTCTACAAGTTTAGAATCCAAGCTGTGTAACACAGTTGTACATGTCCACTTTTAGAGGTGATAGTACAATTCGCCATGCCTCCACTGATTAATTGATTTCCCTTTCAGAATTTTGGAGAAAATATGAGAGATTGTTTTATTTTAACTGCTTGGCAGTGCAGACAAATTATAATCAAGCTTGTGGTTACTGTGCTGCTCTGTGCAGAAGTTCGAATAACGCTCAATTCTGTTATCAACTACCAATATGTCATTTGTTTTTGTTAATTTTCTGTTATCGACTTTTGTAAGAGTCTGTGGGATCATGTATACCTTAGTATCTTTTGACAGATATGCCAACTGTTACCATTTTTTTTCTTCATTAAAGGTAAAAATATAGTGTTTTGACCAAAAACATGCGTATTCAGCCGTCAGAATACTGTAAAGCTTTTTACATGGTTGGCATCTTTGATTTAATACCATATAGCATATATGATCATAGATATTAAAGAAGATATGTCTTGTATGTAGACTTGTAGGTATTGAGCCCAAAGTACAGTATCGTGCTATATTAAATGACCCATGCTTATTGTATGCAGTCACGTGCATGACTTTTGCCTATTCAGTGTGTATAGTACTACATTCTGATAATCTCAAGGAAGCAACTATACATCAGTGTTCTGTGTCTTTGCTCTGCCGAGTCTCTGAAACCTTTAAGTCTTTAAAATCCTGTGATGCCATGGAGGAGTATACAGTATGAGTGCATTCATAGTAGTTTTGTTTCATAACATTGTACGACCTCTGTCCATCTGCCAGTGAACTACCGAGGCTCTGTGGGCTTTGGCCAAGCCTCCGTGGACTCACTCCCCGGCCGCGTGGGCACCAATGACGTCCAGGATGTTCAGGTAGGAGATGTGGCTGGCACTAACAGGAAATGTCATTGATATTCCACGAAGTGATTTCTGCTTTGTCTCACCACTGAACATGGTATATTGCTATTCAATATTGATGTGATCGTGAGTATTTTTGGTACTCTGGAGACAAATACATGTACATAAAGTTATTCATTTCTTTTTATGCCTCCGCCACGAAGTGGTGCCGGAGGCATTATGTTTTCGGGTTGTCCGTCCGTCCGTCCGTCCGTCCGTCCGTCCGTCCGTCCTTCCGTCCGTCCGTAATGAATTTTGTGGACAAGGTAACTATCAAAACCTGTTGAAGTATCCTAATGAAACTTGGCATGTATGTGTATTAGGGGGTGAAGTTGTGCCTATCAACTTTTGGGTGCACATGCTCAAGGTCAAAGGTCAAAAGATCAAGGTCAAATACATAAAATTTCACTATTTCCACCATATCTATTGAATGCCTGAAGATATTTTCTTGAAACTTAGTGTATACATGTTTTACCCAATTAAGATTCTCTGGTGAAAGTTTGGGTCATGAGGTCAAAGGTCAAAGGTCAAAAGGTCAGGGTCAAATACATAAAATTTCACTATTTCCACCATATCTATTGAATGCCTAGAGAGATTTTCTTGAAACTTAGTGTATACATGTATTACCCAATTAATTCAATTCAATTCAAAGGTTTATTTTCACTTCTTTCAACAGAATGTACAAACAAAATATAGATTCGACATGCGTTTGAAGGAATGATACATAGATAGCAAAGAATAACATTTGTCAATAATCATTACAAAATTAGGCATTTTTCATACAGACATATTTATACATTCTGCGAAAAAAAGTGGAGGTACCCACTCAAAAGACTATGCTTGTACAACGTGTGCACCTCACAGGAGGTGTTACCCAATTAATGTATTACCCAATTAAGATTCTCTGGTGAAAGTCTGGGTCATGAGGTCAAAGGTCAAAGGTCAAAAGGTCAAGTAAAAATATTAAAACTTCTTTTTTTTCTCCGTACCTTGGAAAATTGTTCAAGGTATCTTCATGGAACATAGTATATACATGTACTGACTGGAAGTGATTATCTAGAGAATGTAGGGTTCATGGGGTCAAAGGTCAGGGGTCAAAGGTCAAGTGCAAGACTTCAAATTTTACTATTACCCTCATATTTATGCAATGCCAGCAGGGTTATTTTTTTTTACACTTGGTGTATGCGTGTGTAACCTAATAGAAATTCTCTGGAAAGTTTTTTTTTTTCTCTTTTTGCCTCAAAGGTCAAAATGGTCAAAGATCAAGTGAAAGTGCTGAACTAACTTTTTCCTCCATATCTCGGAAGTGGCTCAAGTTACCTTGAAACTTAGTACATATTATGCATGTTCTACCTGAAAGTAATTATCTTATGAATTTTAGGGTCAAGGGCCAGATGAAAATGGTAACAATTTACTATTCAATTCAGAAATGGCACCTTTTCTCCACACCTGTACCTTGAAAATTACTCAATGCCTAAATGTATGAATGGGTCAAAGTCAAGTTAAAGTCCTTAAATCCATAGATACATGCTCTCCTATTCATCCAATTAAACCTACGTCAAGGAAGGTGAACATTCAACACATTTGTGACAAACTTGTCATTCCAATATTTTGCCAATTTTGTGAAAATGTAATCACAAAGTGTCCACATGTACTATCTAGACCTATTGGGAAAATCATGCATTATGGCGGAGGCATACCAGTCGCCAAAGCGACATTTCTAGTTTTGTGTAGAGCAAAATACAGGGCTGTTGAGAAATCAGCTTATTTTATCATCAATAATTGATTTGACTTCACTCTGGCGACAGAATGATTCATTCTTTGACTCATAAAAAAGTGAATGAATAAGTAAAAAAGAAGAAGAAGATATTAATCATGGTTTATATGTATCTCAAATGACTTGTATTATTTTTCGTAATCTCCGTTGTTCGTTAATATGAGATCCCACTCGTACGCATGCGCAGTCAATTCATTCGTAGCGTGTGTTTCTTAGCGGTCAAGTCGCCATTTTGAGCTCTTAATTTCGCCGATTTTCTTCACTCTACGATCTGTCGCGTTCAAGTTTTCGGGGTTTCATAGGTTATTTTACCTCCCCGATCGTTTGGTAGTATTTTTGGAGAGTGATGGAAGCGAATTCGGGTTCTTCCACGAAACCGAATTTCCCGCACGAGAAGCTGGTTCGCGATGCGGGTTCCACCAGCATCGCCAGCGGACCGCGAGCGGGTCCCTCCCCCGGCAGCGATCCGGGGGGAAAGGGTAAGACGGCAGCGGCGAGCTCGGCTAGCCGCGGTGGTAAAGGCACCGGGAAAGCCAAAGGCAAAGCACCGGCGAAGATTACGTCTCCTCCTCCCGTGATTGCACGGAAGTTCGCCAAGTCGGCTGCTACTTCTGAGGTCTCAGACCTTTTGATTAAGAAGCCCTCGATCATGAATGACTCTGAGATAATAGCCAAAGATTCTCGGGCTCTCCAGGACTGCATTCGTGCAGATCCTATTTCAAAGAAGGACAGTCAGGCCTGCATTCGTGCAGAGCCTCCACAGACCACGACCTCGAAGTCGGGACCAAGCACTAGTGTTGGTGGCTCAAATTTTGAACATCGTCTGAATAAACTGGAAGAGATGCTGGGAAAATTGGTGGATCATTTGCCACTTTCTCATCCACAAACTCGTAGTAGTCATGACACGAGAAGTCTCGGAGATGAGGATGATAATCTCCTTTTATCTGACTATGAGTATGACTGTGATCAAGATGATGGGCCTTTTGGCTGTAAACTTACACCAGCGTCTGACTCACAGACTTCTGATTTCAGTGCTGAAACAAGCACTGAAGATAGTAATGCTACTCCTGCCTCTGGCAAGAATGTAGCCATCCCAGCTATCGCAGCAAAATTCGCAGTGCCTCTCAGCGTGGGGAAACCCTTAGATGAGGATATTGCTGGGTCGGTATCCTACCTTGTCAGCCACACTCTTGAACAGGCTGCCCTAGAGGAGACTGGTAAGAAGTACACTAGCCCAGAAAACTGTCCACTACTTGACGTGCCCAAAGTCAACTTGACAATTTGGGAGAATCTAAACCCTACTACCCGGGCTAGGGACCTGAAGCTACAGCGTATTCAGAGCGCTCTTGTGAAAGGCATCACTGCTTTTGCGCAGACCCTTTCTGCTTCGGAGCTGTCAGAAAAACAGCAGGACGCTCTCGGACTCCTGTGTAGCTCTAATTTTGAGCTGAACGCCTTGAGGAAGGACCTCATTAAACCTGGCTTGAATGCAAAATTTGCACACTTGTGCAAGCCTCAGAACCCTGTGACCAAACAGCTGTTTGGTGACGACTTAGGAAAGAAAGTCAAAGACATCCAGGAAGAACAAAGAGCAGCAGCCGGTGTTGTGAAAGGCTCAAAACCTTTCTCAACAGGTAACTCCCGTCAGCGTCCATATTCGCAGTCGCAGTCTCACTATCACCCTTACCGCCGACAGACGGAAGCTAATTACCGTAGAATGAAATCAGCGGGGTGGACCACGCCAACCGTACAGGCTGGGTCGGTACAGCGGCCTTTTTTAGGCCAGCGTTCGTGGAAGCCACACACTGCCACCTCGATAACCAGACCCAACAAGGGCAGCGGCCGACAGAGCCCTCAATACCGGGGGTTTGCGGGGGCCCGCAAGTAACTGAGCATGTTAAACCAACAGTCTCCTCATCCTCTGCAGAGGTGAGTACATGCCCTCTCATAAATCTTGCTTGTTCGATGGTGGGTGGACGACTGAAAAATTTCTATGACAAATGGAGAAGCCTGACTTCAGATCCATACATTTTGAATGCTGTCAAAGGATACAAACTCGAATTTGATCCTAATGAATTTCCTACTGTAAGAGGGAAAGAGTTGTATAACTTATCTCGCAGTTCAGAGCTTAACAGTCAAATAGAGGAAGAGATTTCTCGCCTCTTAGCTAAAAATGTGATTGAACTTTGCGAACATGAGAATGGAGAATTCATCTCCAATATTTTCACAAGACCCAAAAAGAATGGTTCCTTACGAGTTATCCTTGATCTTTCTGATCTTAATACAGGCATCCTTTATCAGCATTTCAAAATGGACAACATACATACAGCCTTGTCACTGCTCAGCCCAAATTGCTACATCGCATCTATTGATTTACAAGATGCATACTATTCAGTTCCCGTCCATCCATCATCGAGAAAGTACTTGCGTTTCTATTGGCAAAGTAAACTGTACCAATACAAGGCCCTACCTAATGGTCTCAGCTCGGCTCCCAGACTGTTTACAAAAATGCTGAAGCCAGTGTTTGCCCAGCTTAGAACAGAAGGACATGTAGTTATGGGTTATCTTGATGACACTTTGATAATTGGGAGATCTAAGGATGCTACCCATAGGGCTGTTTCAGCTACCACTAAGCTTCTAACAGAGCTGGGGTTCTTAATTCATCCTGAGAAGTCAGTACTTAGCCCAGGCCAAGACCTAGAGTTCCTTGGGTTTCATTTGAATACTAGGTCAATGCACATTACTTTGCCAAGGGAAAAACAAGATGACATTTATGAGGTTTGCACCTCCCTCTTATCCCATGCCACCCCATCCATTCGAAAGGTTGCTAGGGTCATAGGGAAAATAGTTGCCACGTTCCCTGCAGTACAGTATGGCCCACTGCATTACAGATATCTAGAGAGAGACAAGGTACAGGCCCTTAAGGCAGCTCGTGGTCATTTTGATAGGCCCATGACTCTTTCCATGGAGGCACGACATGAATTGATATGGTGGAAAGAACATATTCATGAGTCATTTAATCATGTTGTCAGACAAAAGGTCGATTTGGAGCTACGTACAGATGCCAGTGCAGAGGGGTGGGGTGCTACAGACTTAACCTCTCACACAGGTGGCAGGTGGACCACAGAGGAAGTACATTCAGCTCAAACATCGGGTATTAATTACCTAGAAACACTGGCAGCTGGACTGGCTCTGAAATCCTTCTGTGCAGATAAGAGAAATGTACATGTCCTATTGAGGATTGATAACACTACGGCTGTTGCCTACCTTAATAACATGGGAGGGCTGAAATCAGAAACGTGCAATCAGGTAGTGTTAGACATCTGGCATTGGTGTATAGAACGTAATATATGGCTGTCAGCAGCTCACTTACCTGGGTGCCAGAACAACGAGGCAGACTTCATGTCTAGACACTTTAATGACAGAACAGAGTGGATGCTAGATAAGAATAGCTTTGAGAAGATTGTGGCTAAGTATGGTGCACCAGTAATTGATTTGTTTGCATCCAGACTAAATGCTCAGCTACCTAGGTACGTTTCATGGTTGCCAGATCCCAATGCAGAGTCAGTTGATGCTTTCACACTAGACTGGGGAAAATTTGCACTCTTTTATGCCTTCCCTCCTTTCTGTTTGGTAGCAAAATGCCTACAGAAAATACAAGAAGACAATGCACATGGCCTGCTTGTGGTACCAAATTGGCCTACACAGGCCTGGTTCCCTCTCTTGACAAGTATGATGAGTGAAGAACCTTTGATCTTGAAAAGAAGCAAATCCTTGCTGACACAACCAGTATCTAAGGCTACCCACCCACTCTGCACTAAACTCGATCTTCTTTGTTGCAGGATTGGCGTTCACAATTCGAGATAAAGGGATTACTGGACAGGACTGTGGACGTGTTGTGTGCATCTTGGAGACTGTCTACACGCACACAATACGGAACCTACATTAGGAAATGGCAAGAGTATTGCAGACAGGAAACTTTGAACAGTCAGTGCACTGCTGTAGAAAGTGTTATAGAATTTTTGAGTTATCTGTTTCATGTACATAAGTTGAGTTACAGTGCTATTAACTGTGCCAGAAGTGCTTTGGCCTCAGTGGTGCTGTTGGAGAACAGCAACTGTACAATTAGTACACATCCTTTAGTGACAAGATTCATGAAAGGTGTATTTCATTTACGAACTCCGCTGCCACGGTACAACCATATCTGGGACGTTAAAATCGTGTTAGATCATCTCCGCAAAATGTCACCAGCCAGTAAGCTATCTTTGTGTGAACTTACTCATAAGCTGTGTATATGTTGCTCGCACTCACTTCGGTACAAAGGGCACAGACTTTGTTCTACATTCATATTGATGGCCTGGTTTGGAAGGATAATAGCGTAGAGATTCATGTCAGTGACTTGGTAAAACAGAACAAGACCTCCGACAGAGTAGGGAGTACGACTACAATTGAAGAGTATCCTTCAGAGAAGAGACTCTGTGTGGTACGCTACCTGAAAAAGTACATTGAGCGTACAAAAGTGATGAGGGATACGGAAAGGCACCTGTTCATATGTTATAGGAAACCTCACAAACGAGCCAGTAAGCAAACCATCTCCAGGTGGATAAAGGAGACAATGAGTGCGGCGGGTATCGACACTAGAATTTTCAAACCGCATTCTACAAGAGCTGCAGCAGTCTCTACTGCAAAGACAGCAGATGTGCCCATAGCGGACATTCTGAAACAGGCCGGATGGTCTAATGAGGAAACCTTCAACAGGTTCTATGATAAGCCGTCGATCAGGGCAGGACCTAAATGTAGGTTCTCCATGGCGGTACTGGATAATCATTGAAGAGAAAGGGTATTATTGGTGAACTACTATGTCATTCTTATCACCATTCATTGTTTGGTTTTTGCAGAAATGCGACCACTGGCTTCAAAATTTCATATTAACGAACAACGGAGATTACGAAAAATAATAAATAAATTAAACGAGAACTTACCTGTTTGAAGTTTGATTTTTATTATTTGAGTAATAGGAGTGTGAGTTAATATGCCCTCCACTCCCACCCTCAATTCAAACTTCAAGGTAATGTTCTTACTCCGTCAAATTATTTCCAGTTTGTGGGATTGTGACAGTGGTCGCATTTCCTCATGGATCAGGCAAATCTCACTTGACCCAGTTGGGTCTTTGGTTCAGTTCTCTCACCTAAGTTGACATTATGTATTAGACGTCGGAAGACAGTCCGATTTCTTAGGTGGAGATTTGCCTGGGCGACGAATATTGACTGCGCATGCGTACGAGTGGGATCTCATATTAACTCACACTCCTATTACTCAAATAATAAAAATCAAACTTCAAACAGATAAGTTCTCGTTTAATTTATTTATTCACATGTTGATGGCAGAGATTTAATTGTTATAATTGCATGCTCTTCCATTTCGTTGGTAACCAGCATACACTATCAATTGCTCTCATGTACACGCTGTATGTGCTTCATATTAATATTTGTGCTTTTTTTTGTGAGTTAGTAAAAAATGTCCTTTTTAGATTTTGCTGTGTAGAAAGAAATATTCACTATTTACTCATCCATCTGTCTAAAATGCAGACTACAGCTGAAGAAGTCTTGAAGCGAGGCTGGGCAGACCCTGAACAGGTGGTAGTCTCGGGTGGCTCACATGGGGGCTTTCTGTCGACACACATGATTGGCCAGTATCCAGTGAGTGGAGTTAATGCCAACGAATAGCGTCAATGCTTGATAATAATTATGAGCATAGAGATTAGTAAGTTATAGAGGAGGCTGTAATCTTTGTAACTTTCTTGAAATAGCTGATATGATCCAGGTAGTCAACCTGACACTGAATGGTATAAAACATTCTAAAACAGACATTTGTAAAATGACATTGAAAACCTTAAATCACAATTACATGCTCATGCTTCTCATTTATCTTGTGCGTACACAGGGCGTTACACTAACTTTTCTCCCAGATGGCCTTCTCAGGCCGCTAAAGTCTTTGAATTTGACATTATTGTGGCCCAAGAAAGAGATGTAGTGGCCCATAATAAAAGGAAATATATATTTAATTTTGAAATTGACCTGGCCGATGGAGCCACCAAAAGATAGCCTTTTAAGAAATTTGATGGCCCAATTTCAATTTTTAGGGTCCCCTAGGCCACCGGGCCACAGGCCACCAGGTCACAGGTCACCGAGCCACAACTGCAATGTAATGCTGAGCCTAGCTTACTTGTCTTTTACTAGCTAATCATTGCTTCATCAATCTGTCTTTATTCATAGCACGAGTTACTTAAAGGGGAAGGCTAGTAACTGATCAGTGGGAATCAGTGGAAATGCTGGGAGATGATTGTTCCAATCCTTATGGGATTCATTCAAGAGTACATTGTATATCTATTGTTGTGTGAAAATGATTTGCTTCAGAACGGTCTCATATTCAAGTAATGTGCAGATTAATGATCCGTCACGGACCAGGGACGCTAACCTGGAAGCATTATACTGCACATTACTTGAATATGAGACCATTCTGAAGCAAATCATTTTCACACAACAATAGATATACAATGAACTCTTGAATGAATCCCATAAGGATTGGAACAATCATCCCCCAGCATTTCCTCTGATTCCCACTGATCAGCTACTAGCCTTCCCCTTTAAACCGAATTAAGCCTTTGTACAAGTGTGTATGAAAATGAAAGCTAGTGTAAAAGTTGTCATCTTTTTATACATGTACATCCTACAAATGTCTCATGTGTCATCACAAAGTTTAATAGTATAGAGCTGTGTAACATGCAGATTATTGATTTCTCCCCTCTCTTTAATACCCTTTCTCCTTTTTACTCTGCATGGTTATTCACAACAAGGATTTTTACAAAGCCTGTGTAACAAGGAATCCAGTCACAGATATTGCAGGTATGAGTGGTCAGAGAGTACAATAAAGGGTTTGGTGTCAGTATTTGGCCTTCTGAGGGGGATTCCTCCTCTGAAAAAAAAAAGAAAAAAAAAAGGAAAAAAGAAAGAAAAAGAAAAAAGAAAAGAAAAGAGATGTTGACTTTGAAATTGATAAGAGATTTCAGTCAAACGAATAGAATGCTGAAAATTTTAATTAAAATCAGACATATGATAGAAAAGTTACATGATTGTAAATGTTCACCTATTCTAATGAAACACTTACACCAAAGTAAGTATAAAGAGAATTCAAATTATTTTTATGCCTCCGCCACGAAGTGGTGCTGGAGGCATCATGTTTTCGGGTTGTCCGTCCGTCCGTCCTTCCGTCCGTCCGTAATGAATTTTGTGGACAGGGTAACTACCAAAACCTTTTGAGGTATCCTAATGAAACTTGGCATGTATGTGCATTAGGGGGTGAACTTGTGCCTATCAACTTTTGGGTGCACATGCTGAAGGTCAAAGGTAATACATACATTAGGGGGTGAACTTGTGCCTATCAACTTTTGGGTGCACATGCTGAAGGTCAAAGGTCAAAAGGTCAAGGTCAAATATGTAAAATTTCACTATTTCCACCATATCTATGCAGTGCCTGAAGATATTTTCTTGAAACTTAGTGCATACATGTATTACCCAATTAAGATTCTGTGGTGAAAGTTTGGGGTCATGAGGTCAAAGGTCAAAAGGTCAAGTAGAAATATTAAAACTTCACTTTTTTTCTCCGTAACTTGGAAATTGTTCAAGGTATCTTCATGGAACATAGTATATATACATGTACTGACTGGCAGTGATTATCTAGAGAAGTTAGGGTTCATGGGGTCAAAGGTCAGGGGTCAAAGGTCAAGGGCAACACTTCAAAATTTACTATTTCCCTCATGTTTATGCAATGCCAGCTGGATTATTTTTTTTTTACACTTGGTGTATGCATGTATAACCTAATAGAGATTCTCTGGAAAGTTTTTTTTTTTTCTTTTGTTTTTGCCTCAAAGGTCAAAAGGTCAAAGATCAAGGGAAAGTGCTGAACTAAGTTTTTCCTCTATATCTCGGAAGTGGCTCAGGTTATCTTGAAACGTACTACATATTTATGCATGTTCTGCCTGACAGTGATTACCTTATGAATTTTAGGGTCAAAGGCCAGATGAAAATGGTAACAATTTACTATTCAATACAGAAATTGCACTTTTTCTCCATACCTTGAAAATTACTCAATGCATAAATGTATGAATGGGTCAGAGTCAAGTTAAAGTCCTGAAATCCCCAAATACATGCTCTCCTATTCATCTAATGAAACCTAGGTCAAGGTAAACATTTAACACATTTGTGACAAACTTGTCATTTTAATATTTTACCAATTTTGTGAAAATGTAACTACACATTGTCCACATGTACTATCTAGACCTATTAGGAGAATCATGCATTATGGCGGAGGCATACCAGTCGCCATAGCGACATTTCTAGTTATTTTTCTAGCATAGTTAAAGAGCACTTGAGTTACCCTTTTCAGAAAAGCAAGGAAAATACTGAAAATATTACCTTTAGCATACACATGTATGTCAATAGCACGTTGAAGGAATGTGTACTTTTCATAAGAAAATTGAAATATGTCAAATTATGTCTGTTTTCTATATATCATTTTATATATATGATGCCACGAACTGTAGTAGTACTCTTCTCATCCAGTGATGGCTGCACTGAAACTTTAAAAATGCATAACTTTTCAATGGATTGTCCAATTTTCCTCAAACTTTGCTGCTGTGTTCAACTACAGTAGTATTGCAGCAGGTTTCATTCCCCTTTAACCCTAACTAGGCCGGGCTATTTAGGTAGAGCCGGGGGGGCCGTTGACCGCGTGATCGCGACGAAATTTGGCACATACATTGCCTATGATGTAATCTAAAGTACCATGAAGTTAAATTTTAAAGAAATTATCATTTATGCTAAATTATGCTAATTTATGTGTAATGATGCTTGAAATCAGACAATTTGGTATAAATCACTAAATTAAGCTCAAAATGGGCACATTTTTTGTGGAAATATTCTTTTCAGTCTCCTGAGCAAATATAAGAGAAAAAAATTACACCATCAGAAAAAATTTCCTAAGTATTTTATTGTTTTTTGAATTTCTTATGTATTTCTTTTTTTTTCGACTTTATGTTTTTCATTGTTTTTTCGATGAAACTTGTCCGTGACATTGTTCCGAACAAGAAAATATGTTATTAATTGATTTTAATCCATAAAACCTCAAAATAATCATGCTTTTATGAAATTTGCCTGTAAGCACAGTTTGCATTGAAATTGTACACGAATTCACGTTTTTGAGCAATTTTTGGTCTGACATGCACGTACATATTTATGCGCAACTTCAGAACCGCGTGCCCGGGTATTGCAAATTTGGTGTCAAAAGATGCGGGAGACTCGAAAGAAAAAAGTCACGAAACGTCGCGGTGATAGCTTTTTGCGTTAGCGATACATCGCACGGAACGTCGAGGGGGGGGGCCTCGGAGGCCCCCCCCCCCCGGCCTAGTTATGGTTAAGGATTAAAATAGGTCAAGTGAGTTTACTTGCAGGAAAGAACAGCATCAACAGTGTCTCCAGATATATTTGAGGGTAAAGTGTAAAGTGGGCTGCGATATATATCTCCATCGTGCCATCTCCATCATTCATCCTTACTGTTGTCATTTCATGTGCCCAGACAGAGTTATCATGAATATTTTAACACAGCCAGGTAATCTTGCAAACAGGCTGTATTTTTCTGGCTATCTGATTGTTTCTGGACTTACGTGATTATCTGCTTTTTGTTATTGTTTCCAGCCATGTTTGGGGTCTCAGATATTCCCTCGTGGTAAGACACCCTTATTAATTTTGACTCTTATTTGATTTTTTGTAGTCAGTAGTTCCAAGATAGAGATGATAAATTTTATCTTATGTAGCCACAAGGAAGAGATTAAAAACCTGAGACTGTACCCACATAGAGATTCAGACCTACATACTATTCCTTTATTTTATTTTTTATTTTTTGAAAGGAATATTCCTTTCAGAAAAGAAGGAGCTCTCATTAAACATTGAGTTCCTTGTCTTGTTGGCATCTCTTTGATAGCAAAGTATGAGAGATTGATGAACAATCTTTTTCTTCTTCTTTTATATTCACTTGTGTGGAGGTTGAAAGTGATTTCAGAGTCTTATCTTTCCCAAGTAGTACTTTACAATGCTACAGTGAAAATTTTTTTGGGCGTTATGGAGAGCAACGTTAACATACATGTATATTCTATTTTAAATTTTGCCCAATATGAACTGTTTACTGTCCCTCAGGGTTCAGCTGTGGCTGGAAACTACTGTTAAATGTTTGATTGACTTGTAAGGTTTTATGACTGTATCAAAGAAAATGGACAATCCAAAGACTTTCACAATTTTCAAAATTTTTATTAAACCATTCACATCCACCTGTGAATTTTTGATCTTTAGAGTCAGCTATGACAATGTACAAATCTTTTGATTCATCTGGAATTGACATGTTTTATCCATTGTATGCATGACTCAGATGTTGGGTTTGGCACTTCTTTTCTTTCCTTTATTTTCTACTGTGTATATATGAATTCTTCATTGATCTTTTTTAAAGCTGTATGGCTTGAATGCATTTTTTTTTCTTTTTTTTTTGTTGCTACAAGTCACACACTTTTGCTTGTTTATCTATCAAGGTCAATGACAGAGACTGGGCATGATTTTGATTATGCCACGCCTCCTTCACCAGAGATGTTGAGCAAGATGTTCAGCTCCTCTCCCATGGCGCATGTTCACAAGGTAAACAAATTATTTTCTGGTTGAAAAAAAAAAAAACGAAACAAAACAAGAAAGAAGGAAAGACAAAATGAGGAAAGATTTTCATTGACTAGTAGTGCAGATTGTTCCAAAATGTGATGAAGGATCTGGAAGGGACACAACTGAACTTTACATATTATTTGTATGCATCAAATGTGATAACTCAAACATTTTCTTAATCACTGCTCCCAATGGTAAACAGTGGCTTTAACAAGAGAAATGCAAAGCCTCCTTGATTTGGGAATCATGATTGTTTGTTGAGATGCATGGTGTATAACATAGAGGTATCTCCCTGATTGTTCTCTTTGGAACCTGCCTCATTTTTGTCCCCGCCGAACAAGTTCGAGCAGGGGACTATGAAACGGGCTCCGTACGTGTGTGTGTCCGTGTGTCCGTGTGTCCGTCTGTCTGTCTGTCTGTCTGTGCGTCCGTGTGTGATCAAAATGTTCAATTTGCTACTTCTCTGTCATTTATGAGCCAATTTTGATTCTGTTTGCTTTATATGATAGCACTACATGGGAGCTTTGAAACTTCTACACAGAATTTCAGTTGTGACCTTTGACCTTGACCTTTGACCTATATTGTACATTTTGCTTCAAAGTGCTACTCCTTTGCCATTTCTAACCCGATTTCAATTCCGTTTGCTTTATGTGATGGCACTAGCTGAGGGCTTCAAAACTTCTACACAGAATTTTGACCTTTGACTTCTTTGACCTTTGACCTTGATTTTTGACCTATATTGTACATTGGCTACAAAATGCTACTCCTTCGCCATTTCTAACCCGATTTCGATTCTGTTTGCTTTATGTGATGGCACTAGGTGAGGGCTTCAAAACTTCTACACAGAATTTTGACCTTTGACTTCTTTGACCTTTGACCTTGATTTTTGACCTATATTGTACATTTTGCTACAAAATGCCACTCCTTCGCCATTTCTAACCCGATTTCGATTCCGTGTGCTTTATGTGATGTTACTAGGTGAGGGCTTCAAATCTTCTACACAGAATTTTGACCTTTGACTTCTTTGACCTTTGACCTTGATTTTTTACCTGCCTTGTACATTTTGCTACAAAATGCTACTCCTTTGCCATTTCTAACCCAATTTCATTTCCATTTGCTTTATGTGATGGCACTACAGTCTGTAGGTGAGAGCTTCAAAACTTCTACACAGAATTTCGACCCTGGACTTCTTTGACCTTTGACCTCGACTTTTGACCTATATTGTACATTGGCTACAAAATGCTCCTCCTTTGCCATTTCTAACCCGATTTCGATTCCGTTTTCTTTATGTGATGGCACGAGGTGAGGGCTTCAAAACTTCTACACAGAATTTTGGCCTTTGACTTCTTTGACCTTTGACCTTGATTTTTGACCTATATTATAAATTGGCTACAAAATGCTACTCCTTCGCCATTTCTATCAAAACCCGATTTCGATTCTGTTTGCTTTTTGTGATGGCACTAGGTGAGGGCTTCAAAACTTCTACACAGAATTTTGACCTTTGACTTCTTTGACCTTTGACCTTGATTTTTTACCGATATTGTACATTTTGCTTCTAAATGCTACTTCTGGCGGGGACATATTTTACGCACCGCATAATTTCTACTTTTCCTTGTTCTCTATGAGTTGGGTGAGTGTTTACGCAACCCTGCTTTCACAGTTGTGAGTTGTGACATTACTGAATTCTGTCCTTTCTTCAGGTAAAAACGCCAACACTCGTGATGCTGGGCGCCGCAGATCTGCGAGTCCCTCCTCATCAAGGGCGTCGCTTCCATGAGATGCTCAAAGCCAGGGGCGTGGAAACAAGGTTAGGATTACTTAACACTATCAACCTGTTGAGGACGAGTCTCGAGTTTACTCGGGCAGGTGTCTATGGGAAATGCGTGTTGTAGCAAAATCAGTCCATCCTCAATGGGTTAAAAGTAGCAATGACTAAAAATTGATCAAGACATGAACTGTTCCTTATTGAATTTGTGAGGGTGTGCATATCGGGGGGGGGGGGGGGGAGATCATGCGACAGTAGCTAAGATGTTAAGAGCATCACAGAAAAAAAATTGCGTGTATTAAGTTTCGTAGGATGGATATGAAACAACATGGAGGGCCCCCCAAAAAAACAGAAAAGAAAAAAGAAAAAAGAATGCTTATGATTGGAAGTTGGGTTGTTTAGGAGTGACATTGAGTGAGCTCAGAAGTAATGAATTTTGAATGATGTGTTCAATACTTAAGATATAGATGTAGTAGCTTCTTCGTGTCAAAAATTTGAATACATTAACAGGAAGCTGGGTATTTTCTCTTTCAACCACAGACTGCTGATGTATGCAGACAACAGCCATCCCATCAGCAAAGTGGATGCTGAGGCTGACTGTTTCATGAACATGTACACGTGGATCACTGCACATCTATGATGTCAATTTGAACCTCTTAAGGTGTACTTAAAGATTAGCGATTATTTTTTTTTTTTTCAACCTTGGGCATTTTAGCCATCCACCCACCAATTGCCTTTACATGTAATCACATTTTGATATCTTGGTGGGATAGGTACAATGTAACTGCTAATTACAATCTAAATCTATGTATCTCTCCCTTTTTGTGTCTGTCTGTCTATCTGTCTGTCTGTCTCTCTTTTAATTCAGTTTCCCCCATATGATACAAAGACAGCAATTCAGACTTTCTTATCAAAGCCCTCTAGTACAGACAAATACTCTGTTATTATTATAAACATGTATGGACATTTACATGTTTATAATGTGACATTGTAATTTATAAAGCACAGAATATATATTTGTGTTTTTACCTCCGCCAAGGAAGGTGATGTTTTCATTGTCATTGTTTTGTTTGTTTGTTTGTCTGTTTGCAAAATAACTCAAAAACTTACCAACGGACTTGGATGGAACTTAGATGAAAGATTGAGAATGACACAAGGAACAGATGATTATATCTTGATGGTGATCCGGGAATTTTATGGATTTTGTGAAGGATTTTTGATAGTTTGGCAGGTAGGGTTAATGAACTTGGGAATTCAAGCTGCGCAATTTTGAGGTTTTCACATGGGCATGCACTTCAGTTTTGCTTTGCTCGGGCGAGGTGCCGCGCAGCTGGAAGCAGATACCGAATCAAAGGACTTCTACATTAGGAAATCATATGATTTTCAGCGGGAATACGGATGAGTGGAAATCACCGATCTCATTTAGAGAAGAAGATCAGTGATGGAAATGAGCTGCTTGGTGGAGGTCTGTGCTCTCAGAGTGCTTCTCAGTTTTCTTTTCTTTTTTTCTGCGACAAATCAATCAATGTTCATTGCTGAATTTCATCCCCTGATGTGGTAATAAATGGTAAAAATATAATAGTGAGGCTTCTGGTATTATTGTTGGTACTCCAAACCACTTCGAATACTGTACTTCTTTATCACAAGCACGGTTGCCCCTCTGCTTTACAAGTTGATAATGTGGATTGATGTAAATGTTCTCTGCAAACCAATTCTATTGTAACTTCTGCCGATATGAGTAGGTCTGCAAATCACAAATCCTGGATTGTATCATTGATTTTTAATCATTTCTTTTCTTCATTATTTTTTTTTTCCATACACATTTATCTCTGCCCTGTAAAATGACTTCCCTGCTGTGATATCATCAACCGTAAGTCAGCTGAAATAAGCATCAGAATGCCTAATGTTATAGTCTAACCTTGCCTGACTAGTGCACAAAGTAATAGTAGCAAGACAGGTCTTGTAGAATAACACTGTAAAACTTTTCAATTATTGTAGTCATTTTGAAAATTTGGAAAAATTTTCTGACAAGAAAAGATGTGCATTTGTATCATGTACACCTGTCTTGCCATTGTGAGCTGGTGCAACTTGTTATGGCAAGATATGTACTATTAGGTGGTGGTGTGCTTATTTCAGCTCATTGTGGCTGGTGGCAGTAGCCTAGTGGGTGCAGAACAAAATTGAAATGATTCAAAAGTGTGAAAAATATCTTGATCAAACAGTAATCCTGAATTTGTGAGGGTTAGAACTGTTCACATCTGCAGCAGTCATCATGGAATGATGTTCACAGGACTCAAATTAGATGTGCAGAGGGGCCCCATAAATTCAAAATTTGAACAAAGTAAACATGTTGACTGTTGAAAAGTTGGAAATAATAGAATTTGAGAAAGGGTACCTTATGCACTTCTCATTAGATATCTATTACATGTACATATCAACCCAAAACGTTTGGGAACATTTCACAAAATTTGGAATGCATCTTTCACCACCTGGAATTTGTTTGCAATACATTGAAAGGGTCTGTTAAGAAAATGCGATTTGCACAACTTTTATTCCTGAAATGCCCTCCCCATTGAGTAGTAGGTAGGTAGAATGTTATGTGATGATGGACCGTTTCCATGGCATTCGTATTTTCCAACGAGCTGCATGCAGTTCACTCTGGTGCCAGGAGATTGATGGATACTGCTTTAACCTGATGCATCGATTATCAGTAATTGATTATTAAAAAAAAAAAATAGTAACCACGAGTGGGAATGCTCTGAGATTGTAGTATTTCTGGCGAACCTTTTTGGCTAATATTTCACATTTTTTATTGTTTCCCGATTGAAATTGCGCTATTACAGAGGGCTTGTTTTCCCCACACATTCTTTAACACATGTGTGCATTTTTAAAGCAAAAATTGACAGTTCTGCAGGTATATGAGAACTATGTTTTCACCTTAATTATGTAATTTTCTTAAGCATATTTTCCCCAGGTTTTCATCTAAATACATGACGTGCAGAATAGAAAAGATGACTGCCCAAACCTTCCGAATTAGAGCTTGCTTTGTTTGATTTTTGGATTTTTGGTTTTTATTTTTCATGAAAGTAGACTGTCGTCTTAATTCGCCATTTGCACCATGAGGTATTCAGGGCAGACATTGCACTCAGGGAAACTTTCTCTGTTACTATGGAAACCATGCAGAAGACACAAGATGCATCCACATTTACGTCAGAGGCTGGAAAGTGAAAATGTAAATTCCAGGTTGTATAGAGGACAATACAATAAGCTGTGCTTTTTCTTTTTTACTTAAAAAAAAAAGAAGGAAATTGAGGACATTTTCTAGGGTACTTATCACTGTGGTATTCCAGGACACTAAAAGAATCTATTAGATACCACAATAAATGTAATGCTACTCCATTTGCAATAAAGTGAAATATGTCGGCAACAGTTACTATTCATGTCTCAAGATTTTGTGTTGTCGACAAGCCATGAAATTGGATGGGAGTGGTGAAGTTTATACTATGAGTGCGTGCATGTTAGCAGGTGTAGCCTTCGCAATGAGAATGAATTACAGATGAAAGAAAATTTTGTGGAGAAACTGTCCTTGCAGTCTGAAGGAGGAACGTTTGAAGAGTTTGAATGCAAATACTAATATCTCCATTCTTATCAACTTGAGGTGTTTGAGACAGAAAGCTGCTGAAAAAACAAATAAATTAATGAAAATATATGTAATGATTTTAATAAGATCTTCAAAATATTTTTGGTAATGTAACAAATGTAGTGTCATTCAAAATATTTTTTTTTTTTCCATTGATGACCTTTCTTTTTAGAAAACTTTGAAAATGGCATTTATGTGTTTTTGTGTTCACACTCTTCAATTAAAGTCTGCAGCTGTTTTGCTATATAGATACATGTAGTACAGGCTGTGTGCAAGATGTAGTGTTTGTGTGTGCATGTACAGTGTACCAGAAATTTTCACATGCATTTTAATTTTGCGAATTTTATGAGAGCCAAGATTCGCGATACTAAAATGCACGCAAAAGTTCTTGTCTACACTATATGCATCCAGTGGCAATATGTGAAAATTTCATGCTATGAAAATGGTCGCCGACTCAAAATGTTAAAATTTCTTGCTTTACAGTATACCATTGGTATATCAGGATGCATGTATACATGTGTGTGTGTGCTTGCTTGTGTATGATTGTTTTGATGAGAGCCGGAAGATTGCATAAGAACACAAATTGAACATCATATTTTGTTGTTGTTTTGATAAAGAAACCGACATGTATTTATTGTGCAACTTGTGTTACCTATCAAATCAACGACAGAGACAATACACATAAGTTGATCACAGCTGTATTAATTACATTATAACAAATATAAAATTGTCTACTAAACTCAATTCAGATATTGTTTCCCTCACATGCTACAATTAGTACCTGGAACCTTGATGGCTGTGGTGGCCTTTTTGGAAATTGCTGGAACATGAAATATTTAAGTTTTAGAGAGCCTACTGAATAAGGGAGACATAGCAGCTCTGCAAATTATTTTTTTGACTCCCATTGCAATTTCACACAACACATGCACAGAAGGTAAACACACTTTTCCAATGCACTATAAGGAATACAGTGCACTCCTTTTATAAGAAGCACAGGGCATAACAAAATGCTGTTACAACAAAGTAAAAATTCAGGCCCCAAAATAATGATACATATTTTTATATACCTGTGGTACTTAGTTTGTTCTGTGATAATGAAATTTCAATATAACAAAAGAAAATTTCCTATCCTGAGGACTTCATCACAATGGGAGCCGCCTGTATATATATTGTATGTTCTCACCTCTGGAGCAGGATGTTCAAGTTATACAGCACGGGTGTTGTTGGCAGAATACTCCTGCAGACACATTTGCCAATTTTGCTTTTTTTAATGGGTTCTTCATCATTTCTTTCAACTTTTCATATGACATATTGGGAACTGGAATAATCCTTGGGTGTAACACTCCTAAATTTGTGGTGAAACCGGGAACTTTTGATACAAAGCAAAACACCTTTGCTCCTCTCTAGAACACAGCTACAAAAAAAAAATTGAACAACATCGGTGCGCGGGAGGAAACTCTCACATATTCTCGTGCGCAGTAAGTCTACAAACAAAACCCTCAAGACCTTTAAGGTAGGAGCCATCATTCTCAATCTCCACATGGCATGGGCTCACCTGACCAGAACAAATTCTGAATACAAGTCATTACAACGTATTGGTCATCACAGACAATGCATATTAATGTTGGACACATGATTAAGTTCAAGGTGATCTAAAGGTGCCTTATATAGTTAAGGTGCCTTAAATAGTAAACATCAAAGTATGAGAAGAAATGTAAAGAACTACATTGTACATGTCCATGTGAACACTTGACTAATCTGTGCAAATGGAGCTTTTAAACCTTTTTGTGCCATGGACTTAAAGGGACTGTACAGTACTGGTTGCGGTGAGGAGTCAGGTTTATAACATTCCTAAGTGAGATAATGAGAAACCTCTCATGAAATATGGAAGAGCATGCAATTTTAAAAAGGATCCAACATTTATTTGATGAAAATCAGTTTTCAAATGGCTGAGATATCCAAAAAAGTGATGATAATAAAAGCGACAAGCCACGTCTTTTATTAGGATCTCTTTGTTTCACCTTGTTTTGGATATCTCAGCCATTTCAAAACTGATTTTCATCAAATAAACTTTTGATTCCCCTTAGAATTGCACGCTCTTTGACATCTCATAGAGTGGTTTCTGAATATCTCGCAAAACGTTACAAAAGCTAAATCCTCGCCTCAACCAGAACTGTACAGTCCCTTTAACACAGCCTGTATGTCGCTTTGGGGTTTTCTGTGCCAATCGGCACTTGAAGCACACAAGGGATTAAGTCTTGTCACATGCTCTCTTGGCACCAAATAAAGCAGAAAAAACTCTTCAAAAAATCTGGAGGACTGCATACATTAAAGGGTCACTAACTTCGCTGACTGATGTGCCGTATCAAGGTGACTCCTGGCATTGATGGCCGAGTGGGAGAACACACTTCTCTGAGCACAAATGGCGCGTACTGGCGCAAAAACTACCTGAAATTTCCAACTGGTGTATATATGTACAAGACAAATCAACCAAAGTCAGCAAAGCAAAGTCAAAGAGTGCTATCCCTATGTTGGAATCAAAAGACCACTGGCTGAGTATGGTATCTTCTAAATCCATTGCGTTCACACCGACAATGGCTACAGGAATCTTGCACGCTGCCTGATCAGCAAGGTACCAGTGGCAGCTTTCTACCTCACAAGATTGCACAAATTTCATACAATGTAGTTATATACAAAATTAAAAATGACATAGTGACAACAAAAACAAACGAACAAGACAAAACAACAACAAAGAGAAAATAAAGAATTGAGAAAGTCAGAAACCTTGACGCAGGTGCCACTGCACTCATGTGGAAGTGATGCTATTAGAGAGCTGGTATGGCTAGAAAACTCACATGATAACCATCTGTGTCACACACATCTTGATACTTTTCCTGCAAGTTTTGATGGTGCCGCTTAGGAGCTATCACAGGAACTAGCTAGCAGAAATGGTACTTAGATATGAGCGATCTGACAGTGACTGATAACGGTACATGGCCATCTCACCATGGCAACCACATAGGCCGACCTATGATAAAAACTATCTACACAAAATAAATTCTATTACAGTCAAAATGTTACATATGTCCATGGGCCATCACCGAGACTTGAAAATTTAATTCATAACTCCTATGCAAGTGTAATCTCCCATAGTATATATCATAATTTCATCATATACACATACTATATCTCTACATTTTTGACAGACCTCACTTAGTCATCTCAAGGTAATATGTGAGCAAGAAAAATTAGGATATATGAATGACAAGAAAACGTGCTGGAACAGTTTCAGACACACAACGAAAAGCACCCGACATTTTCAACAATGCACAACATTACCATCCCTTGCTGGATTTCGTTGTATGCACTCCAACTGCAAATGCAGTAAGGTGACATGAAAACTTCCATGCAGCTCAATTTTCTAACTGCTGTGAAACAACCTATATTGAATATAGAGCCAGGCCAATGCATGTTATCTTGAATTGGCTTGATACAGGAATAACTCAGCCTTTGAGAAATAAAAACAGGGAGAAAGCTTAAATACAAGCACACAATAGTATTCATCCTTCATTGCCTCAATTGGTAAAAAATACTGTCTGTATTCCATGGCTGTAGAAGAGAATTTCTACATGCAGTCACTGTATGTTTTGGTGGATGAAACTATTTTTGCTCATTTTGAAAGACTTTACCCCAGATGCATCCAGGAATATCTATAGATATTTCACATATTTACACAATATAACCCAAACCATGAATACATCATCCATTACTGAATTTAATTCAGCATACTGGGTAATCTACATAAATTAGACACAGCAAGCAGGTCACAGCAAATGTTTTTTTGTTTTTTGTTTTTTGTTTTCTTCAGCCAATACAATCATCAATTTTTTTGAGGAGGTTCAGCTGGAGATACAACACATGAAAACTAAAACAAATACATGAAACCCAAAGAAGATGGCAAGGTAATCACAGGCAATTCTATTAAAACGGCTTTGGTTGACAAAATGAACAGTATTGACATGCCACTTCTTCCGTTCATGTTTTCAAGGGAAATGTATTGTGCTATGAAACATGTACTTTATTGCCTATCATAGACAGAGGTATGTCAAAAAGAGGTCTCAGCTTCTGCAACAAAAGTGTCACAAACATGGTGTACGTATGTATTAGAAGACTCCATGGTTAAAGTTATATCTTTTCATCTTTGGCTCATCAAGGAGGGATGAGTCGAGACCCCTCCTACTTACCATGTCATGACAATACATTGTTGCTACGAAACCCGCAGTCACAGGTTGCGTGGCTGCCATGCACAGCGGCAGCAACTACAGACGCATTCCATCACAAACAGGTTAGTTGTGAAAACCGTTCAGCCAGCAGCAGAGGTAAATAACCTTGTGTATGTCTACTTCAGAAACAGATTTTAAAGTTTAACATCAATATCACATCCCCGTCTGGTCTGGTCTTTTGTTTCTTAAAACATGCGCTTTCCTGGCAGGATGAAGCATTTTCATGCCATTGTAGGTTTTTATCACATGTATGATGTAGATACATCTAATGTTGGTGCCACAGACAAAGTAACTTGGCAATTTCACCAGTCAAAGGAGAGAAGGCCTGACAGAAAGTGACTCGTAATGATAATTGGGACTGGAATCCTTGTGGCTCAGCCATTCTCCATTGCAGCATGTCAACTCAATACAAGAAGACATACAGAGCTTTAGACATTTTACTTCCAATACAGTCTCTGTACAAGTTACCAATATAACATCAGGACTGATATATCATATCATCAATCATGAAGCTTTTATGTGTAGATCTGTGAAATTCAATTAATACTCATACTATTAAACAGATAATTGAAAATAGTGTCTTTTATAATTTTCATAAATATTTTTTCCTCTTGGTGTGAAAGACAGTAAAATAAAGCAGTATGTTTTATGCTTCTAACTAATTCATTTTCATTACATATATTTATTAAGTGATAATATCTTTAGTGCTGTTTTTTTTTTTTCATTTCGAATGTGTTCATATGTTCCAATTTGAATAAATTCATTGATATTCTCTATTTAAAGCGTTTAAGAGTTAACTGTTATCAATTTCATAGGACATTCAACAAATCAAAATGAATTCTCAGTTGTAAAACCATGTATATCCTACCGCATAGATATCCAACTCAAAGAACACATGGCATCCTAAACACACCACAGCTTACGGCCAAGAACAAACAATCAACAAACGTGTGTAGAGGAGAGACCAATGAAAGAGAAAGGGGATAATGCTCATCTGCGGTGGTGCGACACTCAAATAAAATATCTAGGAGGATATATATCCCTTGTCATGAAGAACTGGTCCACAGGTGTAATAGCATCAGAATGGATCCCACACATGGTAGCCTAAACACTGTGCAGTGCAATATTAAACCATTTCACAGTTACAGTCTTGAGCATATGCAGATAAAGGACACTGCGGACCTTCTCTTGAAATTGACTCATAGTTGACCGGTTCCATATTGAATTCTGAAATCCCCATAGACTCAATACACAGGCCACCATGTTCCTGTAGGAAATGGGTTAAGGTACTTGAAAGACTGGAGAGGTCTTCTTGAAAACTATGCAATCAATTGGCATATCATTAACAAGTGCACATTGGTACAATGTATGTACAGGTGAATGTGTATTCTTTTCAATCAAATGAACAACAGTTGGCACTTACGTGTAAATCACTGCTTGTCTTGTTTTTCAACTGCTCTTCTATCTATGTTTGGAAAAGTCTGTGGTTCAGAGGTCATTGCAGACCATTGCTAACTGTGAACTGGCTTATAAGATCTAATTTAGGGCAGTGCAACATTACAATATAAAGACAATGCATTTCTGATGAGAGACAGCATGTAAATTTTGTGATCGACATTGATACAACTTAGTTCAGCATCACTGTACTCAATCCTTTCTTAGATTACTGGAGTACATATCCCCCTTGACATAATAACATTGGGTATAACTACAGCAGGGCTTGACACTAACTTTTTTTTTCTCATGGTCCCTATGGACCATTACAATCTTAAAATGTAAACGAAATGTTAAACGAAACATAGTGGCCTGAAATAAAAGGAATCATGAAAACCCATTATGAATCTTAGCTGCCCAATTTGACAACCAAAAAAGATATCCATTATGGCAATTTGGTGGCCCAACACAAATCTTTAGTGGCCCATGGCCAACTGGTCACCGCTAAAGTCAAGCCATAACTATACTGTATCTGACATAGCAATTATCAATGCCGACAGGAGCAATCTTTTCCTCAAATACATTCATTGGATGACAGGCAGGGAGAAGACTTGAAACTATGATCTATTTCAGATAGATTGGCAGAGATTGGCAATCTCGCACTGACGCAAAAGCCCATGAGCACTGATGCTTTGGGACACACGTCAGTGTACATGAACTCAGACACGCCTCTCTACGGAGGTACATGTATAGTAACAGTGAAACAAACTGACCTCTATACAAGCTGAATACACTGGTGTGTGGCCTGGAAGTTGACATATAAATGATGCTCTCTATATATGCTACCCATTCATCATCATATTCTGTACAGAGGACGGAATGCAACAAAGTGCACATGTAGGTCCACACATCCTTGTGCTTACATTCTACGGTGCATATCTCACTTCACAGACAATACAGATTTAGCATATACATGTATATGTCCAATATCTATTGCCCTTCGTAATGTCTGCTGACTGTTATTAATATTACATTTATGTAATGTTATTCACAGGACCCAGATCCTACATTCATGTGGAATCTGGGGCCTGGGAAGGGTCACAGTAGCTCAGGCTTTATAAGGTTAGAGAAATGATATTGTGCAAATTATGTATGATTGTGTAATAGATTTATAGGGTGCTGTTTGTGTTCATCATAACAGTCATTCGAATAAGTAATTGCGATGTGAGATATGTTTGTATTGTCATGATTATTGTACAAATGTTAACGGAAACAAAATTTCTAGGTCCCATCATAGACCAATAAAAGATGAATCTGAATCTGATGAAGTGGGGTTAGCTTTCAGGATAACAACTGATGTTAAAAAAGCAAACAAAAACATCTTCAAATCAAAACTCAAATCTAGGCAATTTACATTATGCTGCTCAAGTACCTACAACATTTAAAACAAAAATCATATGTAGATTAATGTTCATTTGTAAATGGTTTGATATCGAAATGTTTGATAGTGGCTCTCCTGAATTACGGGTTTCCTTTGTACAAACACAAGAGTGATTGTGTGCAATATTGTGACTGGATGTAGAAACTTTGCTTGATTGTCAAGTCCAACTAACTATCAAATATTTATTTAACATTATTAGAGTGCATACAAATCATAATCCTGTAATCTGCCAAGTTCTTTGACATCTTTAACATTCAGTGCATTTTCGTGCGATGGAGCTACATTTGTAACTTTTCATTGTGTACAAGCTTTGATTACAGTGCAATTTTAGGGAAATGTTACTCAAAGTTCCCCACTTCAATACTACGTATTGCACACAATGAAGATAACAGCATTTAGTATACAAAAAACAAACCATCATTACAATTTTATTGTATGATCTTGTTTCCTACATTCTTCAGAGTAAAATGATCAATTTTGTTCTGACAAAAAAGAGGACCTTATGTTGTCCTTTCACAGGGCAACAATGTAACATGTCAATCAAGGTTCTAGAGAGACACACATAAATAGAGATGGGTCTTTTGCTCCTTGGCTCTGGAATGTATGCTCACCCACACCGTTGTCAAAAGATGGGAGGTAAGACGTTTGCTTTCTTCTTGGGGACAATGAACTGCCTTGGCTGCTCCTCGTCGGATGATGAATTGTCTCTTTCTTGCTCCCTCTCAGGTAGCTTGGCAACGGGAGGCAGCGTCCTTGGCGACAGGCCTGCCTCCTTTTTCTTTCCTTTCCCCCCCTTTTGCTTTCCTTTCTCCTTCTTCCCTGTCTTTCCTCTCGGGGGCTCCATCTCCTTCTCCTTCGGCTGCCGCCTCATTCCCGACGTCGTGTCGTTGAACTCCAGGGAGGGAAGGTTGCCTCTGACGGCGTCAATGTACTCCTCAACAAACTTGCTGAAGTCGACGTCGCTGCTGGCGGCTTGCCTTTGTGTCGCTGCAGCTATGAATCGCTGCACGAGGCGAGCATTAGTGTGGCTGGGCAAAGGTCGCAGGCCGGCAATCGTTTTGAGGATGCATTCCGCAGTGAATCGCTGGTTCTATCAGGAGATAGGGTCAAACATAGTGCATACCGTGATGAGGTAATACATACCTGGATGCGTCCTGCTACTCTGAGTACTATGCGGGAAAAATCTGTCACAAATTTTTGGACAAACCCATCAGAATACAACCCAGACCACTTAGTCTTCATAACTATCAGTAATTCAATTTCAAGACCTATTATGAAAATAATCTATAGCATTCCTTGCATCAGATTAAGTTCTCAGTAGCATGAATAATAACTGTGCAACTGACAAACCTTTGGGTTTTGGTGTGATCAGACAAAATATTTTTTTCTCATATAGAACTTGATAAACTTGTTCTCTTACTGTGGAGAATATTCTAATGTCCTCTCGAAAGAAAAAAATAAGCGCAACAAGAACGTCTGTCTCACTTCTTTTGATGGATAGCACCTGAAATAAAGATTTCCATTTTAAAGAGACAGTTTGTTTTACTTCTACGGCAAAGACATGGTGTACACAAGCACACAATGTTGTACCTGTGAACACACCTTTTCAAAGAGAAGAACACAAATACTGTAAAACAAGATATATTTGCAGCATGAAAATTTCACGATTTGGAGCCAACAGCCTTTTTCTGTGGCACAAAATTTTCGCAGTTTGGATCCGACGGTCTTTTCTGTGGCACGAAATTTTAGCAAATTGCCACGGGCATTCAATGCATATGGTGTCGACAAGAAATTTTGTGTGCACTTTAATTTCGTGAATCTTGGCTCTTGCAAAATTGCAAAATTGAAATGCACATGAACATTCCTCGTTTAACATTATTACCTACCTTATCGAGTCGGGTGAGGGCTTTAAGAATGTCACTGTCGTGTTCCATCAACGTCTCCATGTCTTCTTCCTTTAAAAGTGGTTCCTACAGATTGTCATTCAATAAAGAGTTAAATGAAAGTTACATCATGTACAACCGGCGGCGTCTGGTAATCTGCACAGATTATGTAGTTTCAATTATGACATTCTCATAATTTTCAATAATGAGGAGCATACCATGCTATGCCATCAGTGATAAATGATTAATTCCTGTTACACCATGTTTACTGTTCAGATATGAGGGTCATGCATCTTAAAGTATGCAGTATTTAGAAGTATAAATCAGGGCAAAAAGTTTTGTTGTTGTTGTTGCTATTTGTCTAGATTTTTTTTTTTCAAGTCTAGGTACCAATTTGGTTGGCAAGAAAGATGCTGTTATTCAAAAACATTAACTCAATAGGCATGCAAAGAGGGCTAAACCTGGGCTATGTAGCCACTGCATGCAATTAAACATTGACCATGTGAGAGAAGTTACATGATCATTGGGTGCAACAGACAGGTGCATGCTGTACTGAAGGTCTTTAACACATTATATTTCCCCTGTGAGAGTTTTCAGGGCCTACAAAAGCTTGTGGATAAAATTCATGAGTGACTGCTGAGACATGTTTCAGTGTGTTTTAATACATAGCAACAGTACATACATACTCACAAAACACACACACACTCACTGCTCTCCTTTTTCACACTCAAAGCATATTTCAGTTCACATGTGAACAGTTAGTGGAAATCAATCATCTATATTTTTCAACAGTTTTAATGCCCTCTTAAAAATCACGAATCAGTTCAATTCAAATGTAAAACCACTACTAGGTCAAACCTGGCGAATGGCTCCATCATAACCATCAACTTGATATGTTTAGACCATCATCCAAACCCTTGGACAAAGATGCAACTGTAAAAACATCTCCTAATTAAACCTTCTTCATGGAACACATGAGTTAGCTGACTTAAATGAAAATTTAATTCACGTAAATGAAAGCGAATACGACTGACTGTGAATGTGCCAAAGAAATAAGCACGAGTACGCTGCCATGTGATTACAGCTTCACTTTAATACCTTCAGTTGCTCCAACCACGACCACATCAATGCTGAGATGACAAATGGATCCTCCTCTGTGGCTATTATCTTCCAGGCGGACTCACTCTGATTCAAATTGCGCTGCGAATGAAGATGGGATGACACAATGGCTTAAAAGATGGGCACAGGTGCAGAAAACTGTCTGAATCAATTACTAGTTGCAAATTACAAAGGCATCAAATATCAATGACTTCTACTATGATTTGAACAGAAATGTTTTTTTTTTTTTCTGATAGGATGGAGGAAATACGTGCATGCCATATATCTAATATGCTCACAGATATAGTTTTTCCATAAAGTCATGTTAACCTGTTCCTTACTGCAACCTGGCACACTAGGTTCCCACAATGTTGACAGGAGTGTCTGCATTCGTGGCCTAAATTCATATTAATTTGTGTTATGCTGCTCAGAAAAATGGCTTTAATAGAAAGATTAGAGATTTTTCAATCAATATCTGTTTTCTTTCTGTATGAAAACTGCATGTATCGCAGCATTATTTATTTTTTCTCCAATGTAGTGTGTGCTTGTTTTGGCTATTAAACTCATATAAAGATTTACATGGCAATCAAGGTTCTGTCTTTTGTGTATAACAAAAGAGTATGTGAGCACTTTGGCGCACGCCCTATTCATGCCCTGTGCCCGATCAATATTTCCATCGTTCGATAGCACATGTAGTTGACCATGGAAAGGGGGTACATGTACCACTTGACTGTTTTCGCACAGGTGAGATTACCAACCAGTCTGTTCTCTGTCCAACTGCAAAAAGAATCTCGCTTGGGGGCACTGAAGGCGCTCGGAGAACGCATAAACATACACACGTACTTGAAACATGCGAATCATACTCATTGACAACATAATCAACCACAGAATGTGGTAGGCCTTCCCTACGAATGAATTTTTAAAAGTCAATTTCATATCATTTTGATCGACAAGGTGTTACTTTTCTTGATCTAGTTGATGTGCAATGCATTTTTGTAGACTAAGATGACTTTATGGCTGGAGATACTGACCTGCAGTGATTCCACTCTCTGTTTCAGGTTCTGGAAAAAGGAAAGGAAAAGAAATAAACCATAACAGTATTACAGGTTAAAGGAGCATTCGAGCACATAAAAGCTATTATTATACATACAAGCCACTTTTTCGATACAATAAAACCATGTATCAATATTCCTGCAAGGGGTTTGCTTAATGACAAGCAATATTGTTAGCATAATACCTGTCCTATGCATTTTACATTACCCGTATCAATGGAGAAAAAGAGTACAATATTGTTTCCAATATTGTACTCTGCTGTCAATAACGCACTCAAATGTTTCTTTATACGCATGCGCAGTATCGCTTGCAAAGAAAGCAAAGTACAGTGGCATTGCGCGATGAGGTTGAGAAATGCCATAGGAGTACACGTAAATCGTCTGTGCTGTCTGCGGCAGTCGCTCGCTGATATGCTCTGTACTGTACTGTACTGTGCGTAGATACACGTCCGTATAGAAGTTGAAAGGTTAGATTTTGTAAACAACACTGACGGCCTCCACAAAAAGGTTTGCGACTCTAGACTCTGACGAATTCGAAAACATTCTGAAAGAAAAAGACGCGTTGAACACATGAAAGGCAACAAAAATTGCTCTAGATGATTTTAGAGCATATTTGAAAGAGAAGGAATTGCCATTAAACTTCGAGCAGCTCGATAAGAACAGACTTTTGGAAATACTTGCCAAGTTTTACGTCGAGGTGAGAAAAACCGATGGTGAGTATTACAAACGATCGTCTTCAGTTTCCATCCATGCCGGACTAAATCGTCATTTGAAGGATTGTTATGATGGTCAAATAGACATAATCAAAGACAGTGAATTTTCTGATGCAAACCAGTCGTTCAGGGCAGCAACAGTCCAGTTGAAAAAGGCAGGGAAGGGCGATGTGGAGCATCATCCCTCAATAGATGAAAACGACATAGACAAACTCTATAAATCCGAAGTTTTCAACCTAAATAGCCCACATGGGCTCCAGCAGAAAGTGTGGTTCGAATTGATGGTATACATATGCTGTAGAGGCAGGGACAATCTCTGAGAACTAAAAAAGAACCACTACACTGTGAAAAGAGATTCTAACGGACGTGAATTTGTTGCACAAGCAAAAGATGAACTTACCAAGAAAACTCGGGAAGACAGCACAGCGTCCAGAAAAGACGCGGGCAGAATGTATGCCACTGGTGGTGAGCAATGTCCCGTAAAATCATTCAAGAAATATGTTGGAAAACTCAATCCGAGTTGTGATGCTTTCTTCCAGTCAGCTAAGATGAATGCCCCAGAATCTGGATCGTGGTATAAAAAGTCCCCATGTGGGGTACATACTCTCGGAAATATGATGAGAACCTTATCTAAACAGGCAGGCTTGTCAAAACCGTACACCAATCATTGTTTGCGTGCCACATGTATCACCATCTTAGATTCCAGAGGATTTTCATCGCGAGAAATTTGCCAAGTGTCTTGTCATGCCAACGAAGGTTCTATTGCGTCATACACTGGAACTGTTAGCGACAACAGAAAGCAGAACATTTTGGATGCCTTATCAAATGCCCTTGGTAAAGGTGATGTCGACAAAGTTCCATGGATTGATCCAGCAAATGTGTCAACTGCACCATCAACGGTTAGCAGAGCACCAAATATTGATGATGAGAATGTAAATCCTGTCTCTGACACAGATTTGTTAGAGGCTATCAACTTTGACTTAGATTTCGCATCATTATCAGGCTCCCAAGAACTTACGATTCATGAGGAAACATAGCACACCGATATCTTAGCACCAGTAGACAATAATGTTGTTCCTCGTGGCTCGGTGACTCAGGCATCTAGCACAAGATCTACAACCCATACCAGTCGTACGATGCAGTTGCAACAAAGCCCATTCATGTTGAATAACTGCAATGTTACGATAAACTATTATCAAAAGTAACACCAAACCTGTAAATACTGTAAATAAGTTGAGAGTTGTATTTGAAACTTTTACACCAGTTACTGTTGCAAGTGAACCGTGTTACTGAGTTACGTTACAAGTTACTGATACATGTTGTTTTGCATGGAATGGACTCCAACTGTACGTGTACTTCATTGGATAATGGATCATTTGGACGTTTTGATCACTGTCATGTCGAATCAGGCAGTAGTCTATTGGATAATGGTGAGTGAAACCCTTTTTCATTTTTTTTTTTTTTTATTGAATGTGGTGTTGTTGTGAAAAGTGGTTTGTATGCATAATAATAATAATATTGGATTTCTTTCGTGGTATATCAGATATATTGCATTCATCAACATGAATATTGCACTCGTCTTCGACTCCTGCAATATTCATGTTGATGAATGCAATATATCTGATATACCACTCAAGTGCATCCAATATCATATAATAATTGGATAACGCTCTCAACTCTAGCTTGGAATAAGGTTAAAGTGAGGTGCACTGCAAAATTTGAAAGTTACTCTTGTCAAACAAATTCATCAGGTTGCTTTTTTTTTTCTTTCTCAAGATGATTTGATATCAATGTGCAAATTGTCTAAACCTTTTACGCTACAGTTACACCACGGTCCCGGTGGCCAAGGCAGCCTCATTGCCCAAAACGTAGTGTGAAATTGGTAGGAGGGATATTCCCCCCCCCCCCCATATTCTAGTCTTGATCATCCATTCCTTGCTCCATTGAACATGCAGCTATCAGATGCCGTTCTCAAGGTGTCTGGTTAAGCTAGACTACACATATTTCCCATCACGTCCCACTACCGACTGCCTCCAAGTTTTGTTACGTCCTATTATGTTGTGTCACATTTTGTTCTGTTAATGTCATTTCACTACAGCCTACTAAATTTCTCATCAACACCAAAACTGCTGTGGTAAATATTTTGACAGTTTAAAAATCCAACACTGCATCCAAGGCAATCACAGCCTTTCACATTTGCCCATCCCATCCCCCTGTGTCATCTCACATCCATCCTGTTTTGTCCACGATGGTCTGAAATGTGATTGCTGTGGCTGCCTGGAACAAGGTGTAAAGGTAGCATCACTTATTCCAGTCATATTAGGGACATGATAAGTGGACTGATACAGATATCAGTGTCAAAGATACTGATAATGAAGTGACAAAATGATATGTACATGTAACTCTACAAGAAGTGATGCAGTTAATCCATGACAGATACATTAACTTTCTGAGTGCTTCAAATATGTTATTAAAAAATTCCAGTATCAGAATAACTACAGTAGTATTATTGACTTCTGAAATTCTGCACTCCTTTTGATGGCATATCTTGTCTGTTGAACAATTACAGAAAAAAAAACAACAACCAAAGTTATGAGCCCATCCCCCATAAGACAAAACAGCACAGAGGTAAGAGGCAACACAATGACAAACCTTGAGGAAACAAATTTTACACAAATGTTATGAAATCATATCTACACTCACTGTTAACTGCATGTGTACGTAAGACTATTTCTCACCCTCATCGCTGTGACTGCATCATCTTCAATCCCCAACTGCCCCATTTCCTCATCTTCCTCGTCCTCCTCATCCTCCCTCTCATTATCATCATCATCACCATCGCCATCAGCCAGGCTTGCCTTCATGTCATAGCTAAAGGCCTCTGCAACCAACTCAACCTCTCTGCGATCAGGAAGACTTGCAAGGGTCTCCTGACTCAGCAGTGATGTGCTAGTCCTGAGTCGGTTCAGGCTGAGGCCGGAGGGATGCGATCCCAGGGTTCCTTTCCCTAGCGAGGAGCCGTCATCCTCCGAACTTGACACTGCTGTCCTGCCATCACTCAACCGCATCTTGCGCAAGTCCAGATTGGGACTCCGTCTCCCCGGAGGGATCTTAGACTCCTTCTGGGCGGAGGCTGGGCTGAGTCCATTCTCCGTGTCGACCAACCCAGTGCTGTTACTTCTCCTACGTCTTGGAGACGAGGATGATACGCCATTGTCCTGGGCGTGTCTGGAGTCGTGGAATGCTCCAGGCACTGCTGCCTTCATGGCCTCTGCGCTGTCTTGTCTCTCCAGGTGGTGTGCGGTGTGCACGTCTCTGATCTTTGCCAGCTGGTGGAGACGAATGCAGACCACCTTGATGAGCTGCAGAAAGATGAGACAGTAATCAGAGAATCGTTCAGTCACAGACGAGTGGTTGATTCACGTGTCGTGACTTGTGTGTCTAATTAATAACAAGGGATCTGCGGAACACGAGTCCATATAATCATGTGATCTTGAAAATCTGCTATAAATATGGACATCCTCCTCTCCTCATCTTACACAAAACTTTTGAATTGATACAGCAAAACTGAGATCCTTCTTGTTCATTTTTGTTCAGAATGATGGATCAAAATTCTTGCGGATAAAATTATCATTAATGATTTTATTCTTACAGAAGAAATGACAATCTCGAGATACAATTTCGGGAATCAATCGAAGCAAGTACTTATACATTCATACCTTCTACAAATACATAAGATATGATGACATCAAAGAGAGTATACATATAATCAGCAGATAATCATTGACTGCGAGGGCGATGGTACAATCTAACATCACGTGGCGATGTTAGATTGCCCGAGAAATAGGAGATGATTATTTGCTTTATATCCCACATCAATTAACAAAACTGAGATTCGATGAAAATGTATTCCATCAACCACTGATTTCTATTTCATAATCGTGCTAAATATTACAACACAGGTGGTACAACCACGGCAGTTGAATGAGCAAGACTAACGTTAGAACTAAGATGATAACAAGCGATACTGATGTATGGCTAATTGTGAGGAGGCTAGGCCGTGACCATGGATCTCTAAGTCTGGCCATGACGCTTTGCTTTCACATATGACGTTGGCATATCTGCCGGAATTGGCCATGGCTGATACGCGTGAGTGATACCTTATCGATTGCGGGTATAATAAAAAGTGCTAACGATAAAGTATATCACATTATGTGACAGTACCATGGCATGGATGTTGGGAGAAAAACATCTCTCAGTCAATGTGTTCAAAATTCAAGTGATCCCACTGGTCAAACATTCTTAACCCGTTGAGGACAGACTAATTTTGCTATAACACGCATTTCCCATAGATACCTGCCTGAGTATACTCGTGACTCGTCTTCAATGGGTTTAGTGGGATATAATATCATATAGTAGTTTGTAGTGCTTTGACTAACCTTTGGTATGTGTTTAAGCTCTCGTGATTCTGGACCATGAAGCATGTGCTTCTGCCTGTTGATGAACTGCTGAAGTGTGAATGGGTACGAACAGGGATCACTGAAATTGAAAAACAAAACAAAATAAGGCAGCTGTCTTAATGATTGTCTATCAAATTTATCTGAACTCAAGTGAAAGAATGAAAGTATATGTATTTCATTTAAAGATTTATGCAACACCTAAAGATTCCAGCTACCTTCTTGGTTGACTGCTCATCGTATGACATTCACTGTTAATACCTTATGCACTGTATAATGAACACGTAAATGATTTTATACATGGACAAGACAATGTGTGCCTATTTGATGTTGCAAACCAAATAATTTTGGCCAATGCATACCTGGTGACAGAATGAATGATATTGGTTTGAACTGAACTGACTTGACAAGCTTATTCCTAATGGGCTAAAACTGTATGACACCACATCACCACAATAAAAAACAAACACAATAAAGAGTAAATATAGGAAAAAAAGAAAAGAAAAAGAAGAAGAAGAAGAAGAAGAAGAAGAAGAAGAAGAAGAAGAAGAAGAAGAAGAAGAAGAAGAAGAAGAAGAAGAAGAAGAAGAAGAAGAAGAAGAAGAAAAAAACTCTTCTTGCCCGTGGGGACTAATCATGCTGGTTTTTATTTATATTTATCTATTTATTTACCTTTTTTGTGGGGGGGGGGGGGGAGGGGAGGGCAAGGAAAGGAATCTCAGAAAGGAATCTTACCAGGAGGAGAAGATGACACGTAGCGGGAGGAGGAACTGGGCAAACTGCTGGCAGCATTCCACTTGCCCCTTGGTCTGGATGGAGCCAGGCCTGTACAAGGAAATATCATTACATGGTGAGTTTTATACTTACAGGGATATTGGGTTATTTCTGTTTCCATTTTGCATTACTCCTCAATACAATATGATCTTACAATATTCTCATGAGAGATGACTTTGCTCCAAAATTGCTTCCAACAAGCAATCTTCTAGAATTTTTACCAAAATGAGTTGTTGCTGTTGTTGTTGCAAATATTCATTACAGTGGACTGACGTCTATGTACTAAAATATGGAGATCAAATGATAAATTATGTTCACTGAAAATTTCTTGTTTCTCAACTAAATGGGGTAATATTTATAAGAAAAGATAACATCCCTAAAATTCTATTGAACATTGTGTTTTACACCACTTGGACTGACAAAAATGTGACAGTTTGGTACATGCACCTCAACCTTATGAGTACTGGCATAATGCTATGACTGAAAGTAGTTACAATAAAACAGTTGGAAAACTGGAATTGAATTTAAGAAATATAGATAAATCTACCATTCATCGGAAGCTAGTAATGTATCACAAATTATGTTCATGAGACTACTGTATAATGCCACTAGTGTGTTTTTCATACTGACTAGTTTTAGATGTAAATATTTAAGCACTTTGCTTATTTCCAATTTGTCACAGAAATATCTTTTAACATATGATATAAGCTGGGTTCAAGTTTTTTTTTTTTCTTGGTAGAAAGAAACTGAGGAGAAATCAAGCACAAACATGCACACACACACACACTCAAAAAAACCCCCAACAACAACCAACATATCATCATATATGATAACATGTTATCATGTTATCACACACAGATGCATCTTCGTACTCTTCGTACTCAGACAGATGATGTAAATGCTCAGCATCATTTTTTACTCATATCCCTGATGCTGCCCACATATTCTTTCTGATGAACTGAAGAGTACCACGGGACTCATTAGATTTTCGCTACCGTACTAACAGAGTGAATGCTTAACTGCTCTTCAAAGGTTGCTTGATTCTCTGGGGAACCACACCAGCAACAGCAGATCATCATGAAAAGAAGTTATTTGTCCTCTATATTATTTACGGAACAGATCATCAATTCCACGTACGCTGTAAATCCTACCTCTTTTCCCGGACAAAGTGAATGGCATTATCCCCATCCAGGCGCTTGGCGTATATTAGGTAGCAGGCAATCAGTACTCCTGTTCTTCCCAGACCCGCATGACAGTGAACAGCCACCTGCACAACAAAACATACACTGATGATGGTTACCGTAGTAGTAGTAGTAGTAAGGAATGTTATATAAACAACAACCATGATGATGAGGATGAACAACAACAACAACAACAACAACAACAACAACAACTACTACTACTACTACTACTACTACTACTACTACTACTACTATTATTATTATAATTATTATTATTAAGAATGATAACAGCAATGACGATCATTATTATCACCATCACAAATGTTGAAATGCTCGGAGAATGAAAAGGAAGTGAAAACTCTGACATACCTTCCCCTCTTTGACGGCAAATGACATGACCTTTACCATGTCAAGGATGAAGGTCAGAGACTTCACTCCATAGTCATCCCAACCAAAGTTGTAGAAGAAAACTGCGAACATGAAACACAAGGCAGACAAGTAGACACACCTAAGTTCTACTATCTCAAGAGCATTTTGTCAAGACTTGTCCTTCATGCACTTGTTTATACAGTACGATGCTCACACAGTAAAACAACACTATATAATACTGTGTAGGCTGTTACTTTTACGAGGGTTTAATTTTCGTGAATTCTGCGAATCACAGTTGGACTACAAATTTAACAATATGCAAAAATATCGCTTCAGTGTCAATTCAAGAAAATAACATCTCTCCAAAATGTCTGTCACCTCCTAATTCGCGAAAATAACAGCTTGTACAGTAAACTGTTGATCAAATAAAATTTGCCATCAACATTGATTGCACACAAATACAGATACTAGTTGGATACAAGCATATTATGTTGTCAGCTTTTTAGTGTGATTTGCATCAAGTGTAAGTAAATCAGTTCAAAAGTCATACAATCTGCTCAGTCTGAAAATTTCAAAATCAAGGAACAAAAGTTGCCCTAAACCCATTTGTCTCCAGCAAAAGTCCACAAATCTCCCCAAACACAAAGCTTCAGAGCAAAAAATATACCAGGGGAATTTATTGAGAACTGTACATCAAATATCTCTCATCTAATGCACAGATGTGTTTGATGTAGATACCGACAATGTGACTTAGATAATAATGGCAGACTTGTGAGTAGATGATGACTTCAACTCTGACAATATGCAGTGAGGTTGCAAACAATTGAACGAATCACTAAAAACATGAGAAACTTCTATACCCTAGAATTTTCTTCTTTTAAGTCTGAATTTAAGAAAGAAATTTTGACTCTCGTTCTCCTCATCCAATTATACTGTACTTATTAGATTCACCTTGAATATGGAGTTGCGATGAAATGTCAGAGCATCCAGACAAAGGAATACAAGAAAAATGGAAATCCACACATAAGTTTTGGTAGAAAAGGATGTCAACATTTCTAGATATCCTGATATGTATTTTTCTTTTCTTTTCTTTTTCTTTCTTTACTTTTTATATACATGTACATTTAATGTATTTTTCTTTACAAAAAAAAAAGAAAAAAAAAAAGAAGCTATTTCCAAGGATGAAGAACTCACTGTCATTGTCCATGAATTCCTGTTGATTGTAAGAGAATCCCCCTGGTTCTAGCCCAAGTCCACAGTTTGCATGTTCACCAGGTGTTTGTAGGTTAATTATAGCTTTGATACCATGCCTGCGTGTCAAACACAGAGGTCACATATTCACTCTCTCACTTACAACCTTGGTATCATAGGCATGTGTCTAGTGGAGTCACAAAATACAGATTATTTCACAACAGCAACAAACAAAATAATACATGGGAAATTGATGCAATAGGAAGCCCCCGAATACTGAAATCAATATTCGATCCACACATAGTTGAAGTAATATCGAAGTAGCATCTTAAGAAAAGAAATATCAAATTTTTTTTAAAACATTGCTAGTATTACTTGAAATAAACTTTGAAGATTTAAAAATATTAATTTCTCCTTCATAAGAATTCTATTTCGTCCTTATTTACCGATAAAATGTTCAGACATAACAGATACCGAACAGCAAATCATAGAAGGAGAGAACTAGAAAGATTCACTTAGTTAGTATGTGTTCCATTTGCACTTCTATTTATGAGAGATACTTTATGTACTTACTGCTTAAATTGCTTGATGATGTCATACTTCTTGACCGCATCTGTAGACGGTCTTGACATAGCTAGGATCTTCTTTGTCACCCTGTACGAATAGACATGTTGAATTGCACAAGCATTATGAATTGCATGATTATTCTAGTTCCATCATTACTCTGGAACAACACCACTGAGTATTCATATAATTGATGTCTCATTTCATATGGTTGCTCAGCCCAACAATGTGACAATTTTGCTGTTACCATCTAAGTCGTACATGTCATGCATGGCGCATCTTGGAAGATTTTGCCTCTCTACTTGTACAATCATTGGGACAAACAAAATGAGTTCCATCTGAGTTGCTTTGAGACACAAAATTACAAAGAAATGTTAAGATTTCCAAAATACCTTCCAATGGGGAGCACATACAATTGAGTATATGTATGTATACATGCATGAATCCAAGCTAAATATATTCAATTTACAAATTTTATATATTACACACACACACACACGAACACACAAACACACAAAATGAAGTACGATGTACTCCTACACAAAATATTGCTGATGTATAATTCTTCACCGCTAATGACAATTAGTGAAACTTTATCACAACATAGCATTGGCAATACTTGAAAAAGAGATGCTTTCCACCTCAGAAAGTTGAATATAATAATGTAAAATCAGAGTATTTCATGGATAATCTAGAATCTGAACACATAATAGAAACTAGAAATGTCGCTTTGGCGACTGGTATGCCTCCGCCATAATGCATGATTTTCCCAATAGGTCTAGATAGTACATGTGGACACTGTGTGATTACATTTCCACAAAATTGGCAAAATATTGGAATGACAAGTTTGTCACAAATGTGTTGAATGTTCACCTTCCTTGACGTAGGTTTAATTGGATGAATAAGAGAGCATGTATCTAGGGATTTAAGGACTTTAACTTGACTTTGACCCATTCATACATTTAGGCATTGAGTAATTTTCAAGGTACAGGTGTGGAGAAAAAGTGCAATTTCTGAATTGAATAGTAAATTGTTACCATTTTCATCTGGCCCTTGACCCTAAAATTCATAAGATAATTACTTTCAGGTAGAACATGCATAATATGTACTAAGTTTCAAGGTAACTTGAGCCACTTCCGAGATATGGAGGAAAAAGATAGTTCAGCACTTTCACTTGATCTTTGACCTTTTGACCTTTGAGGCAAAAAGAGAAAAAAAAAAACTTTCCAGAGAATTTCTATTAGGTTACACATGCATACACCAAGTGTAAAAAAATAACCCTGCTGGCATTGCATAAATATGAGGGTAATAGTAAAATTTTGAAGTCTTGCACTTGACCTTTGACCCCTGACCTTTGACCCCATGAACCCTACATTCTCTACATGTACATGTACATGTATATACTATGTTCCATGAAGATACCTTGAACAATTTTCCAAGGTACGGAGAAAAAAAAGAAGTTTTAATATTTTTACTTGACCTTTTGACCTTTGAACTTTGACCTCATGACCCAAACTTTCACCAGAGAATCTTAATTGGGTAATACATGTATACACTAAGTTTCAAGAAAATATCTTCAGGCATTCAATAGATATGGTGGAAATAGTGAAATTTTATGTATTTGACCGACCTTTTGACCTTTGACCTTTGACCTCATGATCCAAACTTTCACCAGAGAATCTTAATTGGGTAATACATGTATACACTAAGTTTCAAGAAAATATCTTCAGGCATTCAATAGATATGTTGGAAATAGTGACATTTTATGTATTTGACCTTGACCTTTTGACCTTTGACCTTGAGCATGTGCACCCAAAAGTTGATAGGCACAACTTCACCCCCTAATACACATACATGCCAAGTTTCATTAGGATACCTCAACAGGTTTCGATAGTTACCTTGTCCACAAAATTCATTACGGACGGACGGAAGGACGGACGGACGGACGGACGGACGGACGGACGGACGGACAACCCGAAAACATAATGCCTCCGGCACCACTTCGTGGCGGAGGCATAAAAACATCAAATAAAAGGTAGTTCAGCTATATGCTCAGGCACTGTAAAGGTATCACAGACATGCAGACACAAAGATACAGTTGAACCTCTCTTATCCGGCCTCCCTTTATCCGGATCTCTCTATTATATGGACGCAATCTCGCCGTGATTTTTTTTTTTTTTTTTTTTTTTATAATTACGGGAGGGAAGGGAGATTCCCAACTCCTTGAGAACTCCTACACAAACACACATGAATTACATATTACTTCCAACATTAACATACACCTCTATTTTGGGGTCTGTTACCGAGTGTGTAACAATGAAAAGGTTGCAGTATACACATTACTACATGTGGTACTACAATGGGCTACATCAGTACATGTGTATGTATATGTACATGTATAAAGCATTGAGTCTCCCGTATCCGGCCAAATCCCTTATCCAGATGAGCCCCGGTCCCGACTTGTCCGGATACGAGAGGTTCAACTGTACACATAATGTAAATTTATTTATACATTATGTGTATCTTTGTGTCTGCATGTTATAGGAGTTCTACATTCCCTGAAGTCTAGCTTTGCAGCCTCCATTATGACGTTTGCAATGCAAACTTTGCTCACCAGTGAGAGAAGAGGCCCTTGATGGCCATCTGGTCCTCGCTCCACTTTGCAGGGTTGTCGTACTTGCAGCCTTTTCCCCCGCAGAACATAGAGCACTGCATGGAGCCGGTGGTGAGCACTCGTAGGCTGTTGGTGAGGGCGCTGTACTTGGCTGTGGGGCGCTGGGTGGAGCTGATGTGCTCCCCCGTGCTCCTGTCCACCCCGCTCCTGCTCCCCTCGGAGGAGGACATGGTGACGTTGGAACTTCCTGAACTCGGCACAGGATGATGACAAATGTCATCACATGGTGCTCAGAGGATTGAACTCAACCCTTTGACGTGTAAAGGCATCTGAAACAGAGTTGAGTGCATAGAATTGGACAAATGTCCTCTGTTTGATTTTGACCAATCTTTTCATGATAGTGTTCAGAGGCATTTAAAAAAAATATCAGTTATAAACATGATACTCTAAAAGATATACTCTATGGACCTACATTGTACAGTATCGACACCAGCATGCCCACCAAGGTTCGACCTCCTACAGTGTTGTATGCCACTGCCAAGCATACATAAGCATGTATACAGGTTTTTACATGTCGCAGGTGGTCCAATGTTGGGACAGTGTTGTGGTCGAAATATGGGCAGCTTGCGTTTCTCTGGTAATGTCTGCAACTATATTTACAGATTTTACTGCTAGAGTTTTTTTTTTTTTTTTTAATGGAGTAGTGTCTAGATCTAGGCCTTCAGCTACAAATTTCAGTTAAAATTTGGTCAGAATATTTACTTCAGTATTTTAGACATCTATCTAGTTCTAGGTCTAATGTTAGACAAATCTTAACTAGATATGTACGGTACTCAAAATGTATTAGAACGAATAGACCTATTGGACCCAGACCTAACATTACAATGTGTACTTTTATCATTTTAACACTAAATAAGTAGTCTACATGTGTATTTAGATCTACAGTGGACTCCCGTTATAACAAAGTCCTCGGGACCGGCAGTTTTCTTACGTTATATCGAAATACCAAATTCCATTATATCTGAACAAATAAACAATAAAAGACATAGAGCAGATAATGTTCCAGGATGAATTTTTACTGTCTTGTAAATGGAATTTCGTTGTAACCATGTTCACTGAACTTAACAGGAGTGCAAAGTATTTTATCACCTTTTTTTTTTCCTCCAATTTTAGCGAGGGCTATTACATACCATATGGAACTCTAGCCAAATTTGGCATTTAAACTCTGAAACGTTAAAAGTCGAATGAAAAAACAAACAAACAGTAAATGTTGTTATAGATATTGCAGTGTTAGACAAATCGTAGAGTTGATATAGTATACAGTGTATCTAGACTTATGTAAAGCTTTTGACTCTGTTCCTCATGAAAGGCTTTTGAAAAAATTGATATCCTATGGCATTGATGGAAAACTATACTCATGGATTAAAGCATTCACAACTGGAAGGGAACGAAGAGTCATATGATAAATGGTGAAAGTTCAGATTGGAGTTGAGTTAGCAGTGGCATTCTGCAAGGAAGTGTACTAGGACCGATTCTTTTTGTTATTTTTTTAAATAAATGATTTGGCAAATATAATGAATAACTCAGTTTTTATGTTTGCCAATGATACTAAAATCATCGGTGATGCCAGTACAGCTGCAAAACAGGAATCGCTTAAAACTGACCTAAACATGCTGATGAATGGAGTAAAAGATGGCAACGTGATTTCAACATTAAGTAAATGTAAGATCCTTCATATTGGAAGAAATAACCCAAGGGAAAACTACAGAATGAATGATGTAGAGTTGGAAGCTACCAAGTAGGAAAAGGACCTTGGCGTTATAATAGATGAAGAACTAAATTTCCATCAACATGTTTCAGCAGCTGTCCAGAAGGCAAATCAAACACTCAGGATTAAACACAGGACTTTCTCACAAATGATGACAGAAATACTTCCAATTTTGTTTGTATCACTGGTTCGACCTCATTTGGAGTATGGCAACATTTTATGGCATTTGAGAAAGATCTATAAAATGGACTCTGACAAAGTTGAAAGAGTGCGGAGAAGAGCTACTCGTACGATTCCTGAACTCAAATGTTTGTCATATGAACTACACCTAGAAAAACTCGACCTGCACTCATTATACTACAGGAGACGAAGAGGTGACTCTAATATGATTACTGTTTATAAGTTACTCAATGGAAAGTTGGGGATTTCTGGTGACATATTCTTTGAACCAGCCATTCACTCATCAACAAGACTCAAGAGCTAAAGAGGTCATAAATTCAAACTCTTCACCAAACGCTCACGGTTAGAACTGCGAAGTACTTTTTCAGCCAGAGAGTAGTTGCCGACTGGAACAGATTGCCTCCTAACGTTAGTGTTGTTGAAGCTTCCTCAATAAATAATTTCAAAGATTTCTTGGATAGACATTCAAACTGGAGCGGGGTCCGGGGCAAGGGAGAAATTCAAAACCTCTGCTTCTCCATGCACATAAAAAGCAACAAAGTTGAAGTTAATTTTATCATGTTGAGACCGGAATACTACAGGACCAGTCCTCTACTTCCGTATCAGATGTGATGTGATGTGATACGAGTCTAACTGTCGAGTGTTAGACCCTTCTCGCAAGCTCGGCTCGGCTTTGACCGACAAGTCTGTCTAAAATTGTAATTCCGCGAAAAACTTCTCATTTATAAACTTTAATGATGACATTTGCTGGGTCAGTTTTTCGCTTCATATGAAGCGAAAAACTAACCCAGCAAATGTCATCATTATAAATGAAGCGAAAAACTAACCCAGCAAATGTCATCATTATAAATGAGAAGTTTTTCGCGGAATTAGACAAACTTGTCGGTCAAGGCTCGGCTGGCACTGCACTGCCACTGCACTGCCACTGGCTTGTTGTTCAATGTTGCATTTGCGCATGTGGACTGGTTGCAGTACAACAATTTAGGCGTACACGGCAAAATAAACGAATGGGACTATTATGGTGAGTACATGATATGATACGGCTGTTCCGACAGACGGCAACTGTAATCAGTGTTTGTAGCATCTCAAAATACCATTCAGCGCACAAACTTCACGAAAATATGAGGGGTACTCACTATCATATAATAAAAAAGGATCGTTTTTTTATTTTACAAAACTCACTTAATTTAGTCGAGGGAAACACGAAAAGATTGATCAGGCTGTTTGCATCTACTCACGCACCGGTCTAGCTCGCGGGCTGCTAAGGATCGGAATGCGTGCTTGGTTTACTACAGGTACTATGGAGATGAGATCCGCGCTGCATGCATTTTATGTACCGATGTAAGTGGGCATGGCACGGAGTGTTATGTACGGGCAGCGTGTTTTTTTTTAGACGGCACAGATTGGGGAAACTAAAAATCTATCGGGGACCCTATCCCTAAACCTAACCCTAATCCTAATCCTAACCCTAACCATCAAACCCTAACCCTTACCCTAACCCTAACCCTAACCCTAACCCCAACCCTAACCCTAACCATAACCATAACCAAAAACCCTAACCCAACGTTTTTCCCATAGGTTTAACACGCGCCATGCCCCAATCTGTGCCGTCTTAAAAAAAAACGCAGCCGCGGGTAGTGGGGGGGGGGGGGGGGGAATACTAACCCCCGCCCATGCTCGAATTTCCTCAGCTGGCTGGGGGGGGGGGGGGGGGGATCGGGAAAAGATGGTTACTGAGTATGTTAGGCAACACCAACAGTGAGCAAAACACGTCGACTGATTTGTTATGGATGACACTATGCACTAGACGTTTGTCTGACAAACGTTTCCGAGTTCAGTCGCGTTATGGTGATACATGTACTAAGTGCGTTCATAAACCAGGGGCTGCATAAACTGATTAGCACCTATTAATACCGAACATCACACAAGTAATAAGGCAAATAGCAAGACGGTGGAAGTCTGCGTGTGCCAAGATTCTCCTAAATACTACACCTAAATACCTACACCTACTCGAATGGAATAAGCCAGATAATTCAATCGGATCAGCTTCTTCATACATTCAGTATTATTTAAATAAAGTTGTTATTTGTAAATAATATATCAGTAACACAAGCAAATCCATTTTGTGACATATGGATATGATTTATGTTACTTTGCAATGTAGGATCCGATCTGTTTACTTACGTACATTTTGCTATTAATTTACATACACTGTATATTCAACAATATTATTCAGGGTACCACGGAAGACCAAACTTCTTGGTGAATGGGTTATCGTGACAAAAGATTATGAATGAATAAATGAATAAACAAACAAACAAACAAATATATAAATAAATAGATAGATAAATAAATAAACAGATAAATGAATAAATAAATCAATAAATGAATTTATAAATAAATGAACAAATATACAGATAACCAGATGAATAAATGAAAAGTTTTATTGCAAACATAATAATATGAGCTTTCTCTGCCCTGTTATATGGCTGCAGTGTGGGGTTAATTGTCCACTCTATGACAACCCTTTTAACAAATACTGTGAATTTTTTTTATATGTTCTATTCAAATCATCTCGGGGAAAAACCGGCAATTATTTTCCCTCTCTTTTCATATGGTATACATTGTACAATCATTTAGTATCTTTACTACAGAATATTCATCTCATATGCAAGAAACTTTATTCAACTGCACTTTGTCTTGCCAATATGACTAGACAATAATTTACAGGAATAATGATGGCAGTAGTCAGTAAGTAGTAAAGGTGATAGTAGTATAGTAATAATAATAATAATTATAGTAATATCAATAAGAATATCTTTATAGTTTGTTTATAGAAATGATACTAATAATTATCAACATAACAACAATAATTATTGGCTTAAAAAGGATAATTATATATGATATTTGTAAAGGTTAAGCATATTTAATTTCACTTCGCTAAACAGTGTTTGTATGGGGAGATTGTACACACCACCCTCTGCATCCACACCCTCATGTTTGCTTTCCAATGTAATCACATTTTCAGGAGATGTAAAGTTCAATTTTGTCAAGAGGAATGCCTGCAGATTTTACACTTCCATTATAGACACACACACACGCATGCCCACACACACATATGCTTTCATTGATCAACTGGAACACAGAGAAAGTTATTGTAATTTGTAATTGCATCACTGATAAAATCAGCAGATAAGGTTTCTCCTCCTCCTCATCCCCTCCTCTCCATTCCACTACACACTGTATTTCTTAAAGGTCCAGTTTACCTTTGGGAGCAGTGATTTCAAAAATGTTCAAGATATCCCATTTGATGCATATGTGTAGGTCTGCTGTATCATAAAACATCCCACCATATGAAATATTTGCAATGAAACCTAAAATATAAGAAGATATCAGGGTTTTTCTTCATAAACCGTAACTGTATACGGTTTAGTCTGGAAACATCTTTATTATAACTATTGTTCACATTTTGTGTATTAAACAACACTGAACATCGATTATACGGATTCAAATTTTGACAGTGGTCGTTTCTATCCCTAACTCACATTTTAGAACTATTTTAAAGCACTAATGCTGGGTTTTTGTTTCATCTGCAAATGGTAAATTATGCCTTTAACCTCCTCATTCTCAAGTCCTTCTCCTCTTCATCATCATCATCATCATCATCATCATCACAGTGGACAATGCATGACAAAGAATAGTTTTATATACAAGGAGGCTAGGAGTCATTTTCAGATGAGCAAACCCTGTTTCATAAAATGGACCATATTCCCCTTTTGTAAATATGAACCCAATTTCATCTCTAGATTAAAGAACTTTGTTTTATTCTTATTTTTATTTTTTTTAAACAGAAATGAACCTTCATAAGAATGAGCACTGTTGTCTTGGGATATTGGTCCAATTTTCCAGCTGCAGAGAATAAAGTTAAAAAGCTTCGTGCTAAGTACCGTCAGAGTTCTTTACGATTGAGAAAAAAAAATCCTTGTTCAGACAAGCAGACAAGACATACAAGGAAGACACGCTTGAAACAAACACTTGTACATGTCACTGCCCAAAACATTTTTTAATGCAATCAGCAGAATATGGAGGGTACAGACGACAGAAAAAGATGAGTACAAGATACTGTATAAGCTGTTATTTTTGTGTACAGATATTTTCACGAATGAGGAGGTCAAAGCTATTTTCATGAGATGTTGTTTTCACAATTTTGACACCGACGCAATCATAAGTGCACTAATGCCTGTCAGTTCCAGATATTTTCGCGAGTTGTTGAATTTGTGGTCCAACGGTGATTTGCGAAATTCAAAAAAATTAAATCCTTGTGAAAATAACAGCCTACACAGTAATGATATTTACAAATGCTTTGTAGCAGCATCCATGCATGACTGGTACATGTAGTTGGGACACTGTAAAAACAGTGAAGATATCCTCTTAACACAAGCAGTGGCACACCTGCTTCCAGAATTTCATCATGACAGTGATCACTTGACCACATTTTTGGCACAGATTATTTCTTACCCTCACGACGCAAACTCACCAGCAGCAGGGAGGCATGTCATCAAAACGTTTTGACAGTGATTTTCACAGACAAATCTACTCTCAGCCAATCAGACGTAAGGATTTCAGTAGCTTAAAACAGTGATTGACAAGTTTCCTGATATGCTGCCTAGATCTTCAAAAATGTGCAAGAGAATCTATTTCCACTCTCACAACACTCCTGTCCTCATCGGGACAATTTGTCAGTAATTCTTTGATAAACTGTTTGCACAATGATGTGGCAAGTACCAGCTGACAACAGCGTGAACTAAAATCATCTACTCTGACATACTGAACACAAGGCCAAACTTACTACAGTACTATCACATTAAAAATACAAAACAGAACAAGTCAAATTGTCAACAAATCTATATTAGAGCAAGTAATTACAACATATTCTCCTTTTAAATTAGCAATTCAGCAATTACACATACTCACTCACATGACAGAAAGCAGGATGATGCTGCTTGCCATGTAGCTGCACAGATGATATGTATCAAATACGTTGTAACTGGAATAATGTTCACTCCGCTTGATAACACTTCACATAATAACTTGAATCATATTCGCTATCAAATATTCTATCCAAATATCAACTCACCAACACAAAGATATACCAACATTGCTCCAGCCTATGACCTAGATGCACTAGATGTCATTAAAACCCTCCATCAAAACTTAAAAAGGTAGCAGTCACATATTCAAATCCTTTTTGTCTCACAGGAGACAACTTATAGTGTACTTATATGCAGTGTCAGCTCTGTGAAAGTCAAACAAGCACAAAAGCTGAGTTTGAGGAAAAATACTCTCATTTTGATACCTATAAGAGAAAATAATTTGATACTTATAGAGAAAATAATTTAAGTGCAAAAGAACCCAAATAAAGAGCAATCATTAAGAGGAGGATGCAAAAGATTTTCAAAATCTTCAGCATGCCCTACAGTGATTAATATGATTCTAAGCACTTGAAACTTAATATGTTTTCCTCCCTTGTGATTTTGTAATTATGATGATAATGATGATAACAAATCTAGTGCAAGTAGAAACCAGTAAAACTGACTGGTTTGACAGGCTGCCATTATCAAGTTCTATCCCTCCTATTTACACACCATTCTGGGAGCCAAATATTATGGTTTCTCTCTTGTTTTGTTGTGTCTTCATTGACCGGTGCTTTCACTGCAACATTTTTACGTTGTCATGAATGTAACTCACGACAGCAACCACCCTATCAAAGGTTAAATCTTTGTGTGCTGCAGTGAACCCCCTACGTGCCACAATTATGGAGACCGCAATGCATATAAAGCACTTTTGAAACACATTCTGTTCTTCAAAGCCTTATAACTTTTTATGGAAGCATTTCTGCAAGAAATGTATTACAGGAAAGTTGTAGAGAAAAACTGCCATCTTTGCTGTGATGGAAAATCAAATGTGGCAGTACTGGGACACAAAGACTTCAGTGTGCCAGTGTGTGTGTTTCGATTTATACATGACACCATTAGCATATTATGAAATTTAGTATAACCGAATTTCTATTCACATGTCATAGATGAAAGTATACATAACTATTATAGCATACTGAACTTACAAGGATGTTTATATACCACACTTGTGGGGGTTGTTTAAATGTATGAGTGCCAGACCACAACCACTGATCTAATGTCCACCCAAAAATACACCTGCTGGGTATTTGCTTGTATGCTCTATTAGCAAAGTATCATCTACTTCCAAAAAGTCAATACATGAACCATTTCCAGCTTTCATTAACACATGTATTTATTGTGGTGTTATTTTGGATTGGTCATAAAAACAACACGATACCCAAATAAGGAAACACATAAGAAATCACCCCCCCCCCCAAAAAAAAAAAAAAACAACAACAACAACAACAACACCCTTTGAAAAAAATTCATCGACCCCAAAATTGCTCAAAAACATGATTTTGTGTACAAATCCAATGTAAATTGTGTTTTTGCAATTAATTCATATAAAAATAAATATTTTTACTTTCAATGGCTGATAATGATTTATTTTAGCAAGTCCCTCAAAAAACCCGGTGGGATTAGGGTTAAGGGGGATGACAGCTTTAGCAAACTTTTTTTGTGATGTCATACTAAGAAGCACATATGCACGCACCCTAGCATTACTACAGACTGTGTGATGCGCAAAGAAGACAACGAAGGCAACGTTACCTAGCAACACCTACGTGCTTTACTCTTAATGACAGCTCAACTTCGGCAATCTTCGTATCAATGCTAACGGTGATCGGTAGTATCATCAACAGCGCCCTCTTACCCACCGGGACTATGCGCCTTTAAATGGATAAATTTTATGTGACTGTGCTTTGTGTGAACACTTCCATTAGCCAAAAAACTACAGTGGTTAGCTGCCATAACATAAATGGTTCCTCCACAAACCTCTTCATATGATGCATTTTCAGTGACATAAAAGGGTATCATGGTCATGGGTTGTATATTATACGCAGTATAAGATTTAGGGAAAGGCCAAATCTGTGCTGCAGTAGCCCTCATTTGCAAGTTCTCCAAACTTCTATCACATTCAGTCTGAATACATTTTTTGAAGAAAGGCGAGCATCCATCAAATCTCATGTCAAGCTACCAACACGCTCAGCAACAGAAACGTGGCTTGCCACATGCGCTGTTCTCTCCCTGATCAGGTCCTATTTTGCTTGTGGGTGGACGCACTGCTCAGGAAATGACGGCGTACCACCACCAACATGCCCAGTCCTGTAGAGACCATATGAGAACAGTAATCAGAAGCTCGTCGTGCGGCTTGCTGCAGAGCGGGCAAAAATGGGGGGATGGTCCTTGGTCCAGGAACTACTGGTCAAGGTAGTCCCCCACTGTGGTTTTGCTCAGCTGCGTGGCATCCATTGTTCTCCTAGAGCTCCGCTTAGGCTTGTGGCTCCGTGACTGCATTAGATTCCTCCTTCTTGCTCAGGGCTGCTTGGTGTTTACTGTTGCACAAGTGCTGTTGGTGAAGCCAAATTGAACAAAGTGATGCAGCGACACTGTAAGAATTCTCTCTCTAAAAAAAAGTCAGTCTCTATCTGTAGCTTATTCAGTATCACATGGCACACATTCACGCAAGATCAAAACCTTTGGCAGTGATGACTTGAACTACCTGGTAGATGTTAAGTCCTAAAAATTAGTATTTATCTACTCCTTGGCAGTCTACCCCTGTCAGCTTTTAAGGCATTTAAGAGTCCATTTGAGCACTGTCCTAAAGCCTACCATACTTGCTCCAGAAGGGCTCTTGAGTGCCCTCAAAGTGTACAGTACCGTACCATACCAAGACAAAAGTGGACCACTTCCCAATGTGCTCCAAAGGCATACCATACCATACCATGCCATACCAGAGAGCACTCACAGCTGTTGGCATGAGAAGAATACACTTAACGTGCAGTACAGGACAGTCCGAACGAAATTCCTGCCACAACCTTAACACGTGACAAAAGAACAATAACTAGCTACTCCAACCGGCGGGAAACATCATGATTGGCTAAACATTATCGCATCATCCAATAATAGCGCAGCTTGCGCTCCAACGAAGCAGAACAATGGCGTGCCCTCGAGCATAATGTTCCCTTCCACTAGCACTATAAATAGGCACTGCATCGCTCGGTCTACTTTGCCAGGCGAAGGCTAGCAGATTTTGCTGCTGAAACGTCGTATCAATTTTTTTTGTGTGTTTACCTCATTTCGTGAGACAGAATATTAGCTTTATTATACCCCTGCCAAACGAAGTTTGAAGGGGGTATATAGGAATCAGCGGTCGGTCGGTCGGTCGGTCGGTCGGTCGGTCCGTTGCAAATCTTGCGTCGCGAACTACTTCCTCAGTTTTCAACCGATTCCAATAAAACTTGGCACAGATGTGTGCCTTGGATTGTAGATGTGCAAGACGTATTTTTTGACAGTACCCAAAAGTACGTTGCCATGGTAACGGCATATTATGGGCAAAAATGGGTACAAATCTTGCGTCGCCAACTACTTCCTCAGTTTTCAACAGATTCCCATAAAACTTGGCACAGATGTGTGCCTTGGGTTGTAGATGTGCAAGACGTATTTTTTGACAGTACCCAAAAGTACGTTGCCATGGTAACGGCATATTATGGGCAAAAATGGGTACAAATCTTGCGTCGCGAACTACTTCCTGAGTTTTCAACCGATTCCCATAAAACTTGGCACAGATGTGTGCCTTGGGTTGTAGATGTGCAAGACATATTTTTTGACAGTACCCAAAAGTACGTTGCCATGGTAACGGCATATTATGGGCAATAATGGATACAAATCTTGCGTCGCGAACTCCTCCCACAGTTTTTGATAAATTTTTATAAAATTAGGTACAGATGTTCATCTGAATATGTTAATGTGCAAGACACATACTTCCGCAGTGGCAAAAAGTGCGTTGCCATGGTAACGGCATGTTATTGGTAAAATATAGGGCAAAATGCTTCATGGCAAAACTGCTTCATCAGTGTTCTTCCAATTCTCATGGAATTCATATTGAATGTTTGTCTTAGGATATAGGTCAGCATGACACATTTCTTGACAGTGACAAAAAGTATGTTGCCATGGTAACAGCTCACATATTATGAGCCAAAATGATGGAAAATTTTGTGTTGCAAACTACTTCCTCAGTTTTTGCCCAATTTCCATGAAACTTGGTACAGATGCGTGCCTTTGGTTGTAGATGTGCAAGACGCATTTTTCGACAGTACCCGAAAGTACGTTGCCATGGTAACGGCATATTAATGGCAGAAGATCAAGGAAAGATCTTGCGGATTTAACTACTTCCTCAGTTTTTTGACCGAAGCTTATCAAATGTTGTTTTGACCAAAGCTTATGAAATGTTGTTTGGCGGGGGTATAACCAGTTGCTGTAGCGACATTTCTAGTTTCATTAAGAAATTCTGGTTACAATGAAACGTACAAATTCAGACTTCCAACATTATCTGCTCTATGTTTTTTATTGTTTATTGGTTCAGTTATAACAAAATTTTGATACAAGAGAAAACTGCCCATCCCAAGAACTTTGTTATAACTGCAGTCCACTGTACACCATAACACAAAGCATATTCTCCTTGTTAGGGACACCTGTGTGTAGCACAGGTGTGCGAGGTGAATGTGAATGTGGTGAATACTAAATGTGATCCCTGAGTTGGTCCCAAAATAGCTTGTGAGGTATGTTATCTGCACAAAGTGCTACAACGCCCCCACTCTGGCAAGGAATGGTATGGTACGATATGATGTAGTTTGGTTCCGTTCACTTTTTTGAGTCCTCAGACACAGCCTATGATTAAACATTTCTATGGATTGGCAATATTTTCTTCAGCGTGGATAAGTGCAATTCAACATCACTATCAAGGTGACTGTTGCAAAGAATGTAAATCATATTTACACAAAGTAAGGTGCTGTGAAATAAGCACATATTGAGTAAAACAGAGTGTTGCAATTTTAATTTTTTGTGTTTTCACTGACTAGTGATTTTGGTTGCGACCACATCTGCAAATTAGGAGAAATAGTACGGTCATCCACTCACTTCTATCCCAGTGGTTTGAGAAATAAATGTCATTAATCATTTTCTGGGGTTTTGTTTATAAAACACAGGCCTACGACTTTTTATCCCATAAACATCATCTTTACCAAGTTATAGCAACACCAATCAAAACTGATAAGAAGAAGTATTGAGTGCTATACTTGATTTCCCATAAAAAGAAGGGAACTTTCTATGGCAAACTTTGTATGCAGATCTATTACATCATTTACCTTATAAATCTACTTTGTTTGGATGGTTTCTAATAGCAAAGTATCTGCGTTGTTTGATTGTTTGTGTGTTTGTTGTTGTTGTTTTTTCGGGGGGGGGGGGGGGGGGAGAGAACATGAAACTTTATAAATCCCGAACTTTCTCTTTTATCTTTTTATTCATGGAATCTCCTGTACTGTGTGTGTCTGATTTTATTTTATGAATGCCAATGTCAATGCTGTATTTCATTGTACTAAAAGAGAGCAGGGGAGGGCAGAAGTACCTGTACAAACTGAGTCGGTGAGTTTATGTCTTCAATGCAGCATATGTCACACTTGTAGAACGCCCGCTCTCTCCCAGTTCGTCCAGGCTTGATGAACTTGGCAGCCTGTATGAATGGCTCAAAGCTGGGGTCATAACTTGGCTCATTACTCTCAGCATTGGATGGCAGATCCTGCGGCTGTATGACCCCAGCCTCGGTCAGCTTCTTCACCAGGACCATCTGGTGTTTCTTGCTCTTCATGTGCTGTTGATCAAGCAATATTCCAAGGAAAAATGTGCACCGACAATTTATTACATCAACTTGCAGACAAACAGTGGAACATTGTAAAAAGAGGTTACACATCACAATAAAACCCTAGTTTAACAAGTATTATGTGACTTTCCAAGTCCAAACTCTTCATATTTCTTTATTTTTGTTCCCCGATATATAGTGCATAAACCTGATAAAACACAGTAATTGTTGTAGTTTTAAGGTCCAATGTTCCCTTCTGCCTAATGTATCTGAAGTAATCTGGTGACAGCATTGTATTCCCTTTATTGCAGGCACCTTTCCTTTTAATATAAAATGAAATCACTTTCTTAAATCTACATACCTGCCAACCCTGAGACTTAATAAATCTGAACAAACAAAGACAAATTACTGAAAAATCTGAACTTTCATAAATTTCATATACTTGACTATCAACAGATACTTTCAAAAAATCAGAACACACTGAAATTAATGCATTTTCTTTCACTGAAAAATCTGAATATTCAGATTAAAACTGATCAGTTGGCAGGTATGAATTTAGGTATCAGTAATGTTATTAACAGAACCCATAAAACCATGAACAATGAAATGCAGAATACCACCTGACAATGTTCAGTTTGAGTTAACATGAGTGTGGATCTGATCATACCATAGAGCAAGATATTTTTTCGTGGCATTAAATTTTCATGAATTGGGAGCTGACAGCCTTTTTGTGGCATGAAACTTTTGCGAACTGCAACCGGCATTCAATGCATATACAGCCTGCAGCGTAGACAAGAAATTTTGCATGCATTTTACTTTTGCAAATCTTGGCTCTCACAAAATTTGCAAAATAAAAGGGCTTTCAAAAATTTCTTGTTTTACAAGTGAATGAAAAGCATGACACATCATCAGCTAGAAACAAGTTAAGCTGGTTCAACGATATGTAACAGACCAGATCTTATCATGACCTAACCTGGTAAATAAATCAACATACATACATATAAAAAAGGCTTTCTTGATCTTGTTTTCTTTTGAGGGGCATACCCTATGCGATACTTAGGTCAGCAATTATCTCAAAGCTTCCATGCTTTTGGTTTCTTTTTCTACACATTTATAAGAGGTCAATGCAAGCTCGTTGACTCTTTTTGCTAATAATCATAGCAAAAGGAAAGTACCTGCTTGTACTGTGTGGGAGAATTGATGTCCTCAATGCTGCATACATCACACTTGTAGAATGTCTTCTCCCGCCCAGTGGGCCCAAATTTCACAATCTTGGCTGCCTCTAGCTCTGCTGGGCTGAATTGAAACTGGATGGAATCGGCCATTGTGGTGCTGTCTGCTTGTGCCTGTGGCAGAAATTTGATGGGCTGTGGCAAATTCAGCTGTTTCAGTCTCCTCTGATGCTTTTTCCCTGCATAAAACCAGATTCCAAGATATCAGCACAGAACATTCACATGTTGTATTATTCATAATATAAATCAATCTTAATCATTTTTACTTTTTCGAGTGCTTTTGAGTTACACGACTGTACACTGCAATACAGCACATGCAAGGGAACTTTGATTTAACTTGTGTTGGAAGATCACTGATCTACAAGAAAAAAAAAAAAACACCAACAAAATAAACAAACACACATGCACACACACGCACCCACACTCCAAAAACTAACAAAACCTTCATCATACCAGTACCAGTTATACAATAACTAAAATAGGTTCTGTCCTTTTCTGGGGGGAAAAAAGATGTATGTACCCATGATATGTTCGAGGACAGTAATAAGAAGCTGCAGAGACAAATTTTACATCTATGTGGATTTTGAACTGGAGAATTAGATATGCAGAAGCACCATGCAGATCAAGTTATAAAATAGGGAGTGATTTTAGACTTTGATTATAGTCATTACCAGATAAATCAGCACTGCACAAATACACATGGCACTCCTGGAGCAGAGTCAATTAAAGTTCACCTCATGCATCCTGATGGTTGTGAGATTATGCAAAATATCAGACTCTGATGGGATTTACATTCTCTTTTGATTAGTGATGCATGACCTCATGAGCCAATTAGATCATGTCTATTCATTTTTGTATGATCTTATACCGACGTAAAGCAACCGTGATTCAAGTTGTCACGATGACAGGAGGTATCAAAAACATGGCCTGACGGACAAACCAAAATATTAACGTCTAATACACTGTAGTGCGACGAAGGTATTCAAAGAGGACCTGCATATTGGGGCTACACACTAAAAGAGAAACACACTTACAACAGGCCCGTTTATGAGGGACCACTTTTAAAGAGCATTTACCATTACTGCTTTTAGGTGGTCTCTTTTACAGTACATTTGTGATAAGGTACGGTTACACAGAGGTAAAATCGGAAGCCCCAGTGACCTTGTCGTAATGTGGATTCCCTGTGGTGCCATTTCTCACAAAACATACCCTCAATGTGACCGTCCAACAGTCCCTGAGATGTCGTCTTGATGTTGCAGATGTCACAGACGTAGAGTTTTGGGGGAGGGTGTGGGGCTGCTTCTGCACTGCCTTCAGACTCTTTCTGGCTGGCTGCGTCATCACCAGCGCCCCCACCAGCTGACTGCTCCTGGCCTTTTTGCTTTTTAGTGGGTGGTTCATCGCCATCTTCCCCTGTATCAGGTGCGGCTTCTGAGTCACCTTTTTTGGCATCACCTAAAGCAGATGGTTTATACAATCAAATTTGACTCATGGGATAGAAACAATCACCACTGTTACATTCTGCTACGATGCAGGGAAAAGAAAACAAGATACAGAGACAATTAGAATGAACCAGATATGTAGAAAAAGTTGTGTAGTGTAGACCGAGATAGATAGATAGGTAGTTAGATAGATAGATAGATAGATTGATTGAATGATTGATTAATTGAATGATTGATTGATTGATGGGGGGGGGGGGGGGGAATTTGAGAAATTTGAATGTGTGTTAGGGAGGTAATGCTAATATAAATGTCAGTAATGTAAACAGCAGTTCTTCAGATGTGTCCACAGTATACCCTGCTAGCAAACCTTATGTGTAACACAAAAATTCACAGCTTTGTCTAGTTTTTTATTTTTCACTCATTAGGTGATCTGAGTATCCTCTCGGATCACCTTCTGTATCTGTACGGATTCTTTCTTCTTCTTCTTCTTCCTCCTCAAAAGTTGTGGACAGGTTAGCTCAGATAGTGCTCTTCCTATCAATGTCAAAATTATACCATACATGTATCATCTCCCAAAGATGGCAATCGAACTGAAATCAAAGTGATCAGTCGACCGTGACGTCACTATGACGTCATTATATGAAAACACATTCTCAATCATATCTCTTTAATGGAATGAAAATTTTCAATGAAATTTACGTCACATATATTTCAAGTCAAGCACATTCTACTCATATAATAAAAATTCATATTTTCTTTTAAAACGTGCGCGTATGCGCACGTTGAAATATTTGTATGCTCAAATCGAGCTCAAATTTTTTTTGCACACGTTTCAGACCAATTGGAGCATTTTTTGAAAAATTGAAAAAATTGGACGGACGCGTACGCGCGCGCACATATATGCACGCACAGCTCATACGCAATAGAAATTTCCCATTTTTTCACATTTATCGGATGCCTGAAATGTCAAGGAATATTTCTACCAAGTTTCAAGTAAATCCGACTCAATATGACGTCACACGGGCCCGTCAAAGTTGAAATTCCGCGCGCGCGTCAATGGCGATATACAGTGCAACAATGCAAAAAAAAAATGCCAATTTTGAATCCGATTTTACTCGTCAGGATGGATGGTGACCCCCCATTTTCTTTACATATTCTGAAAGCTGATGAGTTGTACATGTCATTTCATGGGTTGGCAATGCTGGAAAAATGATGAAAAGATATCAAATTTCTTAATAAAGTAAAAAAAGTAAATTTTCAAAATGACGTCATCAAATTTTAAGTTCACTCAGGCGTATCTCACTTATTCTTTTGTTGATTTTCGTCCAAATTTCAATATGTTGTAGCTTATTTAATGGTCTTTCAGTCACATAATAACAACATTTTGATTGGATGACGGCATCACCTCGAAAAAAGGGATTAAAAGTAACATTGTCAAATTTGACCAGTTTACGTGTTATCTCTATGGGAGTGCAGTTTTTCTGGAAATGAAAACTGACATGACTATCTTTATCGAGCACTAGCTCACTTATGCTTCGGTGAATTTCTCCCATATTTTAGTATGTTGTAGCTGAGACTTTGGGCTATTGTGAATGTGCCCTTCGTTTTTTCATACGGAGTCGGCATCACATCCAAAAACTTGGTTGAAATTAAAGCTTATCTTCGATGTATTGAAATATTTCTTCCTTTCTGCAACTTTCTTTGCAATAACTCAAGAAAAACATACCCTATCACCACCATATTTTGCACATGTTTAGTTCATGTCACGTACATTATTTCACAAAATAACAACTACTTGATCAGACACCATCTTGGGTATGTAAGTTAGGGTCAAAGGTCATAAATGTTTTATCCTGTATCTTGGTGATTATACATGTCCTATCTTTCCCATATTTTGCACACGTAAAGACTATGTTACAAGGATCATTTCACAAAATAACCATTTTTGGCTCAGAGGCCATCTTGTCTGTGCAAAGTGGGGTCAAAGGTCATGTGTACTTCTTCCTGTATCTTCGTTATGACGTGTTATCTCTATGGGAGGGAATTTTTCTAGATGTGAAAATTGACCTGATTGTCTTTATCGACGACTAGCTCACTTACCCTTCGGTGAATTTCTTCCAGATTTTAGTATGTTGTAGCCAATTTAATACTCTTTAAGTTTTGTCCTATCAAAGTTTTAATCGGATGATGTCTTCACCTCGTGAAAATGGATATAATGTAACCTTGTCAAATTTAACCAGTTTACGTGTTATCTCTATGGGAGGGAATTTTTCTGGAAATGAAAATTGACATGACGGTCTTTATCGAGCACTAGCTCATTTACTCTTCGGTGAATTTCTCCCAAATTTTAATATGTTGTAGCTGTGACTTTGGGCTATCGTCGCATTCGCTCCATCTTTTCATACGACGCCGAGATCACGTCAAAAAACTTGGTTGAAATCAAACTTATCTTCGATGTATTGAGATATTTCTTTCTTTCTGCAACTTTCTTTGCAATAACTCAAGAAAAACAGCCCCTATCATCCCCATATTTTGCACATGTTTAGTTCATGTCACATACATTATTTCATAAAATAACAACTACTTAATCAGACGCCATCTTGGGTATGTAAATTAGGGTCAACGGTCATAAATGTTTCAACTTGTATCTTGGTGAATACATGTCCTATCTTTCCCATATTTTGCACATGCAAAGACCATGTTACAAGAATCATTTCACAAAATAACCACTTTTTGCTCAGATGCTATCTTGGCTGTGCAAAGTTGGGCCAATGGTCAAATATACTTCATTCTGTATCTTCGTTATAGTGTATACCGAATTTGGTACCAAAGATGGCAGACCTGACTCTCTTTTCTAAATGAGAACCCAAATATCACACGGCCAATGTCTCTAAACACAGATGAAACCTATATGGTCATGCCTATTGCGATCAGGACTCGAATCATTGATTAAAAAAAGATTGGATCACCTAATTTAAGAGTCTTGACAAATTCCGAGTCTAGTCTCTAGTTGTTTTTGTAACACTGCACGCATGAAATACATCCTTTCATCACTTGCACTTTCCCTAAACTCGAAGAATGCAAGTTTCATGCAGATGAACCAAACCATCTGATGAACTGCTGTGAAGTCATGTAAACCTAAACTGGTGACTAATAGCAGTCTGTAGAAAGAGATTACCTTTTTTTTATGTGATAGCCATCAGAGGAATTCTAAGTGATAGAAGCATAATATACATGCAAACACTTGGTAAAAAGTAAGGCGGAGATATATCAGAGCAATTTGCCACTTAAAGCAAATGTTAATGAGGGCAGCTAAAACCTTTGAAAGAAAAAAAAAAAACCTACAATATTTAAGTGCATTGTAGTCTCTCAAAATGTACAATGGCCAGACTTTACTGCAATATCAAACTGGATGCTGTCATGCAAAGTAAAGTGCCTGGGAAGGATGAATCATGGTTCCAAATCAACATGTCTATCTCAACAAAGAAATAACAAGCAAACTGAGAACTCAACATACCTCCATCAAGATTTCTTTTGTGTCTCGCTCCGCCATAGTGTTTCTCAATCTGGTCCACACAAGTAAAAGACACATTGCATAGCTTGCAATGCATGTCCTCCCCATGCAAATCGTACTTGCTTTCAAGTTCTGGGGGTAAAAAAAAAAAAAAATCCAATGCAGAAAGAGAAAGAAGCATGCCTGTTAACAGTTCTACTACTTGTTCTGCATTACATGAAAGCCTATAGACATAAAAAGTAGCATTTATACATAAGTAATAAATCTTCAGTTTACTTATACATCTCTGATTCCCCCCAACTTAAAATAAAATAAATAAACAAATGAATAAATGAATGAATAAATGTATATATACATACATACATACATTTTGTACATAATAAAAATAGATAAATAAATAAACTTTTACACTGTATACATGGAGTAATGTGCCTGGAAATGATGGGATTGTGGACTGCAAGCAGGCCATTCACAATACACAAAGGGTGTTTTTTTTTTTGTTGAGATTTTCATCCAAATCATATGCATGTCATAACTATAATAAGCGTCAAACCACTGGATGCCTGTATGTTGACTGAATTGTAATGCATTATTTCTCATATAACTCATTCAAAAAAAAAAAAAAAAAAGCAAACAAACAAACTTGATGGAAAGCAATGGGCACATTCTGAGTCCATCCTATTTTCTAGGGGGAAAAGGTATGGTGATTATAAATACCTTTCTTTTGTTCAAGCTCCTTCAACTTTCTGAGATGCTGCTTTCCAGAGTAGTGGCTCTCTGCTGTAACTGAAGAATTGGTTTTCACGTTGCAGATTTTGCATACTTTGAATTCTCCAAAGGACTTGGCAGACCTTTCTGGCCCAACCAGCTTGCCTTCAAAACTGTACCCCACAGTGATCTCGGAGGAATTCTCTGTAGTACTTCCTTGATAGGCTCCTCGGGAAGGCCTGGAGGACCATGTGTTCCATGTACCCCGCCCTCTGTCCGTCCTGCCACGGGTACCAGCACTGTCCGTCCTGCCACGAGTACCAGCACTGTCCGTCCTGCCACGGGTACCAGCACTGGTCGTCCATCCTGCCCGCTGGTAGGCACTGCCGCGTGAACCCCGTCCCCGTTGCTGCTGCAGATTTCCCCTCCCTCTGTTGTTGCTCCATTCATGGGACGTTCCCTGGCTCCAGCCTGTATTTTGTGCTCTCCCTCTCCCGCCCCACCCCTGACTGTACATACCTCGCCCTCTCCCTCTCTGGTTCTGGCCATGGCCGAAGCCTGTCTGTCCTGGGTTCCCTTCCTGGGCCTGGTAATTGTAGTAATTGTTTTGGCCAAAAGTGCCTTGATACTGATTGTGGTATGGCTGCTGATCAGAGTATGACTGTGTCCTGTCTAACTGACTGCCACTTGTGTTTTGTCCATATGTTGCCCCAAATGATGAGTTTTGCTGGTGTGCAATACCCCAGCCTGGTGCTGCATTGAACATCTGAGCTCCATTATTACCGTTGCCAGGAGCTGAAGCAACGTTATATTGACCGACAGCTGCACTAGCTTGCACAGTACTAGCTGACTGGCTGGAATTTGTCGCCACATCCCCAGATGAGCTTGGACTGGAATGAGCAGCAATTGTTTCGTTGAGGATTGTTTGAGCAGTGTTGTACAACTGAGCAATCAGGTCAGGTGGTAACTGATACAGAGCTGCCTGCTGCGTTTCCGTTGATGCTGGGGCCGGGGTCATTGTCTTGTCCTTGTCCTCTGCCATGATGAAACTGTGGAATGCTACCTGTGATATTGAAAAGGTAAAGGACATCCCGGAATGTTTGATTGGCCTTCAAAAAATGAAGAGAATGCCTGAAGATACATGTAACCTTGTGGATTAGACCCATACACACATGTTGAAAATTGCCCAATTTCCCACATAACTAACGATAAGCCAGCCTTGTGTTTACGTAATACTTCATCACGACATCAGCTTCCTGCAGCGCGACTTCTTGAGAAGAGCAAACCTCAATTGCATGCAGCTTGAACTCCCAAGTTCGTTGACCCTATTTGCCAAAAGAAAAAAAAAAATCTTCAAAAATTCATTAAAATTCCCAGATCACTACAATGTATCAAAATTCAATCATCTGTTCCTTGTGTCATCACCAGTTCAAACTCCAGTGGGAGTATTCAGGTGAAGTACCAAGTACCAAGTAAATTTACCAACTTTTGCTGTCAGTGCAAGTTTTATCCAAATGTGTTCTCAACTTTTTAGTTATTTTGCAAACAGACAGACAAACAAACCAATCAATGCCGGCAAAAACATAACCTCCTTGGCAGAGGTAAGAATACATCAACAAACCCATCGCACGACAATTAACAAACATGTACTGTCGAGTGTCACACACACGATACACTCAGTAATTGAGGACATGAATGCAATTCATCAATGAAATAAATGTGAAAGGCGTGCAATGCCAATGGCGATTGCCTATGGCATGCATGTCAACTGTTACTGTCACGTCAGTGTCACTCTCCAAAAAAGTTAGATATCTAACGTTCGAGCATGGTAAAATTAATTGCAATTTACGCCTATACCTAATAAGTTTAAGTAAAATAGTAAAATAGAGTGAGTAGGCCTCGCCCTACAGGGTAAATTTAAATAGACTTTCTATGTATATTGTAAGACTAAAAGAGGAATGAACTTCAATGCCATGGAAGAAGAAGACGAAGAACAGCTGGTCTAACATGAATTCTAACATATTATGATTTAGTCTTTAGAGGGTTGTGACCGCTGACACATCTAGATAAAATTTGCAGCTCCAATCAAAACTAAAGAAGAAATGACCGCCGTACCGCGCCGCGCCATGCCCATGCCGTGGCGTTTCACCAATGTCAAAACATGCCTCCAATTAATCCCCACATACTCAAAATCGTGTGTGGTTCATCCCGAAACGACTAACGTGCAATTCGCGATTTACTAAACTTGACTGGATCTACGATTAAAGGCTCAAACGAGGTAAATAACACGCTACCGATAGAAAAAATAACAAAAATACTGTGTATTTATGATGTTCTGTATCTCCTTGTCTCATAAGCTCACCCAATCTATCGCTAGAGTGCGGATCCTCTTGCTCTGCTGGTAGAGAGGTTTTTGCCTGCATGTGCACTGTTGCCTTTTGCTGGCCGAGCTAGCTAGCTGTAGCTAGATATAATAGATAGCTGCATGGATAGTTGCATGCAGAACCAGATACTGTAAACGAAGACGTTTTTTTTTGCACACTAGCCACTACGCACGCAACTAAACTGTACTGTGGCTGCTTGTGAGCGAGTCAATCGCTGTCGAACCCCACTTGTTTGGTGACTTCGTTTGCGTTGTTGTTGTAGTTGTTATTTTTGGCTTTTGTTGTTTTTGTTGTTGTCATGTCGTCGTCGTCGTCGTTGTTGTTGTTATTTAGACGTTGTTGCTTTTCTTGACGTTAAATGTCCCTTTGAATGTCAAAGCCAAATCAAATGTTATGGAATTTACCTCAAATGAAAAAGTGCATGGATTCAGTGAGTGCAGAAATCGTAAAGAAACTGAATGGACAATCTGTTCAAGAGTTATCAATTTTCAAAGTTTTGAACTCTTTAAGTTTTGATTGAATCCATAATGCCGTTATTGTTACATGCCTAGATATAAGATGTAAGAGGACCAGAAAAAACTATGATGTCACATATCGACAGAAGGGCAACGATATGGTAAATCATAAGGGATACTTAACATGCTTTTTTATTTTTATGGAAAGCGAAAGAGCTCTTGAATTGTCTCACCTCGATCATTCAGAATACAATAAAAATAATACTCCACACAAAAATGTGTTTAAAGTGAAATGCGATTATGACTTTCTCTTTATGTTGTTCATAATAAAAAAGGGGAAGCTTCCCAACAACTCATACAAGAATTTTGGTTCAGCAATTGCAAAAACGATTATTGAAACACTCAGCGAAGTTTCAGGAAAATCGCGTCTGGATTTTGGTTCCGACTCCGAAGTTAGGAGTGTAACGTTTTGTGTGCCGCTCCTCCACAGCGAACACAGCTAGCAAGAATTTGTGTGTCATAATTATAGGCCTAATGTAAGAATTAAGCACAAACAGGATTGCAGGCATATTTTTCTTCTTTTTCTTTCTTTTTTTTCTCTAGTGGTTTTTCAAGATGTGCGTATAAGTCTAACGTACGCCGATGTATCAATAATCTAATATTTACCATTTGCAGATGAAACAGAAATCCAGATTTACTTCAAAATAGTTGTACAACGTGAGTTAGGGATAGAAACAACCAATGTAAAAAAAAAAATCAGTATAATCTTTGCTATAGATAAAATTTAAACAACATGCAAGCAGTTATAACAAAACTGTTTGTAATATAAACCGTCTGTAAACTGTTATGCTTTTTCGAGAAATATAGTGATATCTTCTAATATTTTAGGCTATTATATATTGCAAAATTTTATGTGATACTTTGTTTTATGAAATAACTGACCTATGCTAGCTCAAGTATGATAACTCAAACATTTTCTTAAATCACTGCTCTCAATGGTAAACAATACCTTTAATTGCGTATTGTGAAATTATACCTTATACCTACAAAGTAATCTCGCTGACCAGTGGCGCTTCGACTATATTTTCAATGCTTCATTTATTTAGCATAAATATCTTGAAATTAAGTGAGATATACCGATGCTGTATAACAAATATCAACTGCTTTTAGCTTTCGTGTAATGGTTTAAACCATTTGCCCTCGGTGCACACTTTTGGTAAGATATTCAATTGTTTCTATCAAAAGAGTAAGTAAAGTATAAAGTAGTATTCATGGAAACGGGCAGGGGGGGGGGGTTGTGTTTTTACAAATTTAAAGGGGGACTAGAAGGGGGATTGGGCCCCCTCCTACACGAGAGAATTTTTGCTTATTCAGAAGTGAAATTTCAGAGGTATAGTGCACACTTATAGTAAGATATTCAGTTATTGGTCCATCAAAAGAGTATATAGGTAAAATATAAAGTAGTATTCATGGGGAAACAGGCAGGGGGAGGTGATAGGAGGGGGCTACCGCCATAGACAACTGATAGCAGTTAACTATACTGGCACTGTATTGGTATTTTACATTTTCAACATCTGAACCCTTAAGTCGATATTTTGCGAGCGAGCGAAGTAAGAGAACCCTTAAGAAAATTATGTAGGCCTATATGAGTAGGCCCTTTACAAATCCTAAAAGATAGAATATTAAGCTGTGTTTACCTACCTCTATATATAGGCGCTGTATAGGCGGGCGTTCGATCTTGCACGTCATGCAGTTTCAGTGAGGGGGATGCACTACAGGCCATCCCCCCTCTTCCAAGGAAGGAGGGGGGGGGGGGGGGAGGTGCACCCCAATAATATAGGAACCCTCGGATTTACAAGTTAAGGATTTCTGACTTTTTTTAAATAGTATTTTATATATTTCTTTAACTTCTTTAATATTTCTTGTTTGTGTGTGTGTGTGTGTGTGTGTGTGTGTGTGTGTGTGCGTGTTCAAACAAAATGTAATGGGTAGGGATGGGAAGGGAAGGATCGAGGCAATATTAATGTATGGGCGGGTGGGCGTTTTTTTTTTTCTGTTGGGGGGGGGGGATTCCTAGTAGTATTTGGTTAGGAAGGGTAGTTAGGTTTTGGGGAATGGGTTATTTTTATTATATGGAATTATTTTAGATGTTTTCATCGGTAATTGCCAATTTATTTGTTATATTGAAACATGGAAATGTATATTTCGGGTGGTCTTTTATAGGGCAATTACCCCTTGGGCAACCACCCCGGACCCTTCCCCTGACCCTAACTCTAATCCTAATCCTGAACCTAATCCTAACCCTAACCCAAACTCTATACCCTAAACCTAACCCTAATCTTTACTCTAACCTTTTATTAACCAGTATTTAGCCAGGGGGTAATTGCCCTTATAAGGAATAATTTCAGTTATCTTTTAAGGAATTATTCTTGTATGTTTGAGCAGAAGGACTAGTACCGAAATTTGATTGCAAGTAAATAACATAACATTTGAAAAAAAAAAAATGGAGAGGGGGGGGGGGGGGGAGAGTTCCCCTACCCTGTTTCGCGGCCCCCTGGTGGTGACACCTTGGTTAGGTGGTGGTGGTGGCGGTGGTGGTGGTGGTGGTGGGGGGGGGGGGGGGGAGGGCGGGGAGAAGTGTTACATACGAACGCCGTGGCGGTCGAAGCGCGCGCAAGTACCAGTGATCGTGGCGGATACAATCGGCGTGGCGAGCGCGCGGACGAGAAATCCCATGCCACGTCGCGTGTATGTAGCGTGAGTGATCGCAGAGCTAGAGCGGAGGACAGTTGAAAGATTCCACTTAGGGCCTTGCCAGATAAACTGAATGGGCACTGAAAAAGCATAATTCGTCTCCATTGTAATACACGTACACGTAGTGTACGAGCCTTTTCCTGCACCTGTTTCGACCGGGCTGGTAACCTAACCTGATAGCTGTCACCGGCAAGCAAACCAACTATCGATTGAGCACCTACATGCCATCACCCCATACCTATCCACCCACGGTAGACATACCCCGCAGCCAGGGGTGATGAAACGGCCACGTACACCGGTCACCGGTCCCTGCTCCGCTGCGCTCTATGTGATTCGGTGATAAGTGTTGCCGAAACGGCGAATTAATTCTGACGAAGAGCTCAAAGCTACGTTTTTTGGATGCTCAAAAACCTGGGTATACCACCATTGCCATGCCGAAAAATTGACTTTGTTGTCGGTTATTACCTCGCCAGCCAACTTCGCGTGGCTTCGATATAAGAAGTGGACTCCACTGCTGCGCTGCTCTGATTCCCACCTCCCTGCTAGCTGCTCTGACTCAGTTGATGTACCTGCGACAAGGAGCGCTCCGGGGTTAAAACTGGTGTGGTGCATGGTGTCCATCTAGCATCCGCGTCTACTACCAGAAACATTGTTGGCGTATCCGTATCGCACAGTCGGCCCGTCGGTTCCTCTGTATAAAACCCCCATCATGTTGTGAATATGTCGACTACTGTCCACGGACGGTACTGGTAGTCGAGTCTTGGGTCTGGAAGTTGTGAGATTTGAATCTTGAGCTTGTGGCCTACTGTAGGCCCTACTGTAGACAGATCACTGCTGGGTAATTGCAGGTTGGGTTCTAAAATTTAGTCTTAGTTTGTCTGGCCACAGAAAGGAAGGAAGCTAGCTAGTGACCCATCAATTGAAGCCAAGATGGCCGAAGCAAGTCGACCCAGTCAGTTGAGGATAACGGTCTCTCTCATCATCAACCTGTGCTCGTCCATTCTGATCGTCTTTCTCAACAAATGGCTCTATCGGAACTATGGCTTCCCAAACATTACGCTGACTCTACTTCACTTTCTCATGACTTCGTTGGGTCTGGTTGCCTGTTTAAATTTGGGGCTTTTCAATAGAAAGAGCATTCCACTGATCAATGTTCTCCCACTGAGTTTGACATTCTGTGGATTCGTAGTTTTTACGAATCTTTCCCTTCAGAACAATACTGTGGGTACATATCAGCTGGCCAAAGCGATGACTACACCGTGTATTCTGCTTATCCAGACTGTTCTCTATAACAAAACTTATTCCATGAAAGTGAAATTAACTTTGGTAAGTTGAGATAGATATAGTAGTATTTCATATGAATTGTTTCCAAAGATTAGATATAGCTGAAGTAGAAATTAATCTTGCAATCAAGACAAAAGATCGTTGCTCTTTGAATACTGTGAGATAAAGTTTTAGGAGTTCAGTACAGTATATCAAAAAGCAGTTCAGAATTGGCTCATGTGCATAGAAATACAAGTGACCTTTTGTTGTTGTTGTTTTTTCTCTCAGTTGGTTGGGCACTTCACTCTTTTTTCAAAGTGACAAAATGTATACACTTGCCCAACATGAATTTATCAGTCATATTCAACTAAAGGATGAACTTGCACTGACGAGGTTTATCTGAATGGTCCATCAATTAAAGGACAAGTTCACCTTCATTAACACAAGGATTGAGAGAATGTAGTAATATTAGTAGAACACATCATTGAAAGTTTGAGGAAAATCGGACAATCCGTTCAAAAGTTATGAATTTTTGAAGTTTTTGTGCAGTCACCGCTGGATGAGAAGACTACTGCAGTGTATGATGTCACATGCATACAACAATATAAGGAAAATGTAAAGAGAATTTCACAAGTTTCAAGTTTCAAGTTTATTCAAAGTTTCCACAATACAAAAATTTCATCTTTTGAAAAAAAGTACACACTCCCTTGACTCATTACTGACATATGTTATGGGTAATATCATTCCCATTGCCTTTAGAAAGAGGCAAGTCAAGTGCTCTTTTATTATGTGAAAAAAGTGAAAATATGTTGAATTTTCTTTACATTTTCTTTATACTGTTGTACTCATAAGACATCACGGGCCCTAGTAGTCTCCTCATCCAGCGGTTCCAACACAAAAATGTTAAAAATTCATAACTTTTGCATCGATTGTCCAATTTTCCTCAAACTTTCACTGATGTGTTCTACTAATGTTGCTGCATTCTCTCAATCCTTATGTTTATGAAGGTGAACTTGTCCCTTAACACTCGGGGGAAAGCAGCCATTTCATCATTTTGCATCTTTCTCTATTGATATTGCCAAGTACCACATTTGATGTCAGGTTGATTGTGCTTGCAAGCACCATTTACAAAAATTTCTTGAATAATTAGATCATACATCACAGATGCTTGTCTCAGTGACTTAAAACGCCATGGCAATACCCAGTATGCCCTATTTGGTACAAATGACCCTTTTCTTCTCATGAGCAAAGTGGAACCCTAGACTGGGTCATTGTAAAGAAGTGATTTTTTTAAACTGTTTTTTTATTTATTTATTTTTTTGGTCAGAGTATATGATGAAAGATTATCTAATTGTCAATAGGCATATTAAGTAGAAGATTTATATGTGAAAGCAAAACCAGCAAAAAGTCACCAGACATGGAATTTTAGTTAAGGGCAGATTCTGAAAGAATACACTTCCAGCTTTTTAATGACGTACAACTCAATGCAAATAGACTGTCCTAACTCATCTAAATATTGGACAGATGCACCCTAGAAAATGTTTCCTGAGAAAAGAAGCTTTGAAGTTCTGGATCTGTCACCAGGGGGTCTAGGGCAATTACCCCCTGGGCAATTACACCGGACCCTTCCCCTGTCCCTAGTCCTAATCCTAATCCTGAAACTAATCCTAACCATAACCCAAACTCCTAACACTAAACCCAACCCTAACCCTAATCTTAACTCTAACCTTGCCACTAACCAGTATTTAGCCGGGGGGTAATTGCCCTCTGGGGGTGTAATTGCCCGGATACGGTCACCAAGCTGTGCTCTTTGAAATAAGTGGGACCAAAAACATGATGTAAAACTCCCAAGGCAACCACAATGAAGGGATTATTGGAATAAGCTGTGATTTGGCACACATTATGAATACTCTAATCATGAATTATGCTAACTTTCAAAGGAGTGGCATTATCTTTTCAGAAGTTATTACCAATAGAGTTAAAAGTGAAGAGTGTGTAAACAGTGTTAAAGAAATGATAAGGGGCCCTAAAAACATCCTTATCGCACTATTCAGCAGAATGTGTTCTAGAAAAACTTCTAAAACAGTTTCCAATTGTGTTATGATCCCAAGCATTCGGGTTGCTCTTTCAAAAAAAAATTAAGAAGTAAAGATTGACTAGGTGGACCCATTTCACCTGTTTGGGTCCTCACATGAGATTGGGGCATGCAACTTTTTGTTTTGTTTTCTGATGCATAGTCACATAATGTTATTCACTGGGTAAGAGTCATCTTTAAGATGTTGGTATGTTGCTGATTTGCAGTACAAATATACTGGTAGTTCTGTTTGCCTAACGCAGTGTACAAATGTGTTGACACTACTAGTATAGTCACTTGACACATGTCTTCAGGGGAATTTTGTCCCGATACGATGTTACTATGTGTAAAAACAGAAAAATGATCATAAGAGTAGATCAGTGAACATATGGAAAAGAACTAGACACAAAAAAAGTAACAAACTGTTAAAGTTTAGAGAGTAAACATTTTTTTTTTTTTAAATAATGATCAAAATTTTCTTCAGGTCTGTTCTTGATATTAACCCGTTGAGGACGAGTCCCGTGTATATGCGGGCAGGTGTCTATGGGAAATGCGTGTTGTAGTAAAATTGGTCTGTCCTCAACGGGTTAAACAGTGGAGTAATACATTTTTTAATGTTCTTCTCAGTGGAGATGTACTTTCTGTGCCAGAATATTAGAGGAAAATGAAATTGAGTGAAATTTTGTGTGCAAAACAAATGGAGAGCTGCTTAACACACAGAGTTGCCAATTTATCATACTCACTAAACTTTATCAGTTCTTAACTTTTTCTGTGTCTTATTTTTTCCATTAATTATCGCTGATCTACTTCTCTGATTTTTCTGTTTTCATACAAAGCAACATAATATTATTAGGATGGACTTTCTCTTTTCAGTCACTTGACAAAAGGTTCTGGTAGGACTTGACAGTGCACACTGTACTGCTTCAGATGTATTCCCTTGGTGCTTGCTGATTACATTGCATGGGAAATATATAAATATAAATCTGGTTGAAAAATGATGATCTAATTCAGAATGCGAATTCATACAGTTTATGATATGATGCCATTTTTCCATTTTCTTTCTTCCCCAGATCCCCATCACTATTGGAGTTATTGTAAACTCTTGCTATGATGTAAAGTTTAATGTCACTGGAACCATCTATGCAGTAGTAGGTGTTTTAGTAACATCAGTGTATCAAGTGGTAAGTTTATCAAATACTTTTTCATATAACAGTGAAATGTATCAATGACAGATGCTACATTTAAAATATCATGTTCATTATTGTTAGTGATTTTTTTCTCTTTAATTTTGTGTCAATAATGCCTGACATACAGTTACAATGATAAGCTGATCATGGCATTAACCGGCTTGTAGTTCTTTGAGGGTAGTTTCCACATAGCCTTTTCATTGAAACTGCAAAATTCAGTCCACTCTTCAAGCATTTGATATCTCTTCATAGCTTAAACCATTAGTAACTAAAACACCTGCAACTGCCCATCTCATCACTTCCTTAACTGCCTGAAACTGCTGGTTTTTTTTGTTTTTTTTTAATAGTTTTATGCTTTATCAATTTGTGTTTTCATATACAATATATACACTTTGTAATTATGTAATTTGAAAGGGGTCAAAGTCAACAAAAGTATGTCAATTATTTCTGTGACACACCATTCTCGTGGTGTAGTCTTAACAGGCTTTCAAGTGAACATAACTTAAATTGTATATTAGACAAAAAAAAAAAATGCAGTGAATACATAAGTTTGACTTCATGTAGGTTAACCCATTTCACCTATTTTGAGTCCTGCAAAATCAGGGTGTGCAACCTTTTAATGGTTTTGTGATGCACAGTCATAATTGCAACCTGTTGGTAAACAATGCCTATGGCACAATGATATGGTGGTCCAGAAAGAAAGAGTATACAGGGTGGCCCAAAAAGAACGGAACGCCTAAGATCTTTAATTTCAGCAATATCGTTGCAAATATGTCATCATGTTGCATACTATTAGAAAGGCCATTCTTTTTCCAATAGAATGACACCAAGCTCTTTAATTTCAGTTAATGCGTTACGATTTTAGGTCCATTTTTGTCAACCCTTGCAATTTTCAAAATGTGATCATTTTGCACTCTCAGAGATACAGAAACCAGTGAGAATTTGGCTTACCGTAGAACCAGCAGCATTCACAGTGTGCGGAATGTGGGGCGGACAGTGTTATTGTCGTCAGGTCGTCTCATTCACAATGGTAACAGACAATGACAATCACATTCCACACATTGTGAACGTTATTGCTTCTATGGCAAGCCAAATTCTGGCTGATTTCGGTGTCTCTGAGAGTGCAAAATGATCACATTTTGAAAATTGCAAGGGTTGACAAAATTGGTCCTAAAATCGTAACGCACAAACTGAAATTAAAGAGCTTGGTGTCATTCTCTTGGAAAAAGAATGGCCTTTCCAACAGTATGCAAAATAATGACACATTTGCAACGATATAGCTGAAATTAAAGATCTTAGGCGTTCCGTTCTTTCTGGGCCACCCTGTATTATGTTCTCACAAGACCATTCTTTATGTGCATAATTACACTTCTACAGTGGGTGGGCAGAAAGCAGCACGAATTTCAGGTGAACTCTATGCAGCTGTTGTACTACCAAGCTCCACTGTCAGCGGCCCTGCTCCTCTTTGTGGTGCCACTAAATGAACCTGTTGTTGGAGAGGGAGGCTTGTTTAGTAGCTGGCCACGAGAAGTTTATGTGAGTCATTATTGTTTGTTTGTTTGTTTGTTTCTGGAGTGGAGAGTGGTGCATGAGATACAAGTGAAGACATTGTGATATTTATCAAAGTCATAAGATAATTTACTTAGTGATGTTATAAATTTGTAAGTTGTCATCACAACTTTTAATTCTTTTAACTGTGCAATATATTCAGTAATTTGATGTGAATTTGATAAATGCAAGAAAAACTTTTAAAAATTCCATTTTTTAGCCAGAAGAGTAGTCATTATGCATCAGCAAAGCTTTCATTTTACACATATTTTACATAATGTCGTGTTCAAAATGGGATATTTCGAAGACACATGTTTTTGGTAAATGTGATAGGAAGAATTCTGGTCATGATTGTAAGTGGCATCATCTTTTTATCCTCAAAGAGTTCAGGCATAACATTTACCAACTGTTGAATCTATCTTCTTTATTTTATCTCTTTTCTTTTTCCAGTTTATCTTACTGGCATCATGCTGCGTGGCCTTTTCTGTCAACCTGTCCATTTACTGGATCATTGGCAACACATCACCCATCACGTATCCTTGGTTTTAACTCTGTTTGTTTTTCATACTATTATTTTAGACACTTTGTAGTAGGCATTGTAGTGGAGTTTGTCTAAATGGTGTAAAATAACTTGTAAGTTATGCAGTCCAAATTGCCAAGATGGTAGTACTCCACAAAATTACACTAACATATTGCTTAGTATTGTTTTTACGTATGTCAAGATTATGGGACATCATTTGGAGAAAGCTATTTTGAGTGTGAGACAGAAATTAATTTGTGGTAGTAGAATCCTGAAAAAATCAGCAAGATAGTGATGATTTCTGTTTTTCTTTTCAGAGAGGAAGGGGGATGGGGAAGTCAGTGGGGGGCTAGGAGATAGGGAAGCCACATATGCTTTTCTTTTTATATATTTTGTCTAGATGTTAGTACTCTTACTTACATGGTTAACTGTACATATAGCAAAACGTAGCACCACAAATGATGCCATTTACTATGGGGCATCAAGTGTCGCATGGCCTATTTTGTTACGAAATCAGTCATTTTGTTGACGAAATGTTCATTCATTATTGACAAACCTTTAGAGCAACAACACTTGAAATGACATTTTGTTACAAAATGTCATTTCATAACGAAATGATCATTTCGTTCAACAAAGTGTTCATTTCATTACGAAATGAAATATTTAGATGATAGAAACTCTGAGGATCTCACTTGTGATGAATAAAGAAATGAATAAAAGAATGAATAAATAAACAAAGAATCAATAGGATATTAGTACAGGATATTGAATACATACATGCACACGTAAATATATATTTGTCAGTGATTATCTTTTCAACTTAGAATGTGCGTTGTAGAGTGTTAGGCCTCCTTGACTAACGCTTGATCCTATCTTAGATACAACATGGTGGGTCATGCAAAATTTTGCTTGACACTGCTGGGCGGCTACTTCCTTTTCCATGATCCATTATCCCTCAACCAGCTGGGTGGTGTCTTGCTGACACTGAGTGGAATCATTCTCTACACACACTTCAAAGTCCAGGAACAGAACAAGGACCAGAAGCTGCCAGATAAAATCTAGTAAGTGCACTCTTAAATGTGTACACTTGTTCTTGTTTTGCTGTCTTTTATGTTAAAGGTTCTGTGTATCTTTGGGAGCAGTGATTTAAAAAGTGTTCAAGATATCATATTTGATGCATATGTGTAGGTCTGTTGTATCACAAAACATCCTACCATATAAAATTTTTGTTATAAAGCCTAAAATATAAGGAGATCCGAGTATTTTTCCCATTAAACTGTAACTGCAGACGGTTTAGTCTGGAAACATTTTTATTATAACCATTGTTCGCATTTTGTGTATAAAATTTAACAATACTTAACATCGATTATACGGATTCAAATGTTTACAATGGTTGTTTCTATCCCTAACCCACATTTTAGAACTATTTTAAAGCACTAACTGCTGTTTTTTGTTTCTTCTGCAAATGATAAATTCTTCAGGTTGTGTAAATAACAGCAGTCAATTACTGAATAGTAGCAAAACTCTGAAATGCTATTACAAAGCAGTAGACAATAACCAGTTGGTATTCCAATGAACGTCATCCCATGTTCAAGTTGATACTATTTTTATAGATGGAAGTGCAGTAGAACACACAGAGCTGTGAATTGCCTTGAAATCAAACAAAAAAAAAGTTTCATTTTGGTTGCGCTTCATTTCATCATGAAAAATTGATGTGAGTCACAGATACATGAAATCATTTAAATTAGGAGGTGATGATAGTTTGTATCCCATTAACTTAGACATGTATGTCTGTACCAGATATCCTCTCTTGAAATGAAAGTATGGGGAAGAAACTTCAGTGTGTCACAGATGATTCTAAACTAAACTTGTAATGGTGTAACAATGTTGACTCAATGTGCTCACCCACTTAAAGGCATTATTTACCATTTGCAGATGAAATAAAAACTCAGCTTTAGTGCTTCAAGATAGTTCTAAAATGTGAGTTAGGGATAGAAACAACCAATGTAAAAATTCAAGTCATTATAATCTATGTTAAGTATTGTTGAATACATATGCAAAATGTAAACAATAGTTGAAATATAATTTTTTTCTAGACTAAACCGTCTACAGTTATGGTTTAGTAAGAAACATAGTGATTATCTCATATTTTAGGCTTTATTGCAAAATCTTTCTATGGTAGGATGTTTTATGATACAATTGACCTACACATAATTATATGCATCAAATGTGAAAGCTCGAACATTTTTAAATCACTGCTCCCAGTGGTAAACAATACCTTTAAAGTAGAGATGAGACTGAGGGATCCAATTGGGTGTCTGTCTGTTGTCTTGCTCTTGTCTGTCTATCCTCTGTTGTCTGTCCACAAATATCTTCCTTCCAGACTCAATTATGATCAATAACTCTTCTACTACCATGACTCCTATCTACTACTTTCCAGACTATCTTGTGACCAATAACTCTCCTACCATGACTCCTATCTGTCTTTCAGACTATCTTGTGACCAATAACTCTCCTACAATGACTCCCATACCATCCATGTACGGGTCAGAAGCGCACTGTACGGGATATCCATGTCACATGTTAAGTTTAATGGTCAATTCATGTCACATACACATGGTTTACAGATATTGTGTCTTTCTTTAAACATAAAAGATTAAAAAGATTATTTAAAAATACTAAGTTCAGACATGATACATATTGTGTTAACACATCACATGCTAAATATTACCCCAAAGACTCTTGACAAATTATTTTGCAACCGAAATGTAGGCAAACGTGGATCAGAGATGCAGTTTAGAGATCTTTATGTCATGGCATTATCAAGGTGGCATGCTCAGGTCAAAGTTCATAAATGTCACATGTAAAAGCTTACCCGCAGAACTCTTATGACAAATACTGGTAACTCTTCAACTGTTATTCTGCGTCCCATTGAAGACCAGCCGTAATGATCATTGTCACTTTTTATGATGGACTCCCCGATGTATTTTCACTTTCTCTGTTCTGTGTAATGTATGTTGTATTCACTTGTACTCAAATCTGATTATTTTTTCATGCTGAAATAAAAACAAGCAAATATTAAGCTGTGACTAGACTTAGGTAAGAGATTTTTTTTTTGCTATCCACATTATTGCATTTCCTCCCCCTCCCCCCCCCCCCACCACCCTCCTTGATTACTTCATGGTGAGTCTTGAGTTATGCCTCTTATCTTTTGTGTGCAATTTCCCGCTGGTTGCTTTTGATTTTTTTTTCCAGCCATTCATTTCACATTGAGATATGGGAATGCATTCTACATAGTCATAAGTGGAAGAGATGCAATCTGGAAATTGCCTTGTTTAAAAGGTGGAGTTGATGATATCTCCTGAAATTCCTTACTTTCTGTCTGACTGGAGGGAAACTTTCAGAGTTTTGTTATTCTGTTTTTTTTTTCATATAAAAAGTCAACTTTAAGGTGGTGTTCCCTTTTAAATCAGATTTCTCAAATTGGCACTGCAGTCATGTGGGTGAAATGTTCTTTTTCTTTTCTTTTTTATATTTGTAACACACCTCAAAGAACCAAAGAGTTTCTCAAGTCATGTGAATTAGTGTGCATCATTTTTCTGTGGAAGAAAAAAAGTGTACAAAAACAGTGGATGTGTATCATGAAAAGGACTATGATGTAGGGCCTTTTTCTACAAAGGATAATTTTCTTTCATGAACATGTAAAACTTGTCACAATCTTTTGGAAGATCAATATTTCTCAAAGACATCTTTATCAAATGAATTTGATTTTGTTTCCAGTTCCCAGTAAAGCTGTATTTGATTGGCAAACAATATTCCTGGAATCATAGCCTTTTTTCCCCTTTGCTTTATGCTCTGTTAGCTCAAACTTTCACTGATATATTTCCTTTACGGCCATGAAACTACTGTTATTAACTTTCTCCAGGTGAGATCTGCTTTTAACTCTTTATGTGCCACGTTCATATGCCTGACTCAGTCGATGGCGTGCCAAGTTCACATATCCTGCTTAAATGCACAAACCCGCCCAAACCAATTGATAAATTGCTAAATGCCATGGTACAATGAAAGCGTTTCTTGCAATTCCATTCCTGCCACATGTAGCCTGCATTTTATGTGATGATTGACTATCAAGCAGTGTTCCCTACTGGATTTGTGAATAAATTACAACTTTCTCTCACTGTTTTGTGACTGTGCAAAAGTCATGCCTCTACAGTACTGTAGCTACTGATCATTTAAAAGAAAAACAAACACAGATTCGTCATACAATTTACATCAAAGCAAAGCTTGGCATTTGCTCTAGAACTTGTGCTCATTACGATGTCAAGGGTTACTAAAATTTATGAAAGTTACATATATTTGAAAAACAAAATGCTTTCCCAAAGCATGACCATGTTGCCGTCTCAGAATAATTTGGCACACAGTGGGTTTACACCATGGCACATAAAGAGTTAAGAAAAGGCCAAACCCTCATAAGCTTCTGCAAGAACAGGCCAGCACAGGTTTAGCTTTAAAGCTTAGTACATGTAACCAGCTCAACTCCTTTGCATGATAATGACATGGCAGCTTTGGTATGCCTGAAGATTCCTCACTGTGAGGCTTCAACATGGTGGGCCAGTAGTGAACAATAGCAACAATAAGATGTGAGTGGGAACAAGAAGTATGCGGGGATAACAGAAAGAGAGAATTTTCTTTGTCTTTTTGTCTTTTTTTTCTTTGGAGGTGGGGTAGGGAGTAGTGAAACAAGATTTTGGTGTTCTTAAAGGGAGTGAAGAGAATCAGAGTGTTAACAGAGGCAAACAAGAAAATTTTAGTTTAGAGCCTCAACATGATGGTAAGAATGGCCTACCTAGATGTGCACAATCCTCCGTAGGTGGGGTAGTCGCTTCAGCAGACGCACCCCCTTCATGGAAACCTACCCAGAGAAGGTGTGTCTGTTAAAATAGTACCCCTCACTCTCTCCTACAGTTTTATTGCCCAAGGCGAGGAATTTTGTTAATTGGACAGTTTCGCAGTAAGGTTTCTCTGTTGGTTGAGGACGAGTCCAGAATATACTTGGGCAAGTGTCTGTGGGAAATGCATGTTGTAGCAGGTTAAACAGGCCTTGAGTTTAAGTTGCCCAGGCCAGCAGACACTTGGACTTTTAGCAGCCTGCTTCACCATATGAATACACATTCCACTGATTGAGATTATTTTGAGTACTGGTACCATTTGCATCATGGATCAACACTGGAAAACACCATCACCAAATCAAATGCCAAATGAAGAAAATCCCCTAAGAAAAGCAACAATTGCCAGACACCTATGTATACATCCTAAAGAGATTATCCCTCAGTTTGACAGTATGACCTAGTTTGATTAAGTCACAGGGTTTTTTATTTCTAGCAAAGATTTTTGTCTACAGTAGCCTTACATTACTGTGCTGTGTGTAATCTATTGTTTTGGCTTTGTACAGTTGTGTAGGAATTTCCTTTATGATTCAATGAGATTATTGTTTTTGTCACCCTTGGTAGAGTTTACTAGTTGTGAAAAATGTGATCTTTGTTGCGCTTTGTGTGGTGTGTTGATTTTCATGATTACCAAGTATAACAATGACAGCAAATCACAGAGCAGATTATAACATATAATTGTATACTTGTAGTGACTGACAAGAAAATAAATAAGATTAAAACAATCATTTCATTGAAGTGAAAACAGCATCCAATTATGAAAGTGAATCATGCCACTATCATAAATCAACATAGCATATCTTGTTTTCAATGGAAGTGTCCAAGCCATGACTAACTGCAAATGTACATGTACAAACAAAACCAAAATAAGACAACACAGAGATGAGGTCTATATCTATCTGTAAGGCCTTGGACATTTCAGATGTATCAGGAACTGTAATATCAAAGGGTCATAATCAAATGTCAGCAAGATATCAAATGTTATGTTGTGGGGAACTCTTTCACTAATTTCATACTCTCATGAATTTGTGTGAAAAGAAACAAAAGTGAATATTTATAGGAATATTCAGCTTGTATACATAGTAATTCATGTTTTCAAAATTATGAGCAAGTCGTCGTGCGGCTGGCAGAAGGGCGTTAGCACGCGCGCGCCCCGAAAACACACTTTCGAGATAAACGCGCTTAAAGTTTAAAAGTTGTATAATTCCGTGAGAATATGGTCAACTGCTTTGAAACTGTGCATGATGATGAAAATGCTTACAAAGTTAAACCCTGCAGTTTTCTTAACTAAATAAAGCGGTAATTTTGGAGATAAACACGATTTATTGTCAGCGCCCTTCTGCTTAATTCACACTAGCGAGAGCACGGTAAAGCGAAAGGGCGCGCAGCTCGTAACGCCCTTCTGCTTAACTCAAACTAGCGCGCGCGCACTGGCGGGAAGGGGCGTATAGCTCGTAACGCCCTTTTACCTAGAGCAAAATAGTGCTTAAGCGCAAGATCTGAGCTTGTAAAAGGGCGCAAAGCGTATTCGTGTGTGTTAAATCTCACATTTATGTACTCCAGTAAGTAAAAGTTTTAAGCCATTCTCCTTGTGAATTTCATATTACACGCTGTTTCTGTCATAATGCTTATGCACTGTAGTTTCAGTATACCTGTGACTGTGAGAATTGTTAGCAGTGAATATCATTTTCGAAGCTAATGCCCATGTTACTGGCCATGCTTTTACCATTATCTTTTCTGTACATAACCATCGTTAAAATCATCATTTAAATGGCATTTGATGTTAACGACAATTTTTTCATCTATTTGTCTAATTTGAAGATCATTCTCTTTAAATATAAGTTGCTCTTATTTGCAGTTTGCTACTTGAATAATTCAATCGTATGGATACATTTTGTTTTGCCTCAATGTATGTATACATGAAGATAAATACATTAACTTTCCTGAAGTCATCACTAAAATAAGATTTTCACAGTCATTTTGTTGGTGTTGTTGTTGTTGCTGTTTTCGTAATTTCAATGCAGTGGATTAATTTGTCGAAGAAGAAAAAAAGAAATGAATTGAAAAGAGAAATGATAGAGAGAAATAATGGATGAGGGAAAACAGATTGGCTAATCAAAGTGCGTTTTTCAAATTGCTGCTTTGGTTCACTCAAATAAATACTTTTCACAGAGCCAAGTTTCACTGTTCATAAGATTTTCATGACATTTATTTCATTTCAACTCATTCATAAATGATGTAATTCATGAATCATAAATGGCAAGAATCTTGTAGATAAACATGCGCATAGACTTTAACCATTTACATCAATCAAAGAATGAGCGCAAGTATTTATAATCCATCAGGAAAAAACACACGTGAAGCACTGAATTCACTAGCGTTCATACACTAGTCTTTGGTATATTGGGCAAATAACAATTTCAAACACTTCCCTTCACACACAAATCTAAATTTAAAATTCTTATTGCTATCATTATAAAAAAAAAATCAAATCAAAATAAAGATGAAGACCATGTGAAGTACACAATGGCAAACATTATATACATTAACGTGAATGACTTTGAAAAAAACAAACAAATGTACTAGGTTTTTTTTTTTTGTAAGTGATTTCAAAAAGTTTCTTCACGCACAAATCTATTTCCACTATTCTGTTTGCTATCATAATTAAGAATATAATCAATAGAAAGACAAAGACCACGTAGCATTATTTACCAATGTATTGAATGGCAAAGGCAGTTTTACATTAACTTTCACTTTGAAAAAGCCAAATACGAGACATGTTTCTGAGATGATATGAAACGAATTACTTCACTCAATAATCGAAACTACAATTCTGTTTGCTGTTATAATAAAATATCAAATCAATATTATTCATAAAGAGCATTATAAAGACCCCGTGACATTACTGAGCAAGGATTTCAAACAAGTTACTTCACAAACAAATCCGTTCCTGCAATTTTGTTATCATAATCGAAAATCAAATCAGTTTTAAGATAAAAACCACTATAAAGACCACGCAACATTATCAAGCAAAGCACAGAATAGCAAAACCAACTATATATTTTCTGTGCTGCCTTTGGAAGTCCAAACAACAATACATTTTTTAATGATTTCAAACCAATTACTTCAGACTGAAATCTGTATCTACAAGTCTGTTTAATATCATAATTCAAAATAAAAATGATAAAACCATTTTAAAGAGAAAGATCAGTATAAAAACCAAACACCATCATTGATTAAAATGAATGGTAAAGGCAATTATACATTGCTAGTAACTTTGTTGACTTTGAGGAGGAAATTACAATGATTTCGTGTTGACTTCAAATACTTACTCCCAAATCTATCAAGTCATTGTCAGCCATCGTAATAAAATAAATTCAACATAAAGGCAAAAACTATTACAAAGACCACTTAGCACTATATCGAATAGAGAACAGAATGGCAAAGGCAGCAACATAAATTACTATCTTTGTTGGCTTTGACAAAGCCAAATACAACATTTTTTTTTTTCTGAGCAAACACAAAAGGAACAGAGGAGATTAAGAAAACACACCACCAATGTTGCAAAATAAAATCAAACTGAAAATAAATGGAGTGGAATCCGTCAAATTACTACAATATGGAAGGACTTTTTTGTATCTTATACTTTTATGTGCACCAGCTTGTTTTGAAATCCCGGGAAAGGTCCCAAGATATTAGATTTCCAACCATTGTCACTTGTTAAGTTTGAGTGATTTTTCATAGGCTACCATCGCTACTGAACAGACCCCCCCCCCCCCTCAAAAAAAAAAAAGAGACATCGTTTGAAGAGTTTATATTAGTGAAATTTGAGCTGTTGCTGAAAATAAGTTTTTACATAATAATTTCATTTCCACCTTCAACTTCTACCCTTCTACATGGTAATGATTTCCTCACATTAGCTGTCAGGGCACTCATCTCTGCATCTCCAAGGGGGCATTTCATGAAGCATTTTGCCCGAAAAAGTTGTCGGACAAATTTGCTGTAAGCCAATCAGATTCAAGGATTTCAGTAATTTGTAACAGTTTGTCTGAAAAAAAAATATCCAACCAAACTGTTTCATGAAATGCCCCAGAAGCATCAATGGAATGACATCCATGGATAGGCATTATTTTCCTTTGTGTAAGTATAAAAACAATGAATAATATTTAGCTAACAGGAATTCAATGTGCCAATTTCATACATTTATGGATTGAGAAGTGCATAAGACACATATTTCCATCTTCAACTCCTAACCTGCACTAAAGAAAAAAAAAAAACAGTCATTAATTCTATGAATGCATAGGCTTATATGTTGAAGATTATAAATTGACACAAAACCATTATTATACAGTTGTGTATTATATAATTACATGTGTGTAGAATATGTGTGTATATATGTGGGTGTTTTTTTTTCAAATTTATTCATTTTCTAAGTACTTTGTGATTTCATGGAAACCTTAAAATATATAACGAAAAAAATTGACATTGCACTCCAGTAGTAACGAACATGGTTATAACGAAAGTCTACTCGCAACAAAATAAAAATCCAGGTCGCAAAATTATCGGCTCTTTTGTTTCTTATGTTGTTTATTTGTTCGGTCATAACCAAATTTCGATATCTAACAAAGAAAACTGACGGTCCCGAGGACTTTGTTATAACGGGAGTCCATTGTATATATTGGGTGAAAACTTTGCCATTTTGTATCTTTAATAACTCGAAAATATTGAATCTATTTCTGTTCAACTTAACACAGTATGTATCTGAACAGTGAGCAATTCTGATTAGTTTGGTATCACTGTAAAATTTCTTCTCAAATGTTCAAACATCTTTATGTTTGAAAATACAGGGTAGATTTGTTACCTAAATTATGTAACAACTTTAAAATCTAAAGATTGAAAAGTTGAGAACAGCTTTTGCAGCAAAACTGCATTGAACAAAACATTACGCTTTTCAGATATCTTACGTATTAATTTGAACAAACTACATCCATATTTTTTTTAAGTTGCCTAAGATGCAGCATGACCACTTTTTTTAAAGTTTAATGCACAGTAACACCGACCCTTTCAAAATACTGGGCTGTGATATTCTGTGGAACGTTCAGGTTATCATGCTTCACAATATTAACTTCTATAAATTACCTGGTGTACGATGACCCGAGGGATAACTACCAGAACAACCCCACCCCCTGGTCATAAAGTAGTCCATAAATTAGCCCTAAAACAGTATTCGGCACCATGGTCGCACCATCATCCTGTATCTGCTTCATTAGCATGGCAAGCTCGGGATCAATCTGTGATAAAAAACAAATACTTCAAATATTCACTTTTTTTTCAATTACATTAAAGCTTATTCATCAAGTTGTACACATGCATGTAAATGTGCCTATCTTTGCTAAAACAAACTGTGTAATAATCTTTAGTTGCTGTTCATTCTAAAAAAAAAAATATCTTTTTCACAGTTGCACTTCTTACATAATAACATTTTGGACCACAAACATGGCAGATATCTTACATTACAAAGTAATAATAATCTATTTTGATAAAATGTATACTGTGTACATAGCATCTCTATAATATGAACTTTGACTTATTCTCAAACTAGGTAAGGGACGTGCACTGTATACAAAAGTTATGAAAGGTGGGATTTCAAAAGCAAACTTCAAGATTTGTATGGAATAAAAGCATTTAAGATAGCTAGCAGGGAGGCTGATGAAAAAGTTAGAGCAGCATGGGTAAAGCTTTTTTGACCAACATTGTGGACATAATGGACAAAGTGTCATAGTTTGATTGGTGAAACAAACAAGCTGTTCTCACTTGACAGAAGACTTCCTAAGGTTTTGAAGTAATGAATGGGTCACTCTGGTAAGATGGGTTAAATTTCAAAGGCACTTGACCCTTTCTTTAAGCCTTTTTTGCCAATATAATAGTAAACAAAACATTGCGTGTAACTTTTGAATTTGTCATACTGTTAACCCGGCATGTGAAGTGTTAAGTAATTCAAATTTGTGTACATTCATTGCTACATCTCATATATGACTAAATGCTCCCTAAATCATATATCATCACTTCGCTGTATTTGTCATTCACCATAATTCTTTTTCAATCTTTTTATTACTTAGAAATAATGTAATTACCAGTATTTCAAGGTGATGGCCACACTGGTCATCACCTTCGAAGTGTTCCTGAAGTGCACCTTCCACAAGCTGTGAATACTTCTTCAGTGGAGCTGGTATGCGTGCAGTATTGATAAGTTCTGTGTTAAATCAAGAAAGAAATCAAAACATATAAGATTTGTTGTAAGTGAAGACTCTAAGTACTTTAGCATTCTAATTATTGAACATCATACCCCATATTAATTTAGAATGAAAAGCAATGTAATGATATGATACATTTGTATGTTATATCTAAGCTAATGTGCCCTGTATATCTTATATCACCAATGGATCAATTGCCCCTGAGCAAGGAGTGGTTCTCACAATCTTTTCCCTCTTTGGCTACAAGTAATGTCCAACATTTTCCTTTCTACCTATAATTGTTTCTATATAAAGTATTTAACTTGATCCAACTTGCCTAAATTGTAACAGTCAAATATGGCTGGTCATTGGCTCATTGTTTGGTCATCATCATGGATTGTCTTAAGAATTTGATCTTATTCATGAGATTTAAGAGACTTACGGTAGCCCAGTTATCAAGTGACTACAAAATCATGTCTCAAATTGATCAGTTGCCTTATGTAACGATCAATAGAGATTAGACAAATACAATGTCTACAATGCTGATGCATGTCTTTTATCTGAACATTTAATATTTTGTAACTTTGATAAAACTTGCTATTCAACAAGAGTAATAAGACTGTTATGTAAAGGTATACACCCTGAGCAAGAAAATTCTAAGAGCATATGAACACTTTCATGAGATTACTTCTTTGATGGTACAATTCACTTTGTATCAGTTACCGCATACGACATGTGGTACTAGAATAGTGGTTTCTGAATGAAAAAGTTTTCCCTTATGATAATTTGGTCTGAATTCATGTCCCAAACTCTGTTATTCACTCCCAATTCAACATTCACTAATCCACCATCGGTTTATGTCCTGTTTTGAAAGACTGCACTTATTTGCAACTAATGGAAGGCTTGGGTAAAAAATATTTTTGTACCATTTAATAATTCATCTTCAGAGGAATGTCCATTTCCTTGAAAGTAAAAAAAAAAAAAAAAAAAAATCTTGCATATACACGTTGAGACTTAAAGCAATTCAAAAAGTGATAGAGACCTACGATCAAGTGCTGTCTGAATCGCTGGTCTGCTTCCATCTAATGTTATCCCATTATGGCCACCAGGAGTATACTCAGGAATGCTGTCAACCAAAAGAGAGGAAATTACATTGATCTATGAGGGTACAAAATGTTACAAAAATGTCTTAGCAAATCAAAACACAAACCAATTCCCAAAATGAGTTACTGAATTATTCAGCAGCTAAACAAGAACTACGAAACTACGAAATATCCCGAAGTTTTTTGAAAAGTTCTATCAATTTAATTCAATTCAATTCAATTCGCTTTATTGACAATCATAAAAATAGAAATATATACAGTGTAAAATGTGTCGGGGAGTTCACAAGGAAAGCCAAAGGCTTGAGACAAGTGACCCCGTTTGTAGAATTGGATACAAAAAAAAATACAAGTGCAGTGTACATGCAAATGCAGATTCAGAGTTACATTCAGAGTACTTAATGACAGTTACAGATTACATAGACAAATATAATAAAAAAACATATGCTACTACATTACACAAATAAAACTTAAACAACAGACAGAACAAAACAAACAAAGATGGACTGATACAATTCAATAGGCATTTGAAAGATATTTATAGCCATCAATAGCTATCAATAGCTTAATTACAAAAAGTGATAAAGACTTACGATCAAGAGCTGACTGGGTCAATGATCCGCTTCCATTTGATGTTATCCCATTGTGGCCATCACGAGCTATCACACTCAGGAATGATGTCACCTAAAGAGAGAAAAGAACCCTGATCTATGAAAGTACATAATATTACAACAGTGTCATTACAATTGAAGTCACAAACTATTTTTCAGAGAGAGAAGCTGAATTGTTCAGCAGCAACACATAACAATCTTCATGTTTTGGGAATGTTCAGTTAAAGCTCACAAAAAGTGACAAGACTTACAATCAAAGCTGACTGGGTGGATGATCTGCTTCCATTCGATGCTGTCCCATTATGGTCATCTGCAGGTGTACTTTATATAAGGAATGCTGTCACCTAAAGAGAGAGAAAATTTCATTTATCCATGAAAATACAAATTATCAAAAAGAAAAAAAAAATGACAGAGTAATTCAAAACACAAACCAACTCCAAGAATGAGAAACTGAATTGTTCAGCAGCACAAAAGAATCACTTAATATCCTCAATTTTCCAAAACTCTTCATCAAAAGCTTACAAAAAGTGATCGAGACTAACAACCAAGAGTTGACTGGGTCGATAATCTGCTTCCATCTGATGGTATCCCATTATGGTCACCAGGTGTATGCTAAGGAATGCTGTCACCTTAAAAGAGAGAAAAGTACACTCATTCATGAATGAACAAAACAAAACAAAAAAAGGAAAAATTCAAATTATTTCAATACACGAAACAACTCCCAGAATGAGGAACTGAATATTTCAACAGCAGAGGCATGACAGGTGAACTACAAAACATCCTCATGTTTTGAAAACGTTTAGTCATAAGCTTTCTAAAGTGATGAAAACTTACGACCAAGAGTTGACTGGGTCGATGATCTGCTTCCAACTGTTATCCAGTAATGGCCACCAGGAGTACACTCAGGAATGCTATCAAACGAAGGGAGGAAAGAACATCGAGCCATGAAAGTACCAAATATTACAGAAATATCATAGCAATTGAAATTCCAATCCCACTCCGAGAATGAAAAATTGAATCTTTCAGCAGCACAAAAGAACTCCAAAATCTCCTTAATTTGTGTAAAACCTTCTACCAATAGCTTACAATGGTGATAAAGACTTACAATCAAGAGCTGACTGGATCGATTTTCCGCTTCAATCTGATGTTATCCCACTATGGTCATCAGGAGTACACTCAGAAATGCTGTCAACCCCCCCCCCCCCAAAAAAAAAAGAAAAAAAAATAGGAAAGTACATTGATCTATAAAGGTACATAGTATTACAAAAATGTCATAGCCATTCAAAACTCAAACCAACACCAAGGACAAGAAACTGAATAGTTAAAAGCACAATTTTAATTAGAACATACTTATCCACTACTTTTGGAAAAATTTGATTAAGACATTATGATGAATGTATACATCATTATCAATATTATTTGCAATAGCTATATCACTTGGAAAACATTACCTTATTGCCCGAATGTTTTCAGAATCGGAGATACCTACAGTACTGTACTTTATCAGGTTTAATGGTGCTCTCCATTGTGAATCAATTTGATAATGGGATGTCATCAATGTAAACATCGTCCTTATCATCATCCTAACCCATGTGTTTATTGCACAAATCAGTGCAAAACAAAGTCCAGCAAAGGTGGAACAAGTTAATAGAACAAATTACAAATAAATTGTACTTTTAGTTCAACCTTTTTTACAGGTAGTAGGTTTTGTGGTAGTATAATACAGACACTTGTGTACTCACTGCCTTTGAGCAACTGCACTGTCTTAAAAATACAGTAGAGAAAAAGAAAAACAGAAAACTTTACTGAAAGGAATGAGTTTGCAGCACCAAACTTTGACAAAATTAACCAATGTTTAATTCCTTTTTGTTAAGGAGGAGAAGACAGTTCAAAATTCAGGTTAAAATCAATAAGAAGAACAAAACATAACCTGAGGAGTTGGAAAGAAGTAGAATGTGAATGGTGCACTCTTTGGTCCCATTTGCTCAAAATCTATGTTCAAATGTAGGTGAAGTATTATGCCTTAATCTTAAATGCTTAATTTTGATTAAGCATATGATTATTGGGAATTGCATTTGGATACACTCTTTTTTTTTTTTTTTTTTTAACAAGAGTTCCATAACCTGGACTATTTTGCCATCTGGTTTAGTAGGCAAGGATCTTGGTTTGAGACCTGAAAATTTACTCACATATATGTTACACCTCACTGACTAATCAAGAAATAGGCTTACCAATTGCAGTATGTGGCAAGACATAAACCACTTTTCCGGCCCACCACCTTCATCTTTCATCTTCACAGTTCTGCCTGGTTGCAGATTTTTCTTGCCATGCCAAACGTCACTGGATGATACTGTGTTGAAGGAGACATCCTTCTTCCATTAGACGATCATCAGTGTCTCTTGTGCTTTCTCCATCATACCTATAAAAATAAAGAACGTTGGTAAATGGATGAATTAGAAACTTCATGCAAAATATGTTTAGTTACTCATGGTAGCTACACACATGTTGAAAAATATTAAATCTATGTTATCCATTCAGTTATTATTTTTCAATGTATTATATTGCAGTTAATACACGATGAAGGAACAATTCATCAGTACTGTCGACTATTGTCACATCACCCTCTGAGTCCATCAAAACTAGACAGTCTAGAGTCTAGACTACTAGTAGAAGTAGTAAGCTAAGAATTTGAAATCCCTACACAAGCCTACTCTAACATTTTTAGATGTAAATGGCTACATTAGGATACCTGTGCGTAGATCTAGATCTGAAGGGCAGATCTAAGTTTAGTATTATTATTTTTGGAGAGGGGGGGGGGGGGTAAATAAGAGGGTATTACTGGACTTAGACCAAGATCTACATGACCTTGTTTAGACTATGCTACGGACTTCCAAATTCATTAGTTTTTGTAGGTGGTCTGCATCAGAAATTCTAATGTAATCACAAAACACACGTAGTTCTATATGATTGTCATCTAGTTCTAGGTCTATAAAACTTTGATAGACTCATGACCTCTGTAGCCTAGGCAAAGGCTCAACACTAGTTCTAAATCAGTGTACATGTCCGACTAGAATCTCCTTAGTGTTACTGTTAAGTCATCCTCTTTGATCTGATTTTAAAGTACCGGTACCTGGTACACTTCCACTGGACCAGAGCCTAGTCTTGGAATTTCTAGATTGTTTGCTCTAAAGAACGAACAAACAAACAAACAAACAAGAAACTCAACATGTCTTGAGCTACCACCACCTAACCCTATTTTTACTGGTGAAATTAAATTAATATCTGAAGTCTACACATTAGACGTGTCTTTCTTTCATGTCATTTATTCATTTATTCTTTTTTAATTTTTATTATTATTATTAAGCCGTTAGGGGCTATCATTTCTTTCTTTTTTGGGGGGGAGGGGGGTGGAATGCTAAGGATGAATCAGACGAGAAAATCGTGACACGACGGGGCGTGGAAGTCTTGTCAGGCTACTTTAGATATAGACATCTAACAATAACAATAACAATAACTCTATTTTACACTCTGGGCCCTGTGTAGAATACTGAATAGTGATAGATAACCAAACTAAAGAAGTATAGGTGTGCAAGAATCTTTAGCTTGTTGAAGGAGGCAGACTTAACCAGAAGAAGGGTAAGATTGAATAAGCCTCTAACTGTTAGACCTAACGAGTTGGCTCCAACACGCAACAGATGCCCTCTAGTAACGCTCTACTAAAACACTTAGACTACAACCGTTAGAGGTAATAGAGCTAACTGTTCAGCGTCAGATCGTCTACAGATCTAACTAGATCTAGGCCAAGACAAGATGTCTAGATCAACGAGTAGAATTGTTCCTCCTCTTGATGTTTCTATTATGGGTTGTTAGTACTTTGATAAAACCATGATGGGACAATAAAAGGCAAACCAAACTAAAATGGTACGTCAGGACGTCCTTCGTTGTCTGATCTAACCTAGATCTAGACATGCCATAGAAACTACATGTACATCCGTAAGCGTAAGGGACACTGCCTAGGAAACATGAAAATATGCACATGGGACTGTGGTCTCTATCGCAACTTTTTATATGAGTTTGAACTGATTAGAAATACAATTGAGCGATCAATCACAGTCAAAATATCATATTCTCTATTTAGGGCATCGATATACGTACTAATAAACTTGTACAATTACAAAGTGATTGCTGCTTTTTAAAAAAGTAACTCACCGGTGCAGCGGATCGGACGACACTTTCCGCACAACGCCTCTCTGCCTAGCGCAGTTCCGTGCTTCGCGTCAGAGTGACAAGGGCGTAAGGCGCGTAACGCCCATCTGCTTGCTACAAAACTGGTGAGATCCATGCTAACGCCCTTTTACTTTAGAGTATTACGTAATAACTACGTCATTTTGGAGAATTCTGATTACATCACATGATAGAACTTTTAATTCTCTATCAGATGGCATGAAAAACCCAAAATCGATTTTGGGGCCGAAAATCATGGTATCGCCCTTCTGCCAGCCACACGACGAAGTGTACCTCACTTGCAGTGGCCCCGCAAGAAAAAAACAAATAGTGCCAAAGTTTGCACTTTGACTGTTGTGCAAAAGTTTCCACTTAGACTGTAGTGCTTTCAGATGTTTTCAGTTTGAAGTGGGCATGTGCTGATTGTTTCCATCTTTCTGTGTGTGCTGATACAGTGACTCTGACCCTACTAGTGTGAGCAACACGAGGAGGAGACTGTTGCCGTCCTAGAAATTTGCCATGTTGCCTCTCTTTCTCTCTCATTCTGCACTTGACAGTCTTGGTAATGGAAACCTTTTCCTTCTATTTGCATGACTGCTATGTAATGACATCCCATCCATATTAAAGCAGTATTACCCCCATTACTCTCGACCCCACCACCCCCCCCCCCCCCCAAAAAAAAGCTAAAGCCGGATGTCACTGTTAACCTAATGATGGCATTAATGTTGTCTCCTTTGAGCTGAAACTTTACTCACTGTCTCCAAAAGAGGGTGTTTTTTTTTTCCAAAAAATAATATCACCAGATATGAAAAGAAATTAGACTACCATAAAATGTTGATGATTTCCATATATTCGTCTGTTTGTTAATCTGTTCATTTATCTATTTAAATATTTATCTGCTTGTTTTTTAAGTTCCTATATTCAGCTTCTTTAGCTTTAAGAGAATGAAGACATGTTTGGAATAATTCTTTCTCTTTTATACAAAGGGAAAATATACACATATATACATTGTAACCATGTTTCCAAAGTTTAGTCATGAGCATTGATACCACATTACTGCAGTTGTTTGATTAACCCTGCATTTAAAAAATTAAGCAGATATGACTAGAATACACCTTTACACAATGCCTTTAAAGGACAAGTTCACCTTCATTAACATAAGGATTGAGAGAATGTAGCAATATTAGTAGAACACATCATTGAAAGTTTGAGGAAAATCGGACAATCCATTCAAAAGTTATGAATTTTTGAAGTTTTTGTGCAGTCACCGCTGGATGAGAAGACTACTGCAGTGTATGATGTCACATGCGTACAACAACATAAGGAAAATATAAAGAGAATTTCACAAAATTTCATCTTTTGAAAAAAGTACACATTCCCTTGACTCGTTACTAACATATGTTATGGGTAATATTATTCCCATTGCCTTTAGAAAGAGGCAAGTCAAGTGCTCTTTTATTATGCAAAAAAAGTGAAAATATGTTGGATTTTCTTTACATTTCTTTATACTGTTGTACTCATATGACATCACGAGCCTTAGTAGTCTCCTCATCCAGCGTTTCCAACACAAAATTTTTAAAAATTCATAACTTTAGCATCGATTGTCCAATTTTCCTCAAACTTTCACTGATGTGTTCTACTAACATTGCTGCATTCTCTCAATCCTTATGTTTATGAAGGTGAACTTGTCCTTTAAGTGGCAAATACTAATGTGGGGCTGAACTAAAATGATTTACTTGCTGATACTTGTTCTGGCAGAATGCATGCTTACCTATGAAGGTTGGCTAAACGTATGTGTGCCATAAACTTTTATTTCAGAATACAATTTTAAGTCAGTTACATTTTCCTACAAGCTTTTAGCTGTAAGAGTTGATTTAGGACATTTTGGACATACTAAGATGGAGAATAGAATGTCATTTGTCAACCCGTTGAGGACGGACTGATTTTGCTACAACACACACTTCCCATAGACACCTGCCCGAGTATACGAGTACTCGAGACTCGTCCATTGTTAAGCACATCATCTTTTGTGGCATGTTTTTTAGTTTCTTGCATGACTTATCTCTGTAACTTAGATTTATCCATTGAAGCTTTTGCCATCTCATGCCAAATAACATTTTGTCATCATTGCCACCCTGCCATTCTCCTCTGCTCTGGTGGCTCTACAGTACAGGTGGCTCTACAGTACAGCATGCTCATTCATACCAAACTTACTTAAGGGGTGTCAAATTTTACATCTGAAAGATCATCTACATGTAAGTGTCGCAGGGATTCCATATTAAATTGTCAGAGCTACCACAAATTGCATTGCATTCACCATTAGGCCCTACCCAATCCTCTGTTAGAAACAAACTGGAAGTTTGCACACAAATTGGCTGCTATGTCTCTTGAAATTGCTTGCTGCGCATTTCGAGTAAGACAAAGGGGTCTCATTCTTTTCCTTTTACTTTTATCTGTTCTGAAGTTTTGTTGTTTGTATCTTGGTTGTATTTTTTTTTTAATGTTTATTTATTTTTTTTTTTGTATGTGACAAAGTGGACTCTCTCCTTTCCTGTCATTTGTATCTGTTCTGCATTTTTTTTTTAAATCCATTATCTGATGGTTTGTGCTAGACAAGGCATTCTGTGTATTCTCACCCTTATGCTTATGCCATAAAAACTATTAAAATGCTTAGGTAACCCGAGTGCATGAAAAAACAAAAAGAAATTACTTACAATCTCAATGTCATAGGTAATGATCAATTTCCAAAGAATAATAAGACAGATGTGTAGGGGTATTTGAAGAGCATTTTAATTGATACTCAAGCAAATGAAAAAACAAAAACAAAATAAACACACACCCACCCCACCCCCACCCCCTGACATGACAATGTATACTTCATGATCATACTGTGCAAAATTCTGCTGTACTTATGTAATGTCATTCAGGTGCTTAATTGGAGTACAATCATAGAATACATTGTAAGTCAGCATTCTGTGTTCATTGAGGTACAAATTATGCCATATTGATGGTAATTGGTGGTTGAAAGTGGTATCTGTAAATGTGAACAATGTCCCGCTTCAAGGTTAATTCATGCTCCTTTCAAGCATCAAAGAGTTCCTCAAGTGGGATCATCACAAGAACTTGAAAGCATGTGCGCATGCTGTATGTATTGAATAGCAATTTTGTTTTGATCTTACGTACCGGTACCAAAAAAACAATGTTTGAAAACATAATTGCTGAAGGTGCAGTACAATAAATGTGTCTATTTGCCTGAGCTTTGGCTCATATGCATGCAGCTGAGTAACCAGTGTGCATTGCCATGTTAGAGCTAGCATTGCATCACTGCTGCACACAGTCAATAGGACTACTATGAATATGTCGGTTGAGAATAAGGGCGTTAAGTTGCAACTAAAGCCATTGGCCCTAACTCAAGAAGGTGGTACAAATGAAATCATGGTTTCAACCATGGAAAATTTGTATGGAGCACTAAGTGTTGCATGGTCTATTTTGTTACGAAATCAGTCATTTCATTGACGAAACAATCATTTCGTCGACAAAGTGATCATTTCATTAACAAAATGGACATTTCATAACGAAATGGGCCGTGCAACACTTGGCGCTCCATACACATTGTCCATGGTTTAAACCATGGTTTCAATTGTACCACCTTCGTGAATTCGAGCCATAGTGTTCAAGGCACCTTAAAGGTAGGGGATACCTTTTACAGACCTCCCAAAATGCAGCAAAATATTAAATATGAACCTCAGTGACTTGTTTAGGCCACTACTGAGAAATTTGGAAGTCAACAGTTAAATCTACAATTTGAATAATGCACAAAACTCAACTACTCAGTAGTTCTGTGTGTCAGCCACACTTAAGCATTTTTGTTGCAGTCTTCTGTATTTTTTTATCTATAAACACAAATCTAAAAGTATAAGAGCTGATGTAATAACATAGAGAGTGTGTGGCAAGAATGTATGGAGTCTATAGAAATGTTTGTAAGTTTTGATGAACTTTCTTCACAAAATATACATGATGGACACACATGCAGTGCATGGGTCTGCAAAGGTAGCCTAGTAATGTACTGGAATTTACGGTGAGCCCCGAAAAAAATTCAATTCAAAATCTAACGGTCAATAAAAGTGTACTAAATGTTACCTTCCACTTTCAATACTTTATGGGAGTTTCTAAAATGTTACTCTCTTCAACATACCACTGTATTTATACAACTCTTCATTTAAGGCATGCAAATGGGATTCCCTACCTTTAATGCCCTTATCATTCTCAACCGAAGATTACTCACCTCTCTTATGTGTCTAAAGTAACAATGTTTTACATCATACGTATCGTCCAATCACCTGGCTTCTACCAGTTTAATCCACATTTTAGTATTCAATTCCTCCTCCTGATGTTCTGCCTGTGTCCTCATGCACAGTACCTGTATCCTGGAGTCCTCATCCTACTCTCCTTGTTCTCAATGCTGTAGGTGTTACCTAACGTCATGCTGCTCACCACTTACCACCAGTCTACCCTTCTACCTGCCACGGCTCTTCTTCCATTTCTGAGTGATATGATTCCCATTCCTTCTCTTCATCGAACATCAACTTATGACTCACTTTCCCAACATTCCATCTGCAGGGTGTAGATTTCTCCTCATATGTTCTTTCTTGTTGTTGAATGGATTGTATTGTTTTGTTGTTGTTGTTTTTTTGGGTGGTAGAAAGTTCTTTAATGAATTGAAACAGGTTTTGTGTGTGTGTGTGTGTGTGCTAGAAAGTTCTTTAAAATGTTTCGCAGTTGGGCATAATAGTGCACATGATCATATCAAGGAAAATAATGAGGTTTGATTTTGACATTTTTTTTAGTTGAATGCTATTGTTCTTAAAGGGTGTGTACAGTTCTGGTCGAGGTGAAGATTTAGCTTTTAACATTTTGTAAAATATTCAGAAATCACTCTTTGAGATGTCAAAGAGCATGCAGTTCAGAGGGGTATCAAAAGTTTATTCGATGAAAATCGGTTTTGAAATGGCTGAGATATCCAAAAACAAGGTGAAACAAAGAGATACTAATAAAGTTGGGGCATGTCGCCTTTTATTATTACCACTTTTTTGGATATCTCAGCCATTTGAAAACCAATTTTCATCAAATAAACGTTGAATCCTTCTTAAAATTACATGCTCTTTCATATTTCATAGAAGGCTTTTCATTATCTCACTTAGGAATGTTCAAAACATGAATCCCTACCTCAACCAGTACTGTACAGTCCCTTTAAGATTGTGATATTAAATATGTCTTACAGATAGTAGTGATACAGACATAATAGTCCTTCTAATGTTTTTTTTTTTTCTTCAGAGATTTAGATATGAATAGAAGAGAAAGAGAGGGAGAGAGGGAAAATTTGTGAGATTATGCAAAATACTGTAAATCAGTGAGATGATATAGAACAGTACTTCTCTACCAGTGGGCCATGAAGATTTTCTCAGGTGGGCCACAGTATCTTTCCAAAATACGAATAAAAAAGATTTGTATTTGATTTACAAATGTAACTGATCCTGAGAAACCTTTGTAGGAGCCAAAGTGGGCCTTGGGATTAAAGAAAAAAAAAAAGGTTGAGAAGCGCTGATGTAGAAAACAAATTTCTGATTTGAAGCAAATGGGGAAATAAGATCATGTTTCTTGTGGTTCTAGGCATCATGCTAATAGCAAAAAGGAAAGCTTGATCAAATAATTAGGGCTGCTTTCTTTAAAGTCAAGACAAGCTTCTCGGCTTGTTCCCACATGTCTTTTCATGGCTCTGTAATGATGATGAAGATTGGTAATGGGTAGCACACACACTGAGCCTATGATCAATGTTCACTTTTCTTCCACAAGTTCAAAACAGTAAGGATTTTCTTTTCATTTTTTCCCCATTCCCCCCCTTTTTTTGGGGGGGGGGGGGGAGGGGGGATTGTGTAGAAATTGTAAGAATGCACTCACAAGCATTCCCTGGAAGATATTCTCTCATTTGTCTGCTCACTAACATTTCAAGTACATTAACAACTTGCTTTCATGCAGCACAACATATTGGCCTATCCCTGACTTGAAGACAAGGTACTATAAAAGTAGATATTTTCGCTTGTAATTTTTTTTTTTTTTTTTTTTGTGCTGGGCCGGGTATGATCAAGTTCACATGTTATTCTGCAGCAAATATTTGTGTGCTGTCATTTTTTGTGCTAGTTTTTGGTCATGCGACATGCACAAAAATTTTCACACCAAAATATTCCATTATACTGCAGACATCTGTACAAAAGGGGCCAGAATTTGGCACCTGGATGTTACCGCAATTCTCTCTGAATTCTTGGAACATATTGAAGTGATTTGAACCCAACTTTACTCAGTTTACCATAATCACTGATGAGCTTTGTGGCAATTTCTACAATATACTGTACCTTCTCTAATATGTTGGGGTTACTTTTCTAATATTCAGTGTAGTCAAACTTTAGGTCTTGGGGATGAGTTCAATTATACCTTTCTTTTGATATCAAGAAGCAAAAAAATCAGAAAAACCAACCAGTAAAATGTCCTCATTAGAGTGAATGTTTGTGTAAGCCTCTTTCACATGTTGATATTTTACTGTCTATAGGCTCAGTATGAATACATTGACTGTCTAAAGATTCATATATGCAAAAGAAAAAAAGAAAAAAAATATGTCTCTTTTTTTCTTTTAACTTGAGAATAAGTCAGGCTATTGAACTCATCTGCTGTAAAGCTTGGCATGAAATGTTTGCAAATTGGAGCTGATGGCCTCTTTTGTTGCATGAAATTGTCAAGAATGGTCACCAGCATTCAAAACATAAAGTGTAGACAAGAACTTTTGTGTGCACTTCAATTTTCATGAATTTTGGCTCTAGCAGATTTTGTGAAATTAAAATGTGTACGAACAGTTCTGGTTTTACAGTTTATGCTCCAGGGTAATGTTGTAGCTGAAATACTGTTGTGATGGCTAGGTTAGCCATACCAAAACTGCCGGAGACCTTTTGCCTACCTCAATTTAAATTTCTGTTCAAAGCAATAGTGCAGAAGTGCTGTGAATGCTACATGACAATCAGAAATGTGTCCAATCAGGTAACGGGTTGGAGAAGAGCTGAATGAAAAGATACATATTTATTATGCTAAAGCACATGCCTGTGTAAGGGTTTCAAAGTTACCCAGTGGCATTATTATTAAAGAATATTTTTTCTTAAGAAATGCTAGTACTTTGAACAAGCAGCTTGCTGAGTTTATGTCTTATTTGCAGATGAGATGTGAAGCTCATGTGAAGATTTTAGATTTTGTAATTTATTTGATATTATGATGAATTCATCCAAATGTTATAGAAAAATATGTACGTTTGCTTGAGTTTTATGGTAATCAACCATTTATTTATTTATTTATTTATTTTTTGCATACAATTAAGTGCTATTCCATTGACAGTGGGATAATAAAATCATGGGAGTAAACTTGTGGCCAAGAATGGGCTGAATCTGTGTTCCTAACAAGTCATTAAGCTTTGACTGTTTTTTTTCTTTGACTATTTTGCACTTTCTTTATAGTAAATTATGGTGTACTGTAGTCACAAAGTATAATCTAATCTCTTGCCTCAAAATGTAAGTTAATCTTAGCTTTCGTAGATTCGAACAGTTTGTAAACTTAAGTGGTCATTGACATTGATTTAGAATAAACTCAGATATCTGAAACAAAAATAGACATTTGATCAGTAATTTGTTTAATTTGTGGTGTAAACCACTGGTTATCATGTTTATGAAATGATAACAGTTTAACAAAATGTTACCTTTTATGACAGCATTTTTGTAGATAATGCCAGAAAAAAAACAGATGGAGTTACAACCAGAGAGAAATGGGGAGAGACAGGGAGTGAGAGAGAGAAAAGGAGAGAGATGGAGAGAAAGGGAGAGAGGTTAAAGGGGGAGGGGCATGAAAAATCTTCCTCTTTCTTGTTGTTGTATGAATGCCTTCAAATGTACACCAGTATAAGAACACAAGCATGCCACTGTCAAGCAAGCACCAAATAAAGTGGGTAAAACATAGTGTTTCGGCTCTATGGACCAGGGATTTGAACTTGGGACCTCCTCATGTAAGCATCCAAGCTCTTGTCCACTTTAGCACAGTACTGTCATAAATGTGTTGAAGGCAAATTAGTAAAGCATGGCCGATGCCACATTTTCAAAAGTGGGGGGGGGGGGGGGGCTTCCAGGTTTCATGAGCTAACAAGCAAAAAAAAAAAAAAAGAAAGAAAAAGAAAAAAAAAAAGGCATTCAGCTCAACTTTTGGGCCACTTCTGGGTTTCTTCAGCTGACAAGCAAAAAAACAAAAACAAAACAAAAAAGGGGTCTACAGCTCATCTTTCCAGCTCATTAAAAAAAGGTCTTCAGCGCAAAAACAAAAATTTCTTACCGCGCTCAATGGTTTTATTCTATTTTTTTTCTAGTGCCACTTCTGGGGGGGGGGGGGGGGAACTGGGGGGGGGGGGGGCAAAGTGGTGACACCCTATGTATTCCTATGTATGAGTGCAAAATAAAGTTGCACCCATAAGGCGTTGTATCAAAATTAGGATCCTGCCAGATCCTGATTTTGATGCAACACCTAAATAGAATTTGAATGGCATGCCACTTAGAAAGCCGTCAAATTGATACGTTATATTTCGGCTATCTGAAGATAAGATATTCCTTTTGCATCGCAAAGTTTGATGCAATATGAAAAGAAGTTTCAAATGAATGCAGCTTCGTACAGATAATCACATCCAGCAATATACCTTGTATTGTTGGAGTTTCCATTGGCAAAGATAATCCCACTTCTGTTTAACAAAGTTGTATGGTCAGTATACTGTAGCAGGTGTAAAGCCAGACACATGCCAGACAGACTATTTATTCTTCCTTGCTAAAAAAACACACACAGAAACACACATCCAAGAAGAAACACATAGAATCTTGTAAACACTGTCCTTTTATTATCAGTGTGGTTATTAAGAAGACTATGCCATGAGCTTAGCAAGAGTACATATGCTCAGTCTCTGGCTTTTGTAGAAGTTTGTGTGCAAATTGCATTACTCAGTTGGCTGGTATACATGTACTTAGCAAGTATATTTTGGGCTTAGTGTTGAAAACAAGTCTGGGTCTTATGCATGTTATCAAGTTTTATATAATAGTTAATACATGTCAGAGTTTGACATAAGTTGTGGCCCAGTGGCCACGGACCACTAAAACTTGATGTTGGGCCACCTAATATCCAAAAGGGGGCTATCTTTTTGTGGCCCAATCAGGCAGCTAATACTGTATTAACATTGAAATAAAAAAAACTTGTATTTTGGGCCACCACATTTATTTTTCAGGTCTCAAAAATTTCAAATTCAATGATTTTAGTGGCTGGAGTGGGCCACCAAGGGGGAAAAATATAAGGTCGAGTCCTGATGATATTTGTAACATGTGTTACAGCATGATGGAGCATGTGATGGGGAATGTTTTGTTGATGTTTGTATGTTGGTTGTTGTTTATACGAGCATCTGAGCTATTACGCTTCTGCAAATTGACTGTCGTCTTCACTTTCTTTTTACATGTATTCTGTTGTTCTTTTTGGGGAACCCAAAGATCAAGAAACTGTGTTGAATGGTAAAGGTGAATGAATGAAGTAGCAACAGACTTTAGATGAATAGACCTGCAGACAACAACAATAAAGATAGAATGCAAATTTACCTTCATTTTGCATGCCTGATATTTGGGTTTCCCAATGAAAAACTTGACTTGTGTTTCAGAAATTTTAGTAGCATAACATTTTTTCGTATTCATGGCTACATCATCACTTCCCTTCTTCATTCTGCTATAAAAACTAGACGTCCACCATGTCCACCTTGCAAGCATGTCAGAGTTGGTTAGTTTTAGTGTAAATGCCAGGACTAGGTGAGATGAACAACCTATAGCATTCTTGTGAGTTCAGTAGGGCAGGTTTCAAAAGCAGTGTAAATGTCATCGAGAGGGTGAATTCTGTGAGGAAACAAGAAGAGTGTACTGTGTGCAAACTAGGGAAAGGAAATAAGGTGTGGCTTATGTGTAAATGCAACTCAAATGTCAGTAAAGTATGTATTTGCCACACTGAGGAAGAAAAGGAGGTCTAAGGTGACAATTTCATATGAGATTGAAGTCAAAAAGGTCTTCAGGGTTAAATTGTTTCTTGAATGCATCTGCAGTATCCAGCTAGTTTGATAATGACAGATAAAGAGCTAGTACGTCTGTTACCATAGTGTGATAGTTTTGCTTTAAATTCCCCTCAGGAAACAATGATAAAAACAAACAAACAATGATAAAAAGAAACAAACAAACAAACAAACAAACAAAAGGACAAAATTAAAGTGGCAACCACATTGAAAGTTATCACACATTATGTACGTATCAAAATAATGCCTGGTTTTCTTTGCAGTGTTAACTTTTATACAAATATCATCTGTCCTTGAAAGATCTTTGTTCAAGATGTAATTCTTCACCCAGACCCTCTTCCATGGTACAGATGTATTAATCATTTCATTCTTTTCATCTACATCATTGATAATTTGATGAATCGCCTAAAAAATGTTCTCCCTCAAAATATCTCCTCCCAACTTCATGCTTCATCCCTTAATCTACTGTCCCTCCATCCTCTCCCATTTAAATTGTACTTACTTCAGTTCTATGGTCCAGGGAAAGTACTTCCCAGTCTTCTAAAAAATTGTCATTCATGCCACAACCCTCATGCCTCAACCCCTCACATCACATTCACGACTATTCACCAGCAAAACTATTACTGTAGTGATGGTATTACTTGTACTTATACACGTAAGTTTTAAAACTTATCTTTATCTTCTTCTACTTCCAGTCTGTCATGATTGTCATATGATATTTCATTACCTACTTCTATCTGATTAAAAGCTAATTTTTAAGAGCTTTGCAAGGCAAGAAATATCAATGTACTGTTCTTGGTGTCTGTACTCGGGTGATGATATTCAAAACATAGTCTGGTACATCCCTCTTTTTATGGTCAGCAAAGTTAACCTCAAGAAGGAACACTTCAAAAGACTCCGGATGATGATTGTATAAAAGTAATTAACAAGAACAACAATATTTCAGTGCTTTCTGATCTTGTCTTTTTGTTTTTTAAATCCCTTGTAGTGAGACAAAGAGTGGTGAATCAAATGCCTCTGGTTATTCTGACTTGAAGCTGTCCAGCCTAGAGAAACAAAGTGGTCCATCCAACTGATTGACTTCACCAGAGGTCCTGATTAGAATGATGAAAACCCTGTGTATCATCGCACATGATTGTGTTTGTGTGCTCTCATTGTTTCCAAGTATATTACACATTGCATAGTAGGACTCCAAGATGTTATTAGTTTATATTTCATATACTTAATCTGTTGCTTTGTCTGCTTATATATAGTCATGTAGATAATTATGGTGATGTAAATATGATAAATGATCAGACAAATCAAAGATTCATCTAGAAAGCTATTGAAGAACCAATAATGGATGATCATCTATTCTTTTTTTATTTGTGCATCTTTGTTTTTCGGTTATTTACGCAACATGTACAGCAGAAAGTCTTGTGTGTTTTTATCAGGCTGTCTGATATGAAAGCTAGACCGAAAGTGCTGCAGAAGTAGATCCACTTTCCCCCTTTGGAACCCATCTTTCTGATACAGTGCACTCCCATTATAACGAAATGCTCGGGACCGGCAGTTTTCTTTCGTTATAACGAAATTTCGTTATAACGAAAGAAAACTGCCGGTCCCGAGCATTTCGTTATAACGAAATTTCGTTATAACCGAACAATACAATATATAACGAAAACAAGGAAACCATGCATATAATATATCATATTCTGTTTGCTGAATCCTTAGCATACACTGGAAAGCTATGTAAAATGTGCCTTGGGATTATTGTATTACTATATTAAACGCTCCCTTCAGAAACTGTGCGTGACACAAGGAGCGAACACGTAGTGATGTGAAGCATTTGCCCATGCAGAGACGCTGTAAATGCTTGTTCCGCTACGTATTTTCGAAAGCAATTCGCATTTCGTTATATAGGAGCACATTTCTCTTGTTTTTCTTTGTCTGTGGCGCTCGGAAAAGACTTCGTTATAACGGAAATTTCGCTATAACCGTGTTCGTTATAAGCGAATTTTGTACCATAGACTTTAATGGTGATAATTTTGGGACCAGAAGTTTTACTTCGTTATAACGAAATTTCGTTATAACCGTGTTCGTTGTAACGGGAGTGCACTGTACTACAGCGTTGTCAAAAGACCATTAGAAACATTTGGTAGCACAAAAAAAGAACATATCTTTTTTGTTCTTTGTTTTGTTTTGTTTTTAAGAGAAAATTTGTTTTACAACTACTTAGTTGTATACTTGTGAGCATTTTAGCTGGCAAAATGGAGATTGACTATCTATATCAGACACACCAACACAACCGTGAACAACCGGGGTGACAAAACAGTAGCATTGACATTGGAGAAGTTAGTATGCCACTAGTTTTTATGGTAATTTGCATTCAGTAAATATGATTCCAATAACAGTTAGAGCCGGATGCTTGGAAAATTTGGAATTAACCAGTCAAAATTATAACCATGAATTATAACCATGTTGTCGTAAAGTTGGCAGCTTTGACTTCCATTGTATGCACATTGTCAATCAGAGACAGGTTATATGAAACTGGTTGAATTCATCAAACTCACAGAATCAGGAGAAAACATTAGAACATTGCAAATATGAGTTAGAAATAAACTCATAAAATTTCCCCCCAAAAAGTGTGTCCACTTCAGAAATAAGATAAAGTTTACAAATATGAGGCTTATGAAACTTCAGTGACTGAAACATTATGTAATTATGAGCAACTAAGTGTTAACATGAAATATGTAATACGTTTATATATTTTTTTTTCACTCTTCCTTCTGAGAGAATGACAATGAAAACTGAAATTTATATGGAGACAATGTGTCACTGTATCATAGAAATGTGGTTTTGGAGACTTGATGGGTTGAAACAAATTTGCTGTCCCAAGTTTCTTCACTTACTTGAGAAACGTAACAACATTAATTTTGTTACAGTGAGGAGGATATATGTGTGTGTGTGTGTGTGTTACCCTTTGTGTGATTTTCACAACTATGCTGGCACAAAGGATCTGTTGCCACTTTATTGTCCTCCTCTTGATTTTTCCAGTAATTGATGACCTAAAGGTTGATTTGTTTAACCCTAAATCAAGTCAAAATTTTGTAAAAAAATATTTTGTTAAGTCTCATTCCACAGCCTTAATCATGTACCTGCCTCCTTAACCATATAATCTTGATTGCACCAATAGGCGTGTTATTACGGTTATCAGTAGCAACATTTTTAAAGTCATAAACAAAGTACACTGTACTTGCTTTTAAAATGTTATCCTCCACTTCGCATGCCATTGACGAATTTGACTGCAAGACCCATGAGAATTTAAAGGGATCGTATAGTTTTGGTTGAGACCTAATTTTAGGTTTCTAACATTTTTTGGTGAGATAATGAGAAACCTCTTAAGAAATATGAAAGATCATGTAATTCCACGAGGAATTCAATGTTTATTTGATGAAAAATTGGTTTTGAAATGGCTGAGATATCCAAAACAGAGCGGTACTAATAAAGTGTGGGACCCACATTTTATTACGATCGCTTTGTTTTACTTTGTCTTTGGATGTTTCAGTCATTCCAAACCCGATTTTCATCAAATAAACTTTGAATTCCTCTTAAAATGGTATGCTCTGTACTATTTCATAAGTGTTGTCTCGGTATCTCGCAAAAAGTTAAAAGCCCAATTCTCACCTCCACCAATACTGTACCATCCCTTAAGGTATACATACTGTAATCTGTTGTGTGTGGAAGAGTGTTTGTTTTCTTCTTCATTTCTTGTTTGTCTGAAATATTTCAGGCAATGAAGTTATATATTAATGTACATTTATGTACTGTATATACATAGAAGTGTGTGGATATATATTTATGATGATATAACTGTCCTGAGGTGTGGAGTGAAATTATAAAGCTGAACTATGGTGGTACTGTATATGCATTATCATAAAGTACATGCAAGATCTGATATGTATATATATTGGTCAGATAATCATACTGCTTTGAAATAAACATTTATACAACATATTTTTAGACTTTTTAAATTGTACATATTTGTTACTACTAATTTATGCATTGCTAGAATCATGTTTCCAGTTATTATTTGCTTCAGTATAACAAGTTATGTAATCTGGTTGAATCAAGTAAATCCACTTACGGTTGTTGGCAACTTAATAGTGTACAATGTCTGTGGCATTGAGAGATGCTGGGCCTGAGAGTGCTGATAATTGTTGAACACGAACTGATGAAGCTGAATTTTTATTAAATAAAACCTTTTTGGAGGAAGATTATTACTAAATCATTGACTACTTTCTTGTGATGTTTGTCATTTAGCCGTGAAAGTGCAGTCCAAAATGATTACAGTTTTTACAAGTTGAAGAATAGTCCAATCATACAAGTTTTACAAATTTTTGCTATTGCAACATGTACCATAAAAAGTTGGTATTCCAGATAGATTGTCAATCAGAATTTCAATATACACCATCTCTGCGTCTCTACTGCAGTTCATTTTGGTTTTATATGGACTGCCATATCTTGTATATGCACAAATAAGGTTATATAAATCGCATATAAGGGAGACCTTTTACAATATCGCAAAAGCAAAGCAAATTTCAACCTTTGCATGTACAAGTGTATACTCTTAAAACTGATATGTAATGGGAGAAGAAATATGTCATTATATGTATGTAGGCCTATATGTGTGTATGTAAAGTGTGTTGTGCATGCGTTTGAATTCTATTTATTTTCTACATAAAAGTAACATTACAAGATGCACAAATGATAATTAAATACAGCTCGATTGCCTTGCTCAGCAGTACTGCTGTGCCTGCAAGACACCGATGTTCTATTGAGATGTCCAGGAAAACCATATAAACAGCAATATTGCACTCTCAAAAACTCAATATTAGAAAACAACGCACAGTGATAATCATTAAAAGCAGAAAGTACATGTAATATTGAACAAAAGCACTGTACACATCAGAGCTGAAGTTGAACAAAAAATTTGCTATGAATTTGTCTCGTGAAATTATAGGTTTATGTATTTTTGTATTATATACACGCGTATATCTATGTATCAGCCCACCTGTCCTTCTGTGTGTGTGTGTGTGTGTGTGTGAGGGGATGTATACATGTAAATATGTATTTATTCATCTATCTTTCCATGTTGCTATATATTTAACAATAATCTGTATGACATCCAACAAGTTGATGATCAGACACGTAATGGTACAATATACTGGCCTTCTGATTATCGCATGGAGTTGGATACATAATATCCACGAAATATTGCTTTTAGACGGATGCACTCATGTATTGCAATATGACATGAACTGATCTACAAAGAGAACCAAAACGAGGAGGGACCTATACAAGATGAAGATATAAAACAAACACACAGAATACATCGTTTCCGTCCAATTTTATTCAACAAAAATCTTTATTCACAATAGTACATCAACATATCATTCCCAAATCTATGTGGAGGTGAGTAAAAATTGTATCTACTTTGGTCAAATGTCCTGAGCAGACAATAGACTCCAAAATATACTCGCCAATATACTGTAGTTCATGCCCTAAATACACAGTATGAAACGATGACATGCAGATACTGAACTCTGATTAAAATTCAAAATATCTTTAGTACATACACCGTATATACAACCATAAAATTGCTTGGAACATCAACACAAATCAACATGTGTCTATTGCATGTTCTAAAAATGTATGAAGTCGGCTAGGAATCCTACTTAAGCACAATACTGGCTAGCAAGGGTGTAAAACTGACCTCCAAACTGATTTACACATTCTATGTACTATAAATATCCGTCATGCATTGTCATCATATCCATCGAAAGGTTTTGGGATTAGAGCAACTAACTCAACTCTGACCTTGGATATCAATTTAAAATTAGCTCAAACTGAAGGCAGATGATAAAACAAACAAACAAACATACATACATACATACAAACAAATGAATAAACAACAAACCTCAGACCATGACTAAGTAAACTGATAGATTGCAGGGCAAGTTTCCCTAAACATAACGTGGATTCAGCGAATAAACCCCATATACACATTAAGGACTAAATGAAACACTCGCTGAAAGATTGAGCGAAGTCGGACGATCTGTTTATTAAAGTTTTTGAATGCTTACAAACAAGTACACGAATCGCCGTCTCTAATGCTAACTCTACAACCAACTACGAAATGTCACCCACATTAGAACAATAATGATGTTAGAAAATTATAACAAGTTTCTCGATATTTTTAAAAGGAATGTTCGGGTAAATAAGTGTTTTTTTTTTTTTCCTGCAGTATTAAAAAATACTAATTTTTTGACTTTCAGATTTTGTCATCCGGGCGAAAAATGTCAAATCCTATAAATCTCCCCCCCCCAAATAAAATAAAATGAAATAAAAATCATATACCAGTAGTGCGTTAGCCTTGATTCAAGACGGTTTTCTATAATTCCAGGTCAACAAGGGTATACAGTGTAATAGTCTTGTTTTGGGGAATGAGTGCCGTGTTGATTACAAATGATTACAGTAGATAACAGCCTTGAAACCAGCCTTGAGACCAAGGATGGCGTACGTTTTCGATACAGGTATGAAGGACAAACATCATCATTTTGCGGCATGTGAGGTGTAGTAGACTTGCTAAGGGGGTAAACGCTGCATTTTTTAGTACAAATGTCCTACTTGGCACAGATGTTCCCTAGGGCAATTGAAAATTTTTCATTTAAAGAGACACTCTGTATCTATGCAAATAAGCCTTAATTTGCATAATGTATGCAAAAATACACATAAAAATTATAAAAAAATATATGTGCATCCAGCGGAAATACCTAATTTGGTAGAAGTATTCTATAGAGTAAGTGGAAACAATTCCTGCAAAAACTGATTTCATACCTATGTAAATAAACATAAAATTTGCATAATTACGCAAGTTATTGTGCAAAAATCTGCATTTTGAGAGAATTTCTAAACTATTAAGCACTGGATCTTATAATACAAAGTTTGAACCTGGGATGGATGTTCCTTGGGTCAAAAGTAAATGATTCATCTGAAGAGACAAACTGTCTCTATGCAAACAACCTGTTATTTGCATAATATGAATATCAATACCTACACATCCACAGATAATCAGAACAAACAAAAAGCCTTAATGTGACAATGTCTTAAATTGCTTTGAACTTAATATCCAAAAAGCTAATAGAATAATATTCTCACAACAACACTTTTCAGTTGCTTAAATTGTTTCCATATTATTTAATTAACTTAGGCATTTTATGCATAAATTATGTAAATAAGTACATCAGACGTGAAATTTCAAACCATATTGATCTGTGAAATGATTTTTGCTATCAATTTTCCCTCATTGCATAAATGCTTTGAAGGGTGGGAAAATAGCAATCGATAGTGACACTCTTAAAATATGATTATGCAAATCTAACAGTAGGGCCTACATAAAACAGGTGCAAATCGGAACAATATTGCTTACAAAAGGACTGTTTTTCCCTTGCAAACAGTGCACAACTGAGGTCATGGTTAGAAAATCAATACAAAAAACACTACCATAGTGAAAGTGTGAATTCTGATTTTCATTGTATTTTGTAGGCAATCAAGCGAATAAGAGGCTTTTTACATAATACTGATTATAAATTTGTGCAAATTATGTGGATGTAAGGGTATCTGCACACATTAAGAACTTACAAGCCTTAGTTAGAAACAAAGTCTGTTTCTGGGAAAAAAAAAATAACTCAGTATACTATGAGCTACTATGGCATGGAAACTATCCTAGGAAATTTATACGCAATAACATTTTGATAAGGCAATAATATGCAAAACTTGTCATGTGAACAATAAAGAAGATGTTATACTTTAAGTCGAATAATCTCAGTCTCTGACTTAAAATCAGTCAATTTCAACCATAAATCAATGCAGAAATAATATTTTCATAGCCATAAAAGAGTATATTCGATGGCTTTTACAATTACTAGGATGTGATTTGTCAACAGATCGTCACAGGCTACTGTTTACGAGAATCGTAAATGTCATAATATTCTCCCTGGTTGTGATTGTTTTCCCTTGGGATAATGTAACTCCCTGGCGGTCCAAAGAATGTTATATTCCACCACATATAATATCAGCTAATACCTGTATAGATGATCATGACCTACATGATCTTGAAGCTTTTTCCAAAAAATAATTATGTTAACTGGTTTAGTGTAAAGATGTCAGAGGTTAAATTAAAAGAAATATACAGGTAAAAATGTAAAAGGTAAGAATGTCAGAGGTTATACATGTGTGCATCAAAATTTTACAATTACGAGGATGTGATTTGTCAACAGATCGTCACAGGCTACTGTTTACGAGAATCGTAAATGTCATAATATTCTCCCTGGTTGTGATTGTTTTCCCTTGGGATAATGTAACTCCCTGGCGGTCCAAAGAATGTTATATTCCACCACATATAATATCAGCTAATACCTGTATAGATGATCATGACCTACATGATCTTGAAGCTTTTTCCAAAAAATAATTATGTTAACTGGTTTAGTGTAAAGATGTCAGAGGTTAAATTAAAAGAAATATACAGGTAAAAATGTAAAAGGTAAGAATGTCAGAGGTTATACATGTGTGCATCAAAATTAACCTCCATGCGACCCATACAGTAAATGTAATGATGATGATGACTATACCATGTCACTGAATTTCATGTCCTTTCCTACTTATCAAGAGGAAACAAAACACTTGAGAGGGGAGGGATTAACATTTTTTCGATAATCAACAAAGGTATCACTGTCAGGTAGAACATGCACACATAAGTACTTAGTTTCATTATACCTTGATTCACATTCAAGATATGAAAGAAAAAGTGAAATATAGCACTTCCATCAGAGCTTTGAAATTTTGGCAGGAAATTTCCCAGAGAATATCCATTAGGTAACCGCGTAAATACATGTATATATCAAGTTTCAAGAAAAATCCTACAGCATTGCAAAAACATGAGGGAAATATTGAAATTTTGAGGGCTCAATTGACCTTGATTTTTGACCCCTCACCTATGACAACTGACCCCTAAATTCCCTAGAAAATCCCTGCCAGTACCAAGTTCCATGACGACACCTTGAACCATTTGCGAGATTCAGAGAAAAAAAGTGAAATTTTAACATTTTCACCTGAACTTTGACCTTTGACCTCTTGACATGAAACTCTCTGGAGAATCTTATTTTGGTAGTACATTGTATGCAGTCAGTAAGTTTGAAGAAAGTACCTTCTGACGTTGCATAGATATGGGGAAAATAATGAAATTTAGCATTGACCTTGAACTTTTTGACCTTTGACCTCTTGCCGATTTTACTTAAAAACCACTTAATCACTTGCCCCATCATACGTCATCTTTGGACCAGGTTTGGGGAAATTTGTATAATCCAGTCTTGAGTTATCGCGTAAACTGATATACAATTTCTTAAGTCGACCTTGACCATCGACTTCTGGTACATTTGGGTATTGATATGCACAATATGCTAACTAGGTGGTATTTGCATAAACAAATAGTGTTTTGATATTACAAAACCATTTCCTTTTGACTAAAGGAAATGCATACTACTTCCGTATACGGAAGTTTTCATTATAAAATGCAGTTCTTTGACTGTAAGAAAAACGTTAAAAATAATGTTTTTACTTTACTTTCTTTACACTGTAAAAAATTTGTTTAGTTTCTAAACACCTAACTAAACACTTTTCTGTGACAGTTTAAAAACACTGCGACGCGTTTATATATCAAACATGTTTAGGAACTAAACACATGCTGCGTTTATTTTCAGCACACCCTAGGTGTTTATCACACACACATGTTTATGTTTTAAACGGTTGTGATGTTTAAAAACTAAACACCTGCTCTGTTTATAGCCTAAACACCAAACGTTTACACCATAATCACTCACAGTGTTTAAATACTAAACACCACACAGTCACATAATCACCCACAGTGTTTAAGATCTAAACACTGAACCAAAAAATAAACATGACGCACTGTTTACGATGTAAACACTGCGACATGTTTATTCGCTGTGACAGATTAAAAACACTGCGACATGTTTATTTGCCATTGAAGTGTTTATTCTCAGAACACATGTCTGATTTTCAGATCGATCACAAAATTGCATACACTAAAAATGTGACATGTTTACATATTAAACATCGCAATTTCTCAGTGTTTATATGATACATGTTTACACCTTATACATGCTGAGTGTTTATGAGACATGTTTACACATCATACATGGTAATTTCCACGTGTTTATATGAGACATCTTAACACATACATTCATACATGCTAATTTCTACATGTTTAAATGATCATGCATGTTAATTCCCATATATCTATTAATGTAAAGTGGATTGTTTGGAATGAGATAAACGCATAACATTATATAGAATTTACCCAGTATGTACCAAATCATCAGCACACTTACATCGCATAATACCAGGGAAGACCTGGGTTAGCTTTCACAAACATTTTGGCTACAAGAGTCAAAGGCAATTCTCTGAATGCAAGTTATCAAAACATCAATCAAAGCTTGGGCAATATCTGATGAATAATAAATTAATATCCTTTAAAGGGGAAATCGAGTCCAATAGATAAGATAGTCAGATAAAAAAGAGTAAAATCTTACAGGTTAAACAGTAAAAATTTGAATGAAATCGGATGAAAAATAAGGAAGTTATAAAATTTTGAAGTTTTGCTAATTTCTGCAAAGCAGTTAAAAGTGGAATATGCAAATGAGTGAGTTGACCATGCCATTACCTCACAATTTTCCATTGATCGTGTACAAAAAAAAATGATGAAATTCAATGTTTATGTTAATGAAATGTGAAACATTATGGTATTGCTGGTTGAATACCTTCAGAAAAGTGATCAGTTAGATATATTAGGACTTGAGCCTCGGGAATAATTGCGTTTGAATGAAAAACTTGAAATTAAGTAAGTTGTGAGGGAATGACATGCCCACGTTGCCATTTGCATATATCAACCATTCAAGAACTGTTTCCTCAAAAATTAGCGAAACTTCAAAATGTCATAACTTCCTTATTTTACATCCGATTTCGATCAAAATTTTACCAATGAACTCTTAATATTTTACTCTTTCTTATCAGACTAACTTGTATTTGGACTGCATTTCCCCTTTAAATATTGCCATATTTTGCTATACGACACAATACTGAGTTAAATGCAAGATACCTGGGAGTCACTGGCATGTACACGAAGACGTAAATGAAATTCTTTCCTATACACACAGTAAAGTCTGTATATGCAGGAAGTGGCACACAACTCATTTTGTAGAAAAAAAAATATTACATTAAAAGATTACTTTTCAGCCTACTTTCAAGCATTGCCGTCTTTCTACTGTATTCAGAACTAATTCTTAGTATTGTAAAACAAACTAATAAACTTGTTGATTGTGACTTGCAACTCAACCCTTCGGAAGCTTGACATGTATGTAACACCTCCAGGAACATAACTGCAGTCTGTGAACAAATCCACGCCGACCTTGAAGATTGCATCAATTATTGGCAAAGTACTGGTCAGGGAGTGTAGATGATGCACTCCATCATAAAGAGACCAAAGGAAAAAAAAAATGTTTTCTCTGTATTTAGCCTGTGGTGAACATCTGCACTCCCTGATCAGTACCAATAATGGAACTTAAATACATACATGATATTGTTCTTTTCACTGCGACGATCACTGAAAGTACATGTAGGCTAACAGTACTGTATGGATTTTTCACTTTTGCTATTTTGAGAGAAATATTAGAATGTTAGTGGATTTCAAGGGGTGAGTGAGAAAAAACTTCTACCTTGCTAGAACCTTGAAGAAAGAAGTCAAACTCAATGGGTATACATGCATAGTCTATTAGAGTCTAATCAGTCTCATCATACTCCACATAATCATGGTATGGAGGGCTACTTTCAATCTCGACACAGCAGAATTTTTGGTAAAGACAAGAGGATATGAAAAAAAAATAATGCATTGCAACTGGAGGCGGGAGGGTATGCAAGGCTGTCATGAACACACGATGTGATCAGCAAGACTCGTCCCTTGTCAATTTGTCAGTCAGTTGCAAGACCCCTCCCTGTTCTCCACACATGTTGTACTACATTTCTAATACCTCTCTCCATGTGACCGATTTCAAGAATATCCCAGAAAGAAAATATTAACTACCGAATACTGCATTTCCTATCAGGTCTACAAGAAGATTGCAAAGAATTCCAAACAAATGCAACTACTGGCCTCTTATTTGCGTCCAATATCTGCTGATTGTATTGGAAGCACCTGAGGGGGAAAAATGATATGGCTAATATTTTGATTTGATTTGTTTTGATTTCTATATTCCTTTTTGCACAAGAATATAACAGAAAGCCACTCGAACAAAGTTCTTGAGAAATATCTTAACAGGGAATTACAATTAGTACATTGGTTGATGAATAAAATGAAGTGAATAAAACTGTTTTTCTTAAGAGTGCGAAACTATTTCGAGCAAGTGTCTTTACATACTAGTATTAGATAAAATTACAATTTTACGTACCAGCTGTTAAAAAAAAAAGACAATTACACATATCTATGAGCAGTAAGAATGCAGGTGACCATTATCGTAAGCACAGAGGACAATAGAATCGCTTTGTTTTGGATATCTCTGCCATTTCAAAACCAATTTTCATCAAAATAAGCATTGAATTCCTCTTCGAATTGTATAGGCCCCCTACCTTCATTTTCTTTAGAGGTTCGTCATTATGTAATACACACACGCATACACACACACGGAGAACTGAAGCCCCATCGCATACAAAACCCTATCATCCCCATATGATTTACTTTATTCTAGTATACAGGTTTAGATGCACACTGTCAGTGAAGAAAAAAAAATAGAAAGGTTGCTCTAACAGGTGGGATGCCTCCTAATTGGTCTGTAGTGCATCATGACGATGTGAGACATCACATGGCTAGCGGGAAAAAGATTATTAACATTCAAAATTATTATTCATGGTTCATTTCCTTCATATGGCATGTAGGCCTATAGATATACTGTATATCAGTATATCTTGCGATGTCCTTGTAATCCTCAGATGTTTGCACTTTTAGACGGGTTGTATAGAAGTAAGCGCATGCATCTTTCATTCTAATCCAGACAGGTTTGGCGTGATCCCTGATCAATTCTTCCATGATGTACTGGTGCTAGTAAAAAGAAATGATTACACAAGGAAAACAAATCAGTTGGCTTTGCAATACAATGGACTTAACTGCTCCCATAGATTCCGAAAATGAATGGATAGCAAAGAAGTTGACCGAATCCATAAGCAAGTTCAAATTAAAAGGAATGTCAGAGTCCCCTCATCACATTAGCCCTTGGTGTCTTGCGTCATTTTTTACTTACTTTGCTGAATTTTCTGGAAATAATTCAAGTCTTTTTTGTTGTTGTTGTTGCTTCTTTCTTATTCATCATCATTATCAAGCAGAGTTACGACCAATACTGTATCCTTTGTCTCTTGGGTGAAGATTTTCACATCTGTAATTTACACTTTCAACAATATTTGCAATAAATCAATTTTCCATATTTATTTTAGCTAATGGATTAGATTCAGGAGTCGGGAGTAGGTAATCACCCCCCCCCCCCAAAAAAAAAAAAAAAAAAAAACAACAACAACAACAACAACAACAACAAACAAACAAACAGAAGAACTTAAAGCATCTAAAATCTGCATTTTATAGAAACTCATTTACATGCCCTTTCCTTGATTTGGCTCTGCAATTTTGAGTACTTACTTGATTTCCACTGTCCACATGGGTAGTATACAGTGATGTACTATCCCCAGTTGATGTAATACTCTGCTGACTGCACCATGCCTCGTTCTCTGCCAGCAGAGGTAATGATGTCTTGCAGAATTTATACAGTCGTCAGGACATCACGTCACCCACTTTGGTGCCATCGGCATCCCTTTCCAAGACATCCTAATGGGCTTTACATTCAATTTTCACCACCTGTTGAGTTATGAAGAATTTACAGGGAATAAAACTGAATTTCACTCAAAATATAGAACTAGTCACTAACCCATCGTCATTCACATGAAAGATACTTCATAACCTCGTAAATACAGTGAGTTTACCCGCTAGGCCGAGTTTACCCATAACTACGGTACCGGTAATATGTAGAGTGTAGGCCTATTGTATTAACGTTAACAACACTAACACGTTACAGTTACAGCGTTCCCCGTTCAAACGTTAGATTTAGAAATAGAAAACTAAAACAAACGAGCAAAATCTTCAGGGCGTAGCCTATTTCTACGCCTACTACAATTTTACATTAAACGAGGGCAATTTTGCAATAAATCTTGTTATTCACCGACTTAGCAGACTTACCGCTTTCAAAGTTTCATGCAGGCCGGCCAGGCTAGAACTTCTTTATCGCTTCGACGCCATCTTTGTAATAGCTAGATCCGTTCGTTTAGCTTTACATGCATGATACAGTACAACAGTACAGTCAGTGCATGCAGTCGATCGAGTCGTAAGTACAGTGTAGTGGACGATACCAAGCCTAGAACGATAGAATGCGCACGTACTGTAGGCCTACGCACATCACGCTGCTAGGGCAGCACCAGCCAGCCAATCAGACAGATCCATCCGTACAGGTACGTACGCGCACATCTCCTTTCCCGCCAATTCTCGCTATCGCCAATGACGTAAAAAGTACCCGGATGTTGATTTAAGCGTCATTTACGGTGCATTATGGGATAGTCCGGTAGCAAAGTCACTTCCGTTCGTACGCGCGTGATACGTGACTAATGCTATTTACACACACAACCGACTGTATTCTACGTGTACTTCCGGTTTTCTCGACTTGACTTACAGCTTTAATATGATTTGAAATTTCTCCATTCTTAAGAAATTGCTGTTAATACGACTATTGGTTGTTGCTGCGAAGCAGCCATGTGTTGTTCGCACGATAATAAATGAAAAAAATCTGCAGAAATAGGACCCTTACTGGCATGCGAGACGTGATTTGGCCGCGTGGGTGAAGTTTGCGGGTGACTCCACAGCGCAGTACGTGTACGCGCGACTTTACTAGTAGTGGTAGTAGCACTAGGCAGTAGACCTACGTACATTGTACGTACTTACTTGGAAGAAGTTGCTTCGGAGACAGGATAAGTTCGAGATCACTGTTCGTTCCCGATTGTATTCGCGACATTTCGACAGAGAACAAATAAAAAAAAAGATGGGCATTCCATGACGATATACTGTATATCCAGGTGGGTGAACATTTTCCAGCATATTTTCAGCGTATGCAGAGATGACTGATCTGTGATGCGTGCACATCGATCGCATGATCAAGCAGTATACGCCGTACCGGTATGTGTTAGCTTATGCGCTGCGTGCAGTGGTGCATGCTAATGCGATGCAAGGCCGGCCGCGTATTTTTTATTTACACGCAAGCCTGTGGCTTTTCGCAATTTAATTCAATGAAACCGCTTGTGATGCGTCTATGCTTTCTCCGCTCGGGTTGCGAAGAGTTCCTCCGCTCGCGCCAATTCGATTCGTACACGTGCATCAGTGAGTGTTTGTACGCGCTGTGAAAGTTTTGCTTTCCGTGGTAGACCTGCATCCAACAAGTCCATGTACGTACATTGTACTATGTAAACGAGTGAAAGTGCGAAAAACAAGACAATACAAAAAAAAAAAATGGAAGTTATGGAATAGGCTGGTACATGTGCATGTACATACACTGTATCAGAGAGTTCTGAAATAACATGATCGCATAATCTAATGACACCTGAATGGAATGAATCAACCACATTGGAAAATCATGCTTGCCATTTTTCTCATTTTGAAATTAATACATTGTATCAAAAGTACTGTATTTGTCTTTCAGACCCCCCTCACTCTCTTATTTCCAAAACGTCTCTCATCTCCCGTCTCTCCATACATCATAGTATTTGTTCCAAATAATACAAGCTCTCTCTATCTCTCTTGACTCCCTCTCATATCACATGATTTCTGTTTCTAAGACCCCCTCTATATTATGTACATTGTATGTACATGTATTAACTTTATCTATCAGACCCCAACCCCCTGTTATATCTGTTGCTATTAAAGGCCCCCAAATCTATCTTCATACTGATGGTATGTTATTTTGTTTCTCAAACCTGTCCCTCTTTTCTTCATACTAGTTTCAAAGACTCACTCTGCACATTCATTTTCCGACCTCTCTCGGACCCCCTCCATTTTCAAATGCATGACTCGTGTATTCCTTCCTCGATCACTGTTTGAATTAGCCTATCATACAATTTATTTGTTTCTCATACTCTCTCTGTCCCTCCCCCTTCTCTCTTTCTGATTCTTAAACTTTACAATGTTTGTCTACAAGACCACTTATTACTCTCTACATTGATCAGTTTGTCTAGAAACATGTACAGTCACATGTTATCTAGGAAAATTACACCACTGTTGCCGCATGAAGTCATTATGCACTTTATTCACTTCTTTATGTTCAAGCACTTTTTTTTTTCATGAAGGTATACTACTGATGTAATCGGATCCTCCAATATCCAAGAAGTATTGTGATACAAACTAGAACTATCACTCAATGTGATTAATATCCCCAAAACTAAACACTGAGGTAGTTAGTTCAACAGGCAATGATCACTTTGTATATATGCTTTTCTTTAAAAAAAATACTATGACAATGTATTGTTCAACATTGAATAAAATTAACAATAATGTGTTATTTTGCTCACTGATAGTCACATGTTCCATATCTCAAGTCAAGTGCTCAAAACTTGAGTGAGTAAAGTCAGTAAATCAGCAATTTCTATGATTTTCATTAAGAATACTGTTACCATGTCAACACAATGTTTGACATTAAGAAAAAATGAAGTTTGCACAACTATAATGTCATAGCTGTCATCACATGTGCCAAATTTCAAGTCAAATGCTCAAAATCCGAGGGAGTTAGGTGAATTCACAATATCATTGCATAAGATTTTCATCCAAAATATGCTGTCACCATGTGTAGAGCCCACTAATGTCAACAATAATCGACCAGTGGAGTCATAACAACCACTAATGTGACTGCCGTATCTTCAAGCTATATGGTTACTTGACGACAGTCTTCTGCATTTATACACTCCGTTAATTCAGTCAGTGATTTTCTTTATTCCGAGTGGTTCCCTATCGACGCGTTCTCTCATACTCTTTTCTTTAATCTGTCGATACACGTATATCTCAATTTTATATTCATTTCATTTCATTTTCATTTCATATAACATAGGCATGTATTCGACTTTACATGGTAGATGATGGTTAACAAATAGGAAATTATACATGCATACCGGCAGAATACAAACAAGACAGGAGAGAACAAGACAATAGAAACACAACGACATTACATGACTTTACAGTAGGGTATACCATGACAGTAATAAAACACAAAAGAATAATGGAAAGGAAGGAGAGAAAGAAAAAGGAAATGAAAGAAAAAGCCAACACGCTAAACATCGGGATCAGAAGAGGGAATTGAGGTGCTGAACATCGGGATCGTAAGAGGGAATTGAGGTGTTTCAGCTCAGTCAGCCGAGCAAAGTGTATACAAATAAGATAATGTAAAAAATACACAATGATGAAATCAATGATTGACGATGAACCCTTAGGCTGTAAAGACCAGCTAAGTAATGAATCGTATATATCTTAATATGAGTTCAAAAAAAATATTTTAACTTACGCTTATTAATTCGAATTCAAAGATAAAGATTTTTTTTATATCACAACTTAAAGAATTCCCAAATATAGGGCCAGTGTATATAAATGTATTTTGAGCCAATAATGTTCTCAGAAGGGGTAAATGAAACTCATTTGATCGCCTGGTGGGATAATTATGAAAATATTGATTTCGGGGAAACATTGAATCAAAAATGCTGGGAAGTGCATTTGTGTTATAATTAAACATAAACTGACCCAGCTGTACGAAAAACAAATCTTTGATTTTTTAAATCTTATATCTAACAAATAATGGATCTGCATGGGAACGTGGAGAAACGCCACAAATAATACGAAGTGCCTTTTTTTAATTACAATTTAATAACAATTATCTATCTAATAAAGTTTGATGGGCACTATACCCCATGCTACGATTCCATATTTAGATAAGGTAATATTAATGAAAAATACAACGTCAGCAAAGAAGATGACGGGATATGAGATTTAAGTCTATTAATAATACCAATATTACGCGAAATTATTTTACTAATATTAATAGTATGAGGCTTCCACGAAAGTTTATCGTCCACTGTATACCGAGAAACTTTGTATGAGATACACGCTCTAAGTGAACGTCATGAAAGATGATATCAGTCTCTGTGGGTAAAACTTCTATAATATAGACTTACTGAATAACATATAGTTAGTTTTCTGAAGATTCAGTGATAATTTGTTGGCACTTTTTTGAATTCGGAATTAACAGTAGAGTGATTGGATTTTGGTGGGAGAAGAAAATATTTGAATCATCGGCAAAAAGTATAAAAGAAAGTATGTCGGATGATCTACAAAAATCATTTATGTAAATGATGAAAAGTAAAGGTCCTAATATACTACCCTGAGGGACGCCACATTTAATAACTTCAAGACTAGATTCGGATGTACACACTGTATGTTTCAAACTCTTGTAAACAAAAAGAAATGACTGTATTTCATTTTTGTAGTATCATGATCGATTCAGAAAATTCTTAATAAATTCATTTGAATTTGGATCGTGTAATGTCATAACAACCACTATACAATATCATCATAACACGTCGACGACAAATGTCATAATGGCCATAACACTAATGTCATAACACGTCGACGACAACTATCAAAATCGGATTAACCACAAATGTCATAACACGTCGACGACAAAATTTAAAATCGAATTAATCACAAAATGTCATAACGCGTCGACCACAAATGTCAAATTTTTCAAATTTACTGCAAATGTCATAACGCGTCATAGGGGAGGATCCAGGAATTCCGTAAAGGCGGCGCGCCTTTACAAAATCAAAGACTGGCGTGACCCCCCCCCCTTTTTTTTTCTTCTTTTTATTTCTGTTGTTTCAACAAAATATAGAGAGGGGGCACAAGAGAGGGAAGCGTCCCCTCTTGATCCGCGATTGCGTCAACCACAAATGTCAAAATCGGATTAACCACAAATGTCATAACACCTCGACCAGAAATATCAAAATTTCCAAATTTACTGCAAATGTCATAACGTGTCACAGGGGAAGATCCAGGAATTCCATAAAGGGGAGGCGCCTTATACAAAATCAAAAGCTGGCGGCAACCAGCTTCATTTTATTTCATTTTATTTCTTTTTGTTATAACAAAAATATATAAGAGACGGAGGGGGGCGCCGCGCCGCCCCTCTACAAAAGTACAAGCTGGCGCACCCCCCCCCCCGCCCCATTTTTTTTTTTTTTTTGTTTTTACTTCTGTTGTTTTAACAAGAATAGAAAGGGGCACCAGAGGGGGATGCGCTCCCTCTCGATTCGCGATTGCATCATCCACAAATGTCAAAACTCATTGCTTGCATTTCAGGGGCGGATCCAGGAATTCCGTAAAGGGGAGACACCTTTCAAAACAAAAGGCTGGCGCAACCCCATCCCCCTTATTTTTTTTTTCGTTTTATTGCTTTTGTTTAAAAGAAAAAAAAAAGAAAGAGAAAAAAAATGAAGGAGGGGTTACTTTTGTAAAGGCGCCTCCCCTTTACGGAATTCCTGGATCCTCCCCTGTGACGCGTTATGACATTTGCAGTAAATTTGGAAATTTTGACATTTGTGGTCGACGTGTTATGACATTAGAGGTTGTTATGATATTGCACGATCCAAATTCAAATGAATTTATGAAGAATTTTCTGCATCGATCATGATATTATAAAAATGAAATACAGTCATTTTTTTTTTTGTTGTTGTTTACGAGACAATGGAACATGCAGTGTGTACATCCGAATATAAAACTGAGATATACGTGTACAGATTAAAGAAAAGACTAAGAGAACACATCGATTGGGAACCACTCGGAATAAAGAAAATCAAATGATCTGACTGAATTATGGCACATGTATTGGGAGTGTAAATTCAGAAGGCTGTCGACAATATATAGCTTGAAGATGCGACAACCACATTAGTGGTTGTTATGACATTAGTGGTCGATTATTGTTGATATTAGTGAGCTCTAACATGGTGACAGCATATTTTGAAAGAAAATCATACAATGATATTGTGAATTCACCTAACTCCCTCAGCTTTTGAGCATCTGACTTGAAATTTGGCACATGTGACAGCTATAGTTTTGCAAACTTCATTTTTTCTTAATGTCAAACATTGTGTTGCCATGGTAACATTATTTTCATGAAAATCATAGAAATTGCTGATTTATTGACTTTATTCACTCAGGTTTTGAGCACTTGACTTGAGATATGACACATGTTATTGTGAGTGAGCAAAATAACACATTACTGTACTGTTAATTTTATTCAATGTTGAACAATACATTGTCATGGTATTTTTTTTTTCCAGGAAAAGCATACAAAGTAATCATTGCTAGTTGAGCTAACTGCCTCAGTGTCTAGTTTGGGGGTATATATTAATCACATTAGGTGATACTTCTAGTTTGTATTACAGTACTTCTTGGATATTGGAGGATCAGATTACATCTGTACCTTCATGAAAAAAAGAGTGCTTGATAAAGAAGTGAATAAAGTGCATAATGACTTCATGCAATAGTGGTGTAATTTTCCTTCATACATGTGACTGTACATGTTTCTAGACAAACTGATCAATGTATATAGAGAGTAGAAAGTGGTCTTGTAAACAAACATGGTAAAGTTTAAGAATCAGAAAGAGAGAAGGGGGAGGGACAGAGAGAGTATGAGAAACAAATAAATTGTATGATATCTATATAGGCTAATTCAAGCAGTGATCGAGCAAGGAATACACGAGTCATGCATTTGAAAAAGGAAGGGATCGAGAGATTTCGAAAAAATGAATATGCAGAGTGAGTCTTTGGAACTAGTATGAAGAAAAGAGCGGGGCAGGTTTGAGAAACAAAATAATATACCATCAGTATGAAGATAGATGTAGGGCCTTTATTATAGCAACAGATATAACAGAAGGGGGTTGGGGTCTGAGAAATAACATTAATACATGTACATACAATCTAGGGTCTTAGAAACAGAAATCATGTGATATGAGAGGGAGTCAAGAGAGATAGAGAGAGCTTGTATTTGGAACAAATACTATGATGTATGGAGAGACGGGAGATGAGAGACGTTTCGGAAATAAGAGAGTGAGGGGGGTCTGAAAGACAAATACATTACTATTGATACAATGTATTCATTTCAAAATGAGAAAAATGGCAAGCATGATTTTCCAATGTATTTCATTCCATTCAGGTGTCATTAGATCATGAAAATCATAGAAATTGCTGATTTACTGACTTTACTCACTCAAGTTTTGAGCACTTGACTTGAGATATGGAACATGTGACTATCAGTGAGCAAAATAACACATTATTGTTAATTTTATTCAATGTTGAACAATACATTGTCATAGTATTTTTTTTTTTAAAGAAAAGCATATATATATATACAAAATGATCATTGCCTGTTGAGCTAACTGCCTCAGTGTTTAGTTTTGGGGATATTAATCACATTGAGTGATAGTTCTAGTTTGTATCACAATACTTCTTGGATATTGGAGGATCCGATTACATCTGTAGTATACCTTCATGAAAAAAAAAAAGTGCTTGAACATAAAGAAGTGAATAAAGTGCATAATGACTTCATGCGGCAACAGTGGTGTAATTTTCCTAGATAACATGTGACTGTACATGTTTCTAGACAAACTGATCAATGTAGAGAGTAATAAGTGGTCCTGTAGACAAACATTGTAAAGTTTAAGAATCAGAAAGAGAGAAGGGGAGGGACAGAGAGAGTATGAGAAACAAATAAATTGTATGATATAGGCTAATTCAAACAGTGATCGAGGAAGGAATACACGAGTCATGCATTTGAAAAAGGAGGGGGTCCGAGAGAGGTCGGAAAATGAATATGCAGAGTGAGTCTTTGAAACTAGTATGAAGAAAAGAGGGACAGGTTTGAGAAACAAAATAACATACCATCAGTATGAAGATAGATTTGGGGGCCTTTAATAGCAACAGATATAACAGGGGGTTGGGGTCTGATAGATAAAGTTAATACATGTACATACAATGTACATAATATAGAGGGGGTCTTAGAAACAGAAATCATGTGATATGAGAGGGAGTCAAGAGAGATAGAGAGAGCTTGTATTATTTGGAACAAATACTATGATGTATGGAGAGACGGGAGATGAGAGACGTTTTGGAAATAAGAGAGTGAGGGGGGTCTGAAAGACAAATACAGTACTTTTGATAGTTATTACAATGTATTCATTTCAAAATGAGAAAAATGGCAAGCATGATTTTCCAATGTGGTTGATTCATTCCATTCAGGTGTCATTAGATTATGCGATCATTGTTATTTCAGAACTCTCTGATACATGTACATGCACATGTACCAGCCTATTCCATAACTTCCAATTTTTTTTTTGTTTTGTATTGTCTTGTTTTTCGCACTTTCACTCGTTTACATAGTACAATGTACGTACATGGACTTGTTGGATGCAGGTCTACCACGGAAAGCAAAACTTTCACAGCGCGTACAAACACTCACTGATGCACGTGTACGAATCGAATCGGCGCGAGCGGAGGCACTGTAGAACTCCTCGCAACCCGAGCGGAGTAAGCATAGACGCATCACAAGCGGTTTCATTGAATTAAATTGCGAAAAGCCACAGGCTTGCGTGTAAATAAAAAATACGCAGGCCGGCCGCCGGCGCGGCGGCGGGGACTACAGTGTACGAGTATGACAGGCCTGGCCACTCGCTGGCTCGGGCGGTATACGTATACAGCGGCCTACTGTACTAGTATCCGTGGTCGCCGCTGCGCTATTGACCGATTCGGGTTCGTTGAGGGCAGCAGACATTTTACGGCACAGGGCGCAGCCATAGTGGGTGTATCAGCCGACCCCCCCTGCTCTCCCCCACCCAGGGGCAACATGTTTACACGCACTTGTAACAAAGGTTCGCGCACTAAGCAAGCATTCGCGCACTCAGTACGAGACGCCTATTGGCTAAAGCAGTTTTTCATTCTGCGCGCGTGCTAGGGTAGGGAGAGGGGTGGGGGAGTGCGGAGGGGGGGTCGGCTGATACACCCACTATGGCAGCGCCCATGCCAAAAATACACATAGCGCGTCACAGAATCGGTCAATAGGTAAGGTACACGTACGCGCTCGCTAGCGTTGTGCAAATTATGACCCGCGCCGGAAGTGCCCTTGCTACCAAGTGCACTAAATCTTGAAGGAAAAGCCACATCCGGGTACTTTTTACGTCATTGGCGATAGCGAGAATTGTGCATTGATTATGGTCATAATTATGCATAGCACAAGTGTGCGCTAGAAGCGCACGCACAGGGCACCACTGCGTGCGTTGTGGCCGCGGCCGTCATGTCACATGCGCTGCTGACTGGTAGAGTACACAGTACTCGTATCACAGTGTTTATGTTAAACATGTGCGGTGTTTAGAACGTGTTTACGAGGCGTTCTAAATGTAAACGCGTCTGTTTACCCTGACAGTAGAAGTGTTTAGGCCTAACCAACAAACGTATGGGTAATGCCCTAAACCATGAACGAAATCATTAACAAAGGCAACTCCCATTTTTTTCTAGCAGTTAAAATATAGGACTGTAGTATGCGAAACCAAAATATAAATTTATTACAGTTGTATTACATATTTTTAGGTTATCCTTTTCCCTTATTGGTTAGGCATTTCCATGAAAGGCCTAAAACATGAATTATTTCATAGTGCCTCTTGATGTCGTAACTGTTTCCACTTTCTCGTGATAAAAGGAAACTAGAAATTGCAATTTACACACCATTTCCAACACTTCTCCATATATACATGGACATATTGAGATTAACATAGCGTGACCAGAATAAACACTCCAAGCTAAACACTTTAACTCTCAATACTTTACACGTGCTATACACACCGGGTGTTTAAATGTTAAACAAAGTGTTTAGATTTTTAACACTGTGTTTAGTTCATAAACATGTCGCATGTCGCATTTTTTACAGTGTAGTAATTATGTAAATTAGCTGGTAATGATGGTTCAATTATTCAAGTTCTTTTCTCATTTTGTTTCATAAAGTGTTTCTAACGGGTTATATCTATCTAGGATGAGATTTAAGGAAAGTTTCATTAAAGCTTCATTAAGGCTTTTTGTTTGTTCTGATTATCTATAGATGTGTAGGTATTGATATGCATATTATGCATATAACAGGTTGTTTGCATAGAGACAGTTCGTCTCTTCAGATGAATCATTTACTTTTGACCCAAGGAACATCCATCCCAGGTTCAAACTTTGTATAACAAGATCCAGTGCTTAATAGTTGAGAAATTGTTTCAAAAATGCAGATTTTTGCACAATAAATTTGCGTAATTATGCAAATTTTATGTTTATTTACATAGGTATAAAATCAATTTTGGCAGGAATTGTTTCCACATACTCTATAGAATACTTCTACCAAATTAGGTATTTCCGCTGGAAGCACATATATTTTGAAATGATTTTTATATGTATTTTTTGCATAAATTATGCAAATTAAGGCTTATTTGCATACGTACAGATTGTCTCTTTAGATGAAAAAAATTCAGTTGTACAGAAGAACACGTGTGCCAAATAGGACATTTGTACTATAAAATGCAGCAACCACCCCTTTTTTCGCCCTTAGCAAGCCTACTTGTGTTCAAGTGAGGCTTAAACTTTAATAGTGAGTGAATTGTTTCGACGGTCAGACAAGATTGTTCTTGTCATAAATATGTATTTATGTAAATTAAGTGTAACATGTTGGGGGCAGGAAATTTCGAGACTTTCGGACTGACTGTGGCGCTCGAGGGGAGGAATAGGGTTCAGTTGCTGTACTCCAAGAAAGTTTGGTGGCGATCTGTTTGGTTTCACTAAGGATATGTATGACGAGTTGTCGAGCTGCCATCATCTTTTCCTCCCCTCCATACAGCATTTTAAAGATCTTGCTTCCAAAAGGCGCTAAATCCATTGGAAAATGGTGGATATAGCGCCTTTTGGAAGCAAGCTCTTTGTGGGTTAACTTTGCCAGCTCTACTGGCATTGCTGATAATAAAAGTACCATTTTTTGACGCGTATTGCTATTGAGAACTTTCAGCGATGTCTATTTTGTACCTAGACATGGATCTATACAGGACGTAGTCAAGAACGCACAAGACGGAAAATTACGAATATCTTTACCCATATCTCTCTATACCGCCTGACACCACACACATAAATCGGTGTATTCACTTTTCTTCCTCTGTTCTCTATACCGCCTGACACCACACACATAAATCGGTGTATTCACTTTTCTTCCTCTGTACTAGAATTCTCATGTGTCTAAATTTCTCTGATTGCGCTTCAGTCAACTCGAAAATGCACTGGAGCTTCAATATTTATGTAATGAATTCCACTATAAGAGTCCATTCAATATAGCGGATTTGCTGGCGCAAAAGACGTGATTACAACACCAATTTTCTGCATACGGTATTCTGCCTAAAAGCTACCTAGATATACAATGTACATACAGTTGTACGTACAACCTCTGGTAGGTTTATGGAATGTAGCAGAGGGCCCAGCAGATACGTTTGAAAAAGAAGATGTACAAAAATATACCGTTCCCACAATAACACGTAAACAGAAGTATACGTATAACCTTGCGGTTACTGAAGCAAGTGACAAGTGATAAGTGTATGAGTGTTGTCGCTGCCAAGGAGCAGAATAAGGGAGCGTAAAAAACGGGCTGTCAGTCGCCAGAGTTGTAATTGTGAAAAAGTTGACGTACATTAATTGTTGCTACTCATAAGGAGATATAATGATAACAGATGCTTTGTTATTACGCTTAACAATGAGTGCTTGGCTGTTTCTGTATTCCTTGTGTGTGGAAGCGCCGGTTTGTGTAAGTATGGTTACAGTCTATTTTCCCGCTTTGACGAGAGAGGCAAAAATACTCTCCTCCTGTTTTAACAGGTTCCCCGGCGAGCCATGCTCGGCAACCCGGCCGTTGCTAAGGGTGAGGATGGCGTCCGAGTTGAGAATCGTCGACACGCGGTGCTGGAAGTGAACCACACGTGGTCAAAAATATTGAATAAACGTTAACGGTTTCGCATGTACAGTGTATATTCATCTACCAACGTGATTGATCAACGCGATTGATATCCCACTATCATGAACGTGTGAAATTTGAATAGTCCATGACTGTCGCATCTTTTGTTCTAATAATGTGACAACTTTACTATTCTACCGGATTGCATTATATTTTGATGTACATAATCGAGTTCAGCTCAAACAAGTTAAGATTCTCCAAAGTAAAAGGAGCTACGGTTAAAGGTAAAACACGGATAACATATGATCGAAGAAACTGCTGATTTGCTCTCTAAATGGAGATAAAATAAAATGCTTAATAAATGTGTGAAATAATGTTGTGGCATCACAATTTCAGTTGGGTAAAGACGATATTGTGAAAAATCACCCAAAAAGGTACACCGGAAGTAATACAATCTCAGAGCACACCCGATCGTGGTTGCGTCGTGATGTTTTACATTCGATTACAATATACCTGTATATCGGGCCATAGCAGTGGCATCCAGAGAGAATTGCATGCATTATTGACTGCATGTGATTCAATACTACAATGCACTGCTAAGGCAGGATTCGATCATCACATACACGTATACCAGTCGCGCTACATGTACCCATTGCTGATGGGGGAGGGCGCTTTAAGAATGGCAATCAGGTATAACACTGACTTTTATTAAATCACACTTTTATTCTCAAAATTCTCCAAAACAAACTGTCATCGCGGCAAATCGCACCAGTCAGATAAAAGTTTCTTGGTAGAGCGTTGCAATATGTTGCAAGCAAATAAAAAATTGTGGAAGATGAAGTTAGGGTCCTTCTGAGAACTATGTTTTAGCTTTAAGGTGGTCTAATTAGGCAAAGCCCAGTGACTTACTGCGATGGTGAGGACTGTATTGTTCTCGAAGACGTCAGCCACCACGTCTTGGAGTATCTTATCCTGAGAGTTAGGAAACATATGAACACCGAATAATATATATACATTGTATATTGTATGTATGTATGTATGTATGTATGTATATGTATATATATATATATATATATATATATATATATATATATATCCACCTCTTTTTAGTTCAAGACAGGAGGAAAAAACACATTATAGAAAGTCTACGCAAGAATCACATATCAAAAGTAGAACGTTTTCAATTTATAAGCTTTTATGAATAGCCTAAAATCAAACACAAAATTAAAAGAATGGTAAGAGGTTTCATAAAAATCCGATCTAAGAAAGACAGTTGTGGAATGTCAGTTTCACATGTTTTCCCAAAAATTTTAGAGTAGCAATTCATTGAAGTATGCTAAGGCAATAATGTCAAGAGCTCATAATCGCTGACTTACACACAACTCTGTTCCACGTTTCCGTTTCGACATTAAGTCAATAATGATAAAAAGATATCCTTCGTAAGGTCACTTTGAGAGTTTGTGTGCTGCATTACTGTAACATATGACCGCTGATATTCAGAAGAAGAACGTGCTGTACATTATAGTTGCTTAGTATAGTGTACAGCACCTAACCACATTTATTTATGTTTATGTGTGTCATAAAATGAAGACTTTTTGAGCCTTTTATAATGTACATATAAGATTGTATGATTTGGCTGCAATATTTCCAAAAGATCATACACACATAATGATTTGTATGATGTATTTGTGTACGAATCAATGGAAGAGTGAGGTGCTGACATCATATCCAGCTAATTTGTATAACTATGCGGTTGCAATTTTGATTAGTGTTCCTGTTCAATGACCCCCTCCCCCAAAACAACAACAACAAACAAACAAATAAAGAAACGTGAAATTTTGAAATTCCAAAGTATTTTCATTTAAAGGAATATAACGGTGCACTTACATAGTAAAAGTGCCTTTTCAGTGATTACAAGATGACAGTAATTTCTACAACAAATTTTCCACCAAGCTTGATGAGAGCCACATATTATGAGAACGGAAGCTCATTGCTCTATTCGCGGCAACTCTTGATGCTGCATCTGTTAACGATGACCGCTCACCGTTTCGTGATCGATGGACGCTGTCGCCTCATCCATGACGACGATCTTCGAGTTCCTGAGGAAAGCTCGAGCCAGACAGAACAGTTGACGCTGACCAACGCTGAAGTTTTCCCCTCCTTCCGTTACCGTGTAGTCTGCCGAGAGTATTTCAAACAATTTGAAATATTATCGTATAAACAGGCCATTCGTATTCATGTGCATTAAAAAACATGTTTGGAAACATTTGAGTGGATATGATAGCAATGCTGGCAATAAAAACGATGATGATAATGATGATAGTAATCCTGATAATGATAATAACAATAAAATATATGATGATAACAATGATATCAGTGTAATATCATAATATAAGGCAACATGTTCAGTATACAATTTTTTCCTAGAAGACTTTGCAATTTTCAGTACACCACCATTACCAAATATAGGGCCCATCCATTTGTATGCAATCACGACAAGGTCAAAAGAGAGACTGTTATGTAACGTAATCTTGTCCAAGAATAGACGTGTTGGAGAAATTTCGAAGCCATAATCTACTCTTTCTGAGTCCAGAGTGTTCTTATCTACGACACCCAATTGCTCAAACGATGTGTTTTAGTTGTTCTACCCCTCCTCCGATAAAACACACATATAAACGCAAACACAAACACAAACACAAACAAAACAAAACAAAATCGATGAACGGGAAGAAGGGGACACTTTGAAGTCAGCAAATTCACATCTTTGTGTAGATATACAGTGTATAAGTCTTGGCCGTGCATATAATTGTATCAATAAGTGTCAAAGAGGTTATAATGAGTAGGTAGTAAGAAAAAAATCTCTGGTAAGTATATTCTTCTGCACGCACTGCTTGTAAGTTATGTTCCCCATCGGGTAACAGCATAATTGTCTTCTAATCTTTGTATTCATTATCTGAGATGCCGTTGTAGGGAACTGATAGATGTGCCGGGTCTCATGATTGTCTTACCCAGTCCAGTCGGGATGCTGGCTACCACATCTTTGAGTTGTGCAATCTCCAGGGCGTACCATAGCTCACTGTCAGTCTTCGCTCCAGTGGGATCGAGGTTGCTCCTATATTCATTCGCCATGATGATAAGGAAATTGTAAGTCTAACTTTGAATGTGAAGAAAGAAGGCATGTTTTAATAAAAGGTGCGTTATTCAATAAAGGGGTGACAAGACAGTAAAATCATGCAAATTTAGTAATTTCTTCTATTCTCCTACATGATTATGATGAAGACATCTCCCAGATAAACGTTAAGGTAGTTTCTTGATAATGTTGTAAGTGTTATACTTAAAATGATAACCTAACAACAATAACATCAGCAGCAACAACAGCAACTGAAATTGACGGGCTCCCATCAATGCTGCTCGCTGTTGCTATGCGTTTATATTACAAAATTAAATGATCCCTTAATTTCTTTACATCGGGAGGTATTTCAATATATGCTATGCACCCAACCTACGCAAGCACGTACGAAAAGTCGAAAAAATAGCGTGCTGCAGAACTTAACCTTATGGATCCCGTAAAGAGGACAGCGTCCTGGGGGATGATCGACAGTCGTTGACGTAACGTCCTCAGCGGGACGGAAGCGATGTCGATCCCGTCGATGACGATGCTACCCCGGAATGTGTCGATCATGCGGAAGAGAGCGAGGGTGAGCGAGGACTTCCCGCTACCTGTTCGTCCGCAGATACCAAGCTGTAGCAGGGTGAGAGGGAGAGGTTGAGTCACGGGAGGTCTGAGCTTCCGCTCTTCGTAGAATCTTCATCAGAAGTCATTTTACCCTGACGAATATTCTGCTTGGACAGAAAGCTCAGGTTCTCTCTGACGAAGATTCTGAGATCGAAAGCTCAGGGCCTTTTGTCTCCATTTTTTTGGGGGGGGGGGGGGGGGGCGGGGAGGGGGGTGATTATACCTACAATGTAGCCTATATCTTGAAGTAGAATTGTCCCAACTCTTATTATTACTCCGCCATTAGGTGACACCTACGGCCGGCGGCCGTCCGTATGTTTGTTTGTCTGTCTGTATGTTTGTGATATGTTTGTAAGATAACTCGAGACCGGATGAACAAATTTTCACAAATTTTGCAGGATGTCTTAACAATGAGATAAGAAAAAACGACGAAATTTCAGGTCATGAGGTCAAAGATATTTCATAAAGGTCATAAAGGATATAAATTTTGCTTAATCTCCCAATAATTCAAGAACGGACAGTCAGATTTTCACCAAACTTGCAGGGTGTGTTTATAATGTAGTAAAAAAAGAAAAGATTGAATTTGGGGTCATGAAGTCGAAGGTCACAGGTCGCAAGGGTCATCATAAAGGACAAAAACAAGCTTATTTCCCAGTAACTCAAGAACGGATGATAGAATTTCCACCAAACTTGCAGACTGTGTTCATATGAAGACAGAAAGAAGGTATTAAATTTGGGGTCAAAGGTCAAAGGTAATAGAGGTCATAGAGGTCATAAAGGACATAAAATAGGCTTGATCTTCCAATAACTCAACAATGAATTACCAGATTTTCGCCAATGTTTATGTATTGTTTAGATATACCTATATGCTTGTGTCGAAGATACCGCCTATATATATACGAAATGACGATACTTTAATCATGGCTGGTTGGCGAAGGGCTGCTCTCTTGGAGTGCTCCTCTAGTATAAACGTTAATGTTAAATTTTGGGTTTTTTTGTTCTTCCTAAAGAAAAATATTAATGTTAGTCCAACATGATTTCACACAAAGACAGTTGAGTTACATGTAGCACATGAGAGCACATGAGATTCAGCATGGATGAAAACCCACCTTCTCGAGAGGACTGACTGTGAGTGTGACGTCATGAAGAACAGGGTCGAGCTCCGACGCATATCTTACATTGATGCCATCGATGTCGATTTCTCCCTTGGACGGCCAGTCGGGAGGTGGCTCCAAACCTAAGGAGACCATTAGGTGGTGAAGTACACCTGTTACCACTTACACAACCACCTGCATTATTACCTCAACAAACATCATCTTTATCATCATCATCACCATCACCATCGTTGTCATTTACATGTCATCAAATCATCACTGTCAGCATTATCAACACCGTCATAGCTATCAACATCAGCATGATCATCAATACGATCTCATAATCATCATCGACATAATCAAGAAACCATTTTATACCATCACCACCATCATCATAGTTGACATAGTGACCTTCAGGCATCATCACTGATTTGCCACTGCTGTCACCCGTTTGGACTACCGCCTGCGTTTGACAACGCGTGTCCAGCCCTACACAACTAAACGACCCCGTCAAAGGCGTCAACATGATAAAGATGTCTGCGATACTTGGCTCAGTCAAGCCTGTAACAGTCTTTAAAAAATGATGCCACTTCCGCGTTTTATCGGCTAAATAGCAATGAAACGAACAAACAAACAAACAAACAAACACACAAACATCCCCTTCGGCGCAAATTTATTATGTCATTTCTTTTTTTTCTGGTGCCACTTCTGGGGTGAAAAAAGTGGGGGGGGGGGGGGGGGCGAGGTGGTTACATCCTATGTTTCCTATGTATTATAAGAAAAGTGCCCCCCCCCCCCCCCCCGGTTGCGCCGGCCCTGCAAGCTATACATCGTTCACGGACAGTAGAACCAACTTGTCTATTTATACGTGATGAAGAATTTGAATGAACACACTTAAACACTCTCTACTCTGAAACTTCATGATTCCCTGTCTCTTGCTGTTGAATTTTTCATGCAGATGTAAGATATCTATATTTACTTATTCTATCAACATTTTAGAATCATACTGGAGAATCATCTCGACTAAAAGCCTGAGATCATGAAAAGCCCACCTTCGTAGTTTTCTGGAGGCACTTCGATGTAATACTGTACTCGCTCCACTGCATTCATGCGCAACTCGAGTTCAGCGCACTGTTGAACTGCAGCATTTATGAACGTCGAAATCTTTTTTTTTTTAAAATAAAGAAAACATAAGAACAAACAAAATAAAAAACGAAAGTGACAAGTGAAATCATGACACTACAGCCGGTGATTGAAAATGGCAGTGATATCCCAAAGAACAAAGAAAAACAAAGCAAAAAAATATATTGAAAAGAAATCTGCAAATGATAATGAAATAAAGACGCAACAAGAAGATACGATATATAATTTGTATACAAGAATTAAGATATGTCGATATATACATCGAATATTATGTGACAGGATATTTCAACCACCTAAGTCAGGAAGGAATTGGGAAGAAATTTTTAATCAAAACTTAGATTGGACTAAAATATATAATGTTCCTTATACATCTACTCTGAATCAAAGACTTCGTTATTTTCAGTATAAAATTTTACATAGAAATATTGGTGTTAACAAATTACTTTTTGCAATATGGCTATCTGACACACACCTCCTGGACGTTTTGTTCGAGCTCCACAGAAACAATTGCACATCTGTTTTGGGAATGTGACGCTACCCAAAGGTTTATTGCTCAAATACAAGAAATTATGTTACAGAATAAAACTCAAAATTACTAAATATACTTGGTTCGGCAGAAAATCCAAAATGTTACAATGTGGTTTATTTGTACGCAAAATACTTCATATTTTCTGTAAGAAATAAAAAGAAATCATTACATTTTAGCCAGTTTGTCAATTTTTAAAGCAAGCAAAGAAAGTAGACGAATATAATATGTCTGAGAAAACTAAAGGTTTTGTATCTTGTTGTTGTTGTTGTTCATTTTCCATCTGTGAAGATGGCTGGATAGCCCATATTCAGCTACAATAAGCTGGTCTTCCATGGGGTCCAGTTGGATGTGGGGTGGGACCACTTCACCGGGTTAGACACCCTATATCTAATATATAGTATCTAATATATAGTATATAATATGTAATATGCTAATATTAATTGAAAGCGCATTTACATTATTTAGTTGTTTCGCAGTTGCCTGTCAAATTTGGATCATTTGTCTTTATGTACTGTATATATGCAGGGCTCGACACTAACGGTGGCCCGGTGGCCCGGGGCCACCAAAAATGAAAGTCGGGCCACCAAATTTCAAAAAAGGGCAAATTTGGTGGCCCGCCTCGGGCCACCAAGATTTTTTGAAAAGTGTCATTTATTTATGTTAAGATGTTGCAACCCATGTGCCTGTCAATGAATATTCATACTTAATCTTACCATTCAGCAGTCAAATTTGTTTAAAGGATGGATGAAAAGGACTGAATGAGTGCCTGAGAGTGAGTTTTGCGAGTTTGTTGAGGTTTATTTATGAGTAGACATGTCCAGCTTCCAATTCTTAGTATGATAAAACGTAAATATTTGACTTATCCAAAAAAAAGGAATTTTAATGTTTTTTATTGTTTTTGGGGGGCCCCCAAATTTTTCTCTCGGGCCACCAAACATTTGAAATTGATGATTTTGGTGGCCCCATCGGGCAACCAAATAAAAAAGTTAGTGTGGAGCCCTGATATACGTGACATTTATTTTGTACCTGATTGTTTATATGAATGAAATTTCCTTGTGAAAAAAAAAAGAAGAACAAAGCAATCCTAATAAAAGGTGGGTCTCACCTTTTATTAGGATGCTTTGTTTTGGGGTATCTCAGCCATTTAAAAAAACAATTTTCATCAAATACACTTTGAACTCCTTTTAGAATTATATGCTTTTTCAAATTGCATAAGAGTTTCTCGTTATATCAAAGAATTATCATCAAAAAGTTGGAAACCCGAAGCCTCATCTCAACCAAAACTGTGCCATCCTTTCAACTCAATTAACGACACCGGGTTAAAGGAATTCCTTCTGATCAATCTGTGAGGTACTCACATCAAACGCGTATGCTATGGCCAGCCCGACGAAACTGGATTCAACACCGAAATACGCTGCCCCGAGTAGTGCACAGAGACTCCCTATTAAAACAACCACGTTGCCCAGAAGATCCTGTATGTGTGAGGAAGAGTAACGCGAACACAGAAACCATTATAGTAGTTCAATGGAGAAACAAACATATAATAACGAACAGATGATATGAAAGAGAGAGAAAGAGAGCGAAGGGGGGGGGGGGAGAGCGTGAGGGAGAGTTCGAGAGAGAGTTCACGGACCTTGAACAATTTATTTCCAAACGTTTTGAAAATGTTTACCGACGACATAATTATGCTAGATATTTCAGCGCAACTCTTCTACAGTAAAAGAGTTTAATTCGGGATAAGTGTGTAAACCGACTAAAAAAAAAAAAAAAAAGGATACCTTACTGTTTTCTCGCGGAAATAACAATTTGTCTTCATTTGATTCTCTTCCATGTAAACATTATTGAGAGGAATCTTAATTAAAATGTACACATGGCCCATTATATATAGAATGTCCTTTTAGCTGCTAACAATCACATACAACGATGACGGATTGGTAAGAAAAAAGGTCAGTACCTTGTGTTCCAATTCAGCGACTTCAAACAGTTCCGAATGAATCATTACAATATGTCGCATGGAAATCGTACCCTTCCGAACCACTTTACTTATCCTTGATATCAAATATCCAGGCAAGGGATTGCTTGCGTTCCCGACCTTTTTCCGATTTTTCCCCCAAGAAATTACATTCACATACAATGTATAAAAATTCAAGTACAAATGAAAGTCATTTGACACGTGCTACATATATAGCATAAGGAATATTACAATGTCATTTGACACACATTTGCAGCAAGTCTAGTTATAGATTCCGGTTTATTTTTTGGAAATAGAACCTATTTTTTTCCTGACATGTATTCATCTTTCTTCTCTGCTCGCTTTCAGAAATTACAGAATGAGGAAAAATGATGATTTCTTTTTGTTTCTGGTAGAAAATGTGTGTTCCAGACTTAAAATAGCTCATCAACGTTTATAAATCTTTCAGGTCACAGGAATCATCTTCAGGAGGTATATATATATACACACACACACACACACACACACACACACACACACACATACAAATGCTTGTAATTTTTCATCAACACATAGGCCTAAGTAATTTCATAGATTTCATTTTTTTTTTTCATTCCCTTGGCCTGTCATTGAGACCACCTCCAAGTTTTGCTACGGCCTATCAGGTGCTGTCGGGTCACGTTGTGTTCACCCCGTTTTATTGCTGCTTACTAGGTCTCTCATTAGCATAATGACTGCCATGGCAGTTTTTTTGTTTTTGTTTTTGCTGACAATTTAAAAACCCTACATGGCATCCACGGTAATCACGGCCTGTAACGTTGTCCATCCCGTCTTCCCAAATTGTCTCATGCCCATCTAATTCTGTCCATTGTGGCATGCAACGTGATTGCCGTGGCCGCCGGGAGCATGGTGAAATCGTAGAAACTAAAAAAAAAAAAATGAAAATTTGTAAAATTCCACTTGCATTTCTTTATGTCGTCGTCCTTCTGTAATAATAGATTTTGCGAATTGTTTGAGAGTTGTATTCTACAGAGGACTGCATAGGTAGCCAATACAATACCATGTACGGTGTACTTCAACATTCAAACTTTTGAATGGGATCGTATTTTTTTAAGCATTCAACTCATTTAACTGTTTCACATGCTTGTCAGCAATCCATGTAATATAAGATGGAAAATTACGTAGAAGACTCTTACTAGTCGAAAAGCGATCCATTGCTGTGCTGTCTGAAGGTGCATCACTACTGTGTTGTTTTCGTCAATGCGCTCGATGATGGTATCGAAATATCTGCCTTGTTCCTTATATGCTCGTATAGTCGGCAGACCACCCAGCGACTCGGAGAAATGAGCGAAGACCGGTGACCGACTAACGCTCTCACATCTTTGCAGCTCTCTGTAAGGGCAGAGAAATGCTAAAAAATGAAATCACAGAACTTGAATTTCTGAAACTGATCATTCAAGCAATGCCCTCAGGATACTACACTTAGACAGGGCGTAATGTAAACTTATATATTCGGGGCTTACTACAGTGTACTATACGTAGTATCGTAACTATCAACTATCATTACATCAGGATGGACGTCCGGAAGGTTCACCTTCCGTCTTCAGTATCAGCGGTGACGTTCGGACAGGGTGACTGGGCGTTGTCAGGATCACATTCCTGGATAGGATGACTCTCGAACAAAGTGACTGTCCGTCATTATAGTTAGGGCATTTTAGAGAATTTCTGGACCATCTGTGAAAAAATTGCTTACCAATAGCTTTCTTCACCAATGTGTTCACTAAGGTGTCTACTAACACCTCTCAATTAGTTCCAACCCAAATCCTTGTGGAAAATTCTGGGGAGCCAATCAAAATCGAGCACCCGGAGGGGGACAGGGCAGAAATGGAAAAATATATATATTTTTCCAATATAAGCGAGTGAGATGTCTAATTAGGGGTTTCTGGAGGTGCAGAATCGATTCCCACAATTAGTTTTGAGTACAAACAACTCTCTGACCGTGAAATAGGCCACGCCTCCTTTTTGCCCCCGCCGAAATACGTTAATATTGGTATTTTCATTCGTATCTTATTGAGTTTATTTAGTAGGTTTTTAAGGTGCACTGAAAATATTTGTGTGCGGTGGGAAGTAGTTGTTCCCATTTCCCTTATATCCATAACACCAAATATAATCATTTTACTGTAAATGTGACCCTGCACCTCAAAACAAACAAAAAGTCGCTTTGCATCTGATTGACAAATTGCCCTACATCGACGTAAATAAATGAATTTGAAAAACAAAAAGTCGCCAGACATGAATTTTTAGTTAAGACATATTCTGAAAGAGCGGACTTTAAGCTTTAAAATGATGTATAACTCAAATCAAATGGACTCTCCTAACCTATCTAAATATTGGAAAGAAAGCACAAACTCAGGAAAAGTGTGAACTGAGAAAAGAGGCTATGAAGTACAGTGTCTATTCAAGCGCTTAATCTTTAAGAAACCGTGCTGTCTGTGCGATGAATGGGACAACAGGAAACAGGAAGTAAACCACCAGAGTAACAACAATGAAGAGATTATCAGATTAAACTGAAATTAAGCATGCCTCATTAACACATTCTGTCCATAATCAATGCTAACTTTCAAAGCAGTAGCACTATCCTTTCGAAAGTTATTAGAGTTGAAAGTGAAGAGTGTGAACAAGGTTTTTCAGAAATGAAAAAGGGATTCTAAAGACACACCTAATCACACTATTCTACCAAAAATGTTCGATATAAACTGATTTTCCTGCCCGTTTTATGATACCAAATTTTAGCATAATGTAAAAGAAGACCCGCTCTTTCGGAAAATATGAAAAAGTCAAGTTCGGCTAGGTTGACCCATTTCACTTATTTTCAGTCCTTACACAAAATCAGTGTGTGCGACTCTATGTTCGTTTTGAGGTGCACGGTCACAAATAGGCTTTACTTATTAAATGTTTGATTCTCAATGATTTCGAACCAACATCCTTGTGGGGGAAAAAAAACCCAAAACTGTGGAGCCAGTTAAACCTATTAAAGCAACAAAAGGGTGGGGTGTCAATCAATAGGAAGTTTTTTTTTTTTCCAGTATTAGTTTGTGAGATGTCCAATTAGGGGTTTCTAGGGGTGCTGAAAGGATTCGAAACATAAGTTTTGCGTAAAAAATACTACCTGACCATTAAAATAGGCCACGCCTACTTTTTGCACCCGCTGAATCATGTATTATTGGTATTTCATACGTACATCAGTGGGTTTATTCAGTGAGTTTTTTTAGAACACTGAATTGGGTTCTATTATTGAATTTGAGCTGTATCAACTCTTAAAACAGTGAGCAAAAAATACTGCAACATACCGTTAACTGTGCAATCCATTTCTCTTACTTCCATTATGCCACATTTAAATCTGGCACAACAGAACTGTATTGAAACCTTGGTACTTTATCCTACTCCCCAACATCTCCCTTACTGCTCCCATCAGCTGTTTGGTTGATGTTCTGACAAGAGTTACCATGCCATTTGCCGCAAACAGAAATGCATAACTCCTTGCTTTTACAACTGCACTTCAGTGCGCTACAGTCCCTTCACAGTTTGCAGCTAACAAACTTCAAAAAATAGTCCTTTACGATGGGGTTTGTTGAAGGGACCGGTGCGTAACTTTGGTCCTCAAGCTTCCATCCATACTCCAAGACATCAAATGGTGGAGTTTGCAACATTAGCCAACCTCTGGTTTGGAGAATAGCTCGTAGAGGATGCTCCGCTGCAGCTTCTGTTGTCGGGTTTGATGCTCTCATCAGCAGCCGCTTGGTGAAGATGTCAAATCTCAAGCCTCCAAGTCTTTCGGGTGGTTCCCCATGGAACATGAGCTTAAATAATAAACAGTCGGTTTTAATGATATCATCTTTCTTGCCTCGGATGTCCAGAAACACATCCATGGCCCTTTCCGCCTTGTCAGTCTCTCAGAGCTTGTTTACCAAAGTTGATTTACGAACCCAGAAATCGCTGATGTATCGCAGCCAGAGAAGCTGTGCAAGAGTTCAAGATCAAAGACTTTCGGTATCTCTCTGGGAGGGCCTCCCTGATCTTTGCGATACTACAAGATGTTTCTTTTGCTCTTGTGAGGAAGATGGGGTGAATCAGCAAAACCATGATATCGGCGTCCTCCGCCCTCACCTCAACAGGAGAATATTTTGCCTAATCTAGATATATGCCCGGACTATAGCAGTGTCTGCATCATCGTGGCATTGCCGTACACTGATCCCATTTCTACTGAATTTCTCAGCAAGCAGCAGTGGATGCTGTGGATGAACTTTTCTCTTGGAACGAGGCTTTGATGTCTGGGCGAAAGGGAATGTCACATCGTGCATTCTTTGTTCGTCTCAGGTGATCATTGTCCTTAGCAGAGCTGCCGTATCTACCAAAGACTACAGTGATTTGGAGAAACTGGCTCCCCATGGACTTCAAAAACTGAAGGTAGCTCTCGGAAATGCCCTTCCAGGATAGGTCAGCCTCCCGCTTGACGTTGTGCAGTGTAGTCATCCACCATCAATAAACATACTCATGCAGGGGGTTCGTTCAACGCTTTCCACAAATGCTTTCAGAAATCTTGCTTGGGCAGCCTTGTCTGGATTTCGCAACTTCTAGTCTTTGTCAAATAGAGACATTGGTGTTGGCGTCAACTGAAATCACAGACCTTCGGTCTTGACTTCAGGCAAACTGATGATGATTAGACGGTTGAAGAGCTTGAGTGAGTCAATAACCAGCTTCTTTCCATTGACTTTGGGTCCACTTCTAAGGCTCTCTAATGACTTCACCTTTTGCTTTAGTTTCAATTGAATCCAGAACCGTTCGTCCATTCATCTTGTCCAGCATGGCTCTGCCAACCTTCTCTGCCTGATCAGCGTTGACTGGGTCCTCTGGAGTGCTGCTGAATCCTGTTATAAAGGATACTAGGGTCTTCTTGTCCCATGTTGCATCAAAGAGGTCGATCTCCTCCAACCATCCAAAAATGGCGTTGACAGCATCTTTGTCATTCTTCATCTGGGCTCTTGTGACGTGCGTGTGGTCAGGTACTTCACGCTTGTTCATACCTTGTGCAAGTTCCTGGTGAATGCATGAGAAGTGGTTTAGCATCTTAAACCAACACCTGTGAGGAGATTCATTCCGGAAGCGTCCTCTGTTAAGACTGTTTGAGGATTTGGCCTAACCCTTGAGTGTGGTTTCTATGGTGATTTTAGTCCATGTACCTGACCGCTCATGGTCTGAGAAACTGACTGCATGCTTTCAATACAAAGTGAATTTGGTAAGAGCTTGCCAAATTCACTGTGTATGGAAGCCATGCACCCTAGCAAGACTTCTGAGGAACCCGTAGAATAAACCCCTGCACGAGTCTGGTGACGGATGGTGGATGGCTCTTGCGCAACGTCAAATGGGAAGCTAACCTCACCTGCTAAGGGCAATGCCAACAGATACCTCTATTTCTTAAGTCCATGGGGAGCCAGTTTCTCCAAATCAATGTGATCTCTGACGGATACGGCAGCACCACTAAGGGCCTTGATCACCGGAGACGAACAAAGAATGCTTGATGTGACATTCTGATTCGCCCAAAAGCCTCGTTCCAAGAGAAAAGCAAGAGCAACAAGGCCCATTTTATGTTGCTACTTGCTGAGACATTCAGTAGAAATGGGATCAGTGTACAGCAATACCATGATGATACAGACACTGCTATAGTCCGGGCAGCTCTAGATGAGGCAAAAGATTCTACTGTTGAGGTGAGGGCTGGGGACACCGACATCATCTTTTTGCTGGTTCACTCTATCTTCCTCACAAGAGCAAAAGAAACATCTTATGATTATAATCCCAAAGATAAGGGAGGCCCTCCCAGAGAGATACCGGAAGTGTTTGATCTTGAATTCTTGCACAGCTTCTCCGGCTGCGATACAGTGTCAGCAATTTCTGGGTTCAGCAAATCAACTTTGGTAAACAAGCTCTGCGAGAATGACAAGGCAAAACAGGCCATGGATGCGTCTCTGGACATCCGAGGCAAGAAAGATGATATCATTAAAGTCAGCTGTGAATTATTCAAGCTCATGTTCCATGGAAGACCACCCAACAGACTTTGGAGACTTGAGATTTAACATCTTCAGCAAGCGGGGTGCTGCTGGGAGCATCAAAACTGAGAAATTACATGTCCCCGACAACATAAGCTGCAGAGCAGCATTCTCTACAAACTTATCTCCAAACCAGGGATTGGCTAATGTTGCAAACTCCATCATTGGATATCTTGGAGTATGGATGGAAGCTTGAGGACCAAGGTTACGCACCGGTTTTTATGTTTTTATGTGTGTGAGGGTGAAGTCGGACTCTAAGACTCAGTGAGAGAATGAAGGAGGCATGACTGCTTTGCTCTGGAGTCAAAACGCAAGTGTGCTTTATTCATTGTTCTCCGGTATTAATCCAACACATGTACATTTGATGTATCACCGTACACTATATTTACAAAACATGACCCGGTGACTTTCCGGTGTTGTTTACAATATATTGCTGATATGGTGTGATGGGGTGATGATAAATGACGGGGAGAGCGGGAAGGAAGTGGGAACAGAAAGTAGCTGTCGGTGTATCAAAGATCATGATGAGAGAAAGAAACCAGAGAACGATAAGAACTTGACAGTGGAAGGGTGGCGGTGAGATGGCTGACTATGGAATGAATGAAACATGCTGTTTACTGCTACACCATAGATAGTCACAATATGTCTCGTGCAGACACAATACCGGTCCCTTCAACAGACCCATCGCAAAGGACTATTTTCTGAAGTTTGTCAGCTGTAACTGTGAGGGGGACTGTAGCACACAGTCGCCGGCCCTCAGTTGTAAAAAGCAAGTTGTATAATAAAAAGTAAGGAGTCAAGTGTATTTCTTTTTGCGGCAAATGTCATGGTAGCTGTTGCCAGAACATCGACCAAACAGCTGATGGGAGCAGTGAGGGAGATGTCTGTGAGTAGGATAATGTACCAAGGTTTCAATATTGAGATACATTTCTGCTGGATTTAAATGGGCATAATGGAAGTAAAAGAAGAGGGAACGACTACTTTTGTTATTTTGCACACTTATGTTTCAGTGTTTTGCCAACTGTTTTTAGAGGAGGTGTAGCTCAAATTAAGTGATGATAGAACTCAATGCAGCATTCTAACCAACTCACAACATAAACCCACCGAGATGCGTATAAATTAAAATACCAATAATACATGATTCGGCGGGTGCAAAAAGTAGGTGTGGCCTATTTTAATGATCAGGTAATAGTTTTAACTCAAAACTAATGTTTCGAATCCATTCAGTACCCCCAGAAACCCCTAATTGGACATCTCACACGAAAAATCTTCCCATTGTTTGACAACCCCTCCCATTCTGTTGCGTAGATTTAAGTGGCTCCACAGTTGTTGTTGTTGTTGTTTTTCCACGAGGATGTTGGTTCAAAACTATTGAGAATCAAACATTTAATAAGTATACACAGCAGTAATATGATTATATTTGGTTTTATGGATATAAGAGAAATGGTAACGACTACTTCCAATCGCACACAAGTGTTTTCAGTGCACCCTAAAAACCCGTTATATAAACCTAATGAGATAAGTATAAAAATACCAATATTTACGTAATTCGGCCGGGGCAAAAAGGAGGCGTGGCCTATTTCACGGTCAGAGAGTTGTTTGTACTCAAAACTAATTGTGGGAATCGATTCTGCACCCCCAGAAACCCCTAATTAGACATCTCACTCTACAGGAAGCTTGTCAGTAGCAGAAAGGCGAAGACCTGCTGGACACAAGACGGCATCATTTTCGCCCTCAACAAAGACGCCAAGCGAGTCAGAATCTCATCTGCACAGGACATCGAAAATATGTGAGACTGATCGTTACGTATCTTTTGTATGATAAATGTGTAGTAATATACAAAATATATATTTTTATTAATGATTGCACATAAATCAAATATTTCTCAACAGGCAAATATAAAATATCCTTGTTTAATGTGTAATCTTTCAGTTAGAGTGAATCAGAAGGCTGCCCTCTGTGCAGGGTGTCAAATGTGGTGTCACGTCAAATGTGGAGTCCCCATTACTGACTTTGAAAGTAACGTGGACTGGATTTGCCAGAAATGTACATTCACTGAACTGCCATTTCATAACAGTTTGGATTATTATGATAGTGACTCTCAGTTATTACCTCTGTTTGATATCGACCATGAAACGGTCTCTCCCAGAAACGAAGTCCGATCTGATCTTAATGATGATAATCAAAAATTGTTGGAAGAGTTAAATAGTACTGTTAAAATAGGGATGAAAAATGGTTTTGTAATATCTCATTTGAATGTGAGAAGTTTGAGGAATAAGGTCGATCAGATCACACAGTATTTGGCTGTCAACAAGATAGATATATTTTCTGTGTCCGAAACTTGGCTGGATGAAAGTGTCAGTCTGAGTTTAGTGGTCAGTGGGTACTCTTTTGAGAGAAAAGACAGAAACCGCCAAGGTGGTGGTATAGGTTGTTACATTAAATCATCTATTTCTTATTCACGTAGAAGTGACCTTGAATGTGGTGACCTTGAGGTCATGTGGATTGAAATTAGGGTACCGCATTCATCATCTTGGTTTATTGGTATTGTGTATCGACCACCATCTTCCAAGGCTGATTTTTTCACAAGTATGGAAAACAATATTGAGAAAGTTAGTGAGATAACTCAGAATTTTATTTTAATCGGTGATTTCAATTGTAATGTTTTGAGTGATAATCCGTTACACTCTAAGCTGAAAGCAATGTGTTCCATGTTTAATCTGAAGCAGTTGATACAAGGTGCAACTCGTTGTACTCCACATAGTAGTAGCTGTATTGATTTGATTTTTGTATCAACATTACTGAAAGAGGTAGATTATGGCATAGCATCAATAGGCTTAAGCGATCACTCACTTGTGTATGTCAACCTCAAAGGACTACGAGTCAAGTGTAAGCCTTTGGTTTCTAAACTTAGGAGTTTTAGAAATTTTGATGCTTCTGAATTTGTTAAGGCTGGTGAAAATTTTTTGGGATTAGATTATTATGAGATAAATGATGTGAATTATTTGTGGAATAATTTCAAAGGATCATTTCTAAAATTGTGTGATAAGTATGCACCACTAGTATCAGTGCGTAAAAGAGTAAATAGTGTTCCATGGTTGACTGATGAATTTTTGCAGTTATCAAGACAACGTGATTATTTTAAACGCAAGTTTGTTGAATCTGGTGATATGTATTTTTGGTGTGAGTTTAAACGAGTGAGAAATAAAGTTAATAATATGAGTAAGCGTCTTAAGAAAGAATATTATATTACACAATTTGGGGCGAATATAAGTGATTCAAAGCGAACATGGAAAACTTTAAAAAGTTTGTCAGGACAGACTAAGGCCTCTAATTGTACAGGCTTACGCACTGAGTCTGGTATATTAACGGATGATATTGATGTTGCCAATGCGTTTAATGAGTATTTTGCACGAGACAATGATATAAGTTCGGAAAGGGGCGTTAAAGTTACCCCTGTTGTAAGAAGTCAGTTTCATTTTAAGGAGATAACTGTGGAATTTGTTTTCAAAGAGTTAATGACTCTGTCTGTTAATATGTCGAGTGGTCTCGATAGTATTCACCCTCGTCTATTGAAGGAAGCAGCATCATTTGTAAGTAAACCTTTAACACATTTATTTAATGCATCAATTGTAACAGGGGTTACAGTAGAAGACTGGAAAAAAGCAAAAGTTACCCCAATACACAAAGCTGGTGACAAAGACCTTGCTAGCAATTATAGACCTATATCAGTGTTGTGTCATGTCATGAAAATATTTGAAAAGGCTATACATAAACAACTTTATGAGTATTTTGTATCTAATGGTATATTAAGTAACTGTCAGTCTGGTTTTCGACCATTATTTTCAACCGCCACTGCCCTTATTGATGTAAATGATTATCTTTATAAGAATATTGATCATGGGAATGTTATTGGCACTTTGTTTCTTGATTTTAAAAGGGCATTTGACTCGGTCAAACACAGTATTCTTCTTGATAAACTGGAAAAATATGGTGTCAGTGGTTCTGAGTTAACATGGTTTAAAAATTATTTATTGGATCGTGCACAATGTGTATCTTATAATGGAAAGTTGTCGGTATTTCGTAAGGTAGTGGTTGGAATACCCCAGGGGTCAATACTTGGCCCGTTGCTTTTTGTCATTTTTATAAATGACATATGTGATTTGAATTATCAAGAAGATACCAAACTGTGTCTGTATGCTGATGATGTGGCATTATTTTGTAAAGGGAGAAATAATATATCTGTGCAGATGAGTTTACAGTATGAATTTAATCAGATAATGCAATGGGTACGTATGAATGAATTGCAACTGAATATAGATAAGTGTAAAACAATATTGTTTGGAACTCGTAAGAGAGTTTACGCAAAACCATTATTAATACAGTATGAAGGTTATAGAATTGAACAAGTTTATCAGTTTAAATATCTTGGTGTTATTTTTGACAATTTTCTTAGATTTGATAAACACATTGAAAAGAGTTGTGGTAAAATTTCAAGAATTATTGGTTACATAAGGCAGTTAAAACAGTACCTACCAAGAAAGGTACTGATTATGTTGTATAATAGTCTTATACTCCCACACATTGACTACGGTCTGGTAATATGGGGATTATCTTCTCAGTACCTCATTGTTAAACTACAACGTCTTCAAAACAAGTACGCGAGGCTGGTACTGGATGCGGATTTTTACACACCCCATACACTGTTATTACGAGAATTGAATTGGCAGTCTGTGTCCCAAAGAGTAAGATATCAGTTTGCATTGTATATGTACAAAGTTCTAAATGGTCTTACCCCATATTATTTGAAAGAATTATTTGTATACCGAACATGTGAGGTATTAACCAGATATGCTGTAACTTGTCCATTATATGTCCCCAAACCCAGAACAGAATATATGAAAAAATCTTTTCAGTATCATGGTTCAATCTTATGGAATAATATCCCTCATGTTAGAAATGCAGTATCACTATCTTTGTTTAAAAAGCAATGTAAAATCCTCTCTATTATTGACCGTTTATGATATTTTGTATATATTCGTAAGTGACAGAGATATTATTATGTTTAAAGTTAGTTGAAGTGAATATACACGTATAATGACAGCAAAGGTTGTTTAGGGCTTTATTGGTTATCACGTGGGTTTTCTGCCTGCCCACTTTTGGACGGGGAGGGCGCTTCAGAAGGGGGGGGGGGGCGTGTACATACCATTTGTAGCTCCTGAGATGCTCGCACGGGCAATTCATTTCGGCAGCTTATGTGTCAGCCGGGCGGGTATAATAGGCTCTTTACGCCTCTTTCAATGTATTATGTGGGTTGCAAATGCATATATGCATACATTTTTTTTTTTATATTTGTATTGAGTTTGTAAGTCATGTGTGGTGTACTTTTTTATTTTTGGATTTACTGTATTACTGTATTGAACATTGTATGTATTGTATTTTTGTATTGTTTTAATGCAGGGCCCCTTTGTAAATCAGTTTTTTAACTGAAAGGGCTACCCTGTGAAAATAAAACGGAATAAATAAATAAATAAATAAATAAATATATTGGAAAAAATATATATTTTTCCATTTCTGCCCTGTCCCCCTCCGGGTGCTCGATTTTGATTGGCTCCCCAGAATTTTCCACAAGGATTTGGGTTGGAACTAATTGAGAGGTGTTAGTAGACACCTTAGTGAACACATTGGTGAAGAAAGCTATTGGTAAGCAATTTTTTCACAGATGGTCCAGAAATTTTCTTAAATGCCCTAACTATTAGAATCAAGTTTGGAGAGGGTGGCAGTCCGTTGTCAGGGTCACGATTGGATAAGGTGACTGTCCGTCGTTACGATTTTGTTCGAACAGAGTGACTGTCCGTCGTTAGAATCACGATCGGATAGGGTGACTGTGCGTCGTTTGGATCACGTTCGAACAAAGTGACAGTCCGTCGTTAGGATTACGCTCGGACATCAGGGTGGCTGTTTGTCGTCAAGATCGTATCCGGACAGGGTGACTGATATGTCCATCAACAGGATCACGTTATGCGTTAGGAAGAAGAATGATGCTTTAAACCAAAATCAGCACAGGCGTATTGCATGATGCTCAGTACCATTATATGCACCAAAGTTAGCACGAAATACGCAGAATACTACACATATTCAGGATATTCACACAAAGTGTACCGAAAACCATCAATCTATAAAATCGACATTGCTCCATGCCAGAACATTTATAAAGCCCATTATGTTTTCTATGCTGTTTTCTGTGTTGGTTTAAAATTGCAATTTGTTTCTTGTTATAGCATGCAAGTTCTTTTTTTCTGTTTTGTTTCATGCTATGAGATAAATATCGACTTGCTTGTGTCTTTACAAGTGATAGAATTATTACAATATACTAATACATGTAAATTAATCAATCGTAAAGATAAATAGTACACAGATTAAATACTTCTATTTTCTTGTGGTCTGCATATCACTTAGCTGGTGATTTTTAATGATATCAATTATGACAGTTCACTAGTCAATTGACAATAAGTAGAACTGACAGCAAAGAACTGCATAAGTCATGGGCTATGTAAGTCCAATGATCCACCCTCACTTACCTGGATGTCTTCATGTAATATACGAGAAGATAAACGAAGATGCCGGTGATGGGGATGGCGAAGAAAATGAAGTACCACGCGACAATGACTAGCACCACCAGACTTGAAAAGATGTTAGCGATGATGAACGCGACATTGCGAACAGCGTGTACCAGCAACTATCACGAAACGCAGCGACGATCGTACCAACAGGTAGAAACGAATAGACGAGATAAAACGATCGTTAACGAACATCTCATAAATTCTGCAGTGCTGTTGAAACAAACGGTGATTGAGGATTTTCATGCTCGCTCTGTCGATGTTGAATAGTTATAAATCACTGAACGGACTCTCACTTGGAAAGAAACCTTGGAAATATTGCCCTTCAAAAAACTTTGGAACATGTACTTGTTATTGACCTCCGTGGTATGGTTATATAGCTCTATTTAATACGGAAACACCCTTCGATAATCAACATCTTTTGATGATAAAGTTTTATGACACAAGACATGGTATTGTTCGACTTACTTTGCCTTTTTAGATGATTGTTTTGATTGTTTTATTGATTTTGGATTTGTCTGTCTTTAGTGAATGTAATTCATGAGTTCTTTTTTCTTTTTTTTGGGGGGGGGGGGGCATAGAGTACTATGATGCAATGGCCAATGTTAAATGCTATTCATTGTACAAAATATACGTTCCATGGCATATGCACTTTGGTACATTTACAAATAAATTTGTGAATTAGATTTCAGAGACAAAATCTTCTTGGCTAACGAAGATAAGAAAATAAGGTCCCTCAGTAAAGACATTCATATTTTTCTAGTCGCTTCAGGGGCATTATGTCAACTAAATTGGAGGAGAAAAAAAGAGGTTGGGAGACTTATTACCAGTCCCATGGGCACTCAAGGGTGGGGCCAAATTTTACCAGAAACAAACAAACAAACAAACAAACAAACAAACAAACAAACCAACCAACAAGCAAGCAAGCAAGCAAACAAACAAAGAAGCAAACAAATACCATATCAATAAATTCAATCAATAAATTCTATCCATTTGAAAAACAAACAACATACGATTCCTGGTCTAAGCCACGAATAAAGTGATTATGTTATAGCGAGGGCAGACACGACTATAAACAGAGACATCCAAAACCTAATTTTTTGACATTTACCTGATCTATGAACTTGAAGTCACTCGATAATCTGTTGAGTATTCTTCCCACCGGAGTTGTGTCGAAGAATCTTGTGGTAGGGGCACACAGAGAGAGAAAACAATAACATTCATGGTTGTCAACCGCTCTCATTTTTAAAACTGGATGACGGGGTTTGAATGTGTTTGACATTCTATCCTAAAAGCAAATTAATCATATCTCATTGTTTCCATCCTGCTTCAAAGCAGTCGCCCTAGTCTAGTTTCTAGCCGTTTTTATTTTGTCTTTATTTCTCCCAGTTGCAGCAGAAGCCCTCAAGCCCGAATATTGCGCTTAGACGAGTGAGGGCGCATATTCCAGTGATCGCGCCGCCGACATCCATTTTCGGCTAAGCGCGCCAATTCTGCTGCAACTCGGAGATATAAATACGAAATAAAACCGGCTAGAATCTAGACTACATTCGTCCATTCTCCTTACTTACATCTCTCTATCTATATATAGGTTACCTTGGAGGAAAACTATACTTGGATCGTGTATGTAACGTTTTTACCTAATTGCACAAACATAGGATTGAGCTTATTATCATGTTATTATGAAGAAGCTCACCAGTTTTACTTACCAATGTCCGGCCACTTTTCGTTGGGGAGGGGGTAAGGCGGTATAAATGAACATTTCTTTTGAACATTTGCATTTCCTTTGCTTTTAGGTGGATAGTTCCAAATATTACTTTGAGTAAACAGAGCAAAGTTTTAGGCAGTAATATCATGCATCAAGCGCTAAGGCATATAGTCACAATTTGAGATCTCGTTTGAGGCTCCATTTTGTTCTGAATCTTTTTCCCGTGAAGTGTGGTACTAAAAGCTTCTGACCTCAAACCTATCAGTGTCACTTTCTCAAAGTGTCGTTGACTTGCATTAAAACCGGTTGTCGACATAATGGTTAAACGAGACGCTCATGCTATTAACACATGTCGCACCCAGAAGGTGCAATTAATGCCAATATCATGCCATTCTAGTCATTCTATAATATTATGATTATAGATTGCGGCTAAAATCTAGTTTGACACCAATCATACTCCCTCCCCCGAAAAAAACAAAACAAAAACAAAAGCAAAAAAAAACAACAAACAAACAAACAACGAATTAAAGCCGTATCTCACCTGAGGATATTTCGCCAAGTGTCAGCCTAGCTTATCCGAAAGGTCGGAAACCTCACGAACAAACTAAAGCTAGGCTGACACTTGCACGACTTTTGGCCACGATTTTGTCGTGGCAAGTCGTACCATTTCTGGGCACGAACTGGGAGGCTCCCGCACTGTTCACGACTAGTTCACGCATAGTTCACGACGAGTTCACGACGAGTTCACGAATAGTTCACGAATGCGTGCCCATGAGTGTCCACATTTACGCGAACTGGCACGAGTTCACGCATAGTTTGCGCATAGTTTGCACATAATTTACGCACTTCTCGCATTGGCATGACGAGTTTGCGCACTTCGGACGGTGTCGTGCCGACTTGGGCACGCCATATAAAAAGGGGGCCTCCCCAACCCCTGGTCATTTTTGGATTGGCTGTGGAAGAGACAACATGCTGAATGCCAGAGACACAATCATTGCAGAGAAGAGAAGATGTCTATACCTGGCAGCTGCTCTTGGGCCATTCTCCGAAAAAGTGTGCAATTACAGTTGTACAAATGACAAAAATTCATCATCAAAGATTTCTTTCATGTTTTATCAATTCAGAAAGTTTGATTCCTTAGGAATACAAAACAATCAATGGGTGATTTTTGAAAGCTAATATTTTTTTCTAGAAACATTTCCAAACGCAGAGTACTTTTTTTACATGTTAGTACCATATAAATCAGCTACGTTAGCAGAGGTAACATCTTAGAAAATAGCTGATTGTCTACTTATTTCTCGCTTTAAAATGGCAATGCTTATGTAAAACTACAAACTCAAACATAAACAAACATCATGAAAACATTCTGGAGTCAGCCGTGATCTAATGTGTAATAAATATGATCTTGATTTATAAAGTGAAGGCTAAATAAAAAGCAAGAAAATAAATATATTTCGACTTAAAATATGTTACCCTAATTTAACTTTGTACGTGCATTTGAATTATATCAATAATCTCATTGATTATGTATGAAACATCACGAAGAAGTCTTACACTTCTCATAAATAGCAAATACCAGGTAACATCTCTGCCAGATTAAATACATTCTGGATCGGAAGAAGAACGGTGTGTGGTAACGTATCTGACGCATCAAAAGTTCCGTTAGCATACGTTTCAAACCAAACACCAATCATGCCAATAAATTCATTTTAACGTGTAAGAACATCACAATGTGACTATTTTCGTTAAAACACCGCACTTCTAAACGTAAAAAAAAAATCAGAGGTAGAAGATTAGATAACCCTTCGACAAAACTCTGAATAATACGTGAAATACGAGAACCAAACAAACACAAATCCACAATACTTTTTTATCTGATATAGTTCTGAAATTTTGTAATTACATGGAAGACGGTAAAAATGAAGTTGGAAAAGATTTCTATGCACATGATACGCACAAATTCAATTTTCCTCTGTTCCTGTCCGTAATAAATTAGGTCTCACGAATCGACAAACGATGGTAACGTATCTGACAAAGCATTTATGTTTATTGACACATTTAACTACCGATTTACATCAAACCCAGTTCACTCAATCATGTGATTAAAAGAAACCTGATGCAAAACGCTAGACGTCATTAATCCTATAATCATTTTCAGAGCATTGTGCAACCAAGGAAGTGCTCTTGACATTAAAGATAATAAAAAGTTTTGGTACCTCAAAAGCTTCCCTGAATTTCCTTGTCTTGGTTTGTGTTTCAGGTTAAAGTACGTTGTCTGTGAGAATTACTCGCCCCAAAGTGCTCTCATGTCTTGGTAATCATGCAATAATGGTTTCGTACCAGAGCCGACGCTGTACAGCGTCGATAAATATTGTACGAAACCACTGACTGCGACCAGCAGCGTGCAGCCCATTGTACGCATAGTTAACTGCGACCAGCAGCCCCATACGCATAGCGTAATGGGGCTTCGCATTGTTGCATTCAGGATCGTGACAGAATTAGTATCGCGGGCAAATGTCAACTTAAAATCCAAAAATTTCTTCGATTCGAAGACTTACCAATTAAGTTGAAGTATTGAAAACAGGCTTCGAACAACGTTTGGTTCTGCCAATAGTCCCTTTCTGTTCGAATTGATGACTGAATGTGACTCGGTCGGGAGGACCTTGGGAGAGTTATACACTGGATACCATGGCCAGCGCATGCGCACACAAACATCTTATCCGTTCATGGATTTAAAATTTGTGTGCATGTGATGTGTTCGCATGCACTGGCTGTAGTATTCAGTGTACTGTATGTAGCTCTCCTGAGGTCCTGTCGACCGAGTCACATTCAGTCATCAATTCGAACAGAAAGGGACTATAGGCAGAACCAAACGTTGCCCGAAGCCTGTTTTCAATACTTCAACTTAATTGGTAAGTCTTCAAATTGAGGAATTTATGGGATTTTAAGTTGACATTTACCCTGCGATACTAAATCTGTCATGATCCTGAATGCTACAATGCGAAGCCCGATTACGCTATGCGTATGGGACTGCTGGTCGCTAAGGGTATGGGGCTGCTGGTCGCAGTTAATTGCATGATTACTAAGACATGAGAGCACTTTGGGGCGAGTAAGTCTCACAGTGTTAGTTATATGAAAGGTACTTTAACCTGAAACACAAACTAAGACAAGGAAATTCAAGGACACTTTTGAGGTACCAAAACTTTTTATTATCTTTAACCATAATACTGAGCGCATTTTATGTAGATAAGATGCAAAATTATAATGAACAAAGGTATAGAGCGTTCATGTAGCCTCGTTTGCTGTGAAGTTGACAGCATAAGGTGGGTACCAGACTTCAGCCCTTAAAAGTCCTAAGTTGATTTCTACAGACAAAAATTTATTGTGGTATACAAAACGCTCACACACACACACACACACACACACACAAAACCTCAACAAAGCAGGAATAAAATGGATTTCTAACATATATCTGACGGCACTTTTTGCAAATGCCATAATTCTAAGGGATAATATTATAGTTCTGGTTTAGATGACGATTCAATTTTTAAACTTTTGCAAGATAATCAAAAATCAACTTATACTTACGAAAAGTTTATTTGATGAAAATCGGTTTAGAAATGGCTGAGATGTCCATAATAAAGTAAAAGGAAGATGTTCAAATAAAAGTAGATCGGCCATCACATTTTGTTAGGACCTCTTTCTTTTACTTTATTTTGGATATCTTGGCCACTTCAAAACCGATTTTTCATTAAATAAACTTTTAATTCCTTTTAGTACTGTATGTTTTCTTATCAAGTCGTATAGAGCACAATGTCAACCGGTTATATCCGCGCACAAAAGCGCGTCGCGCTTAACTTTGCTGCACGATACATTTCATTGGTAACGTATCTGACATGTTTGATGGTAACGTATCTGATTGGCCGTTACCGTTCTCACACTATTATTTACAAAAATATTAATTTTCTTGAGCAATTTCTGTCGTGTGATTGATTATTGCCTTAAGTATTCAAAAGTACCGGGGCTTTGCTTTCATGTAACAGCATACTTTTTTCTTAATGAAGCAAATTTTAAGTAACGTATCTGATATCAGCTCATCGTAACATTAGGTTTCCACGGCTTCCACGGCCACGCTGCGACGCGCACCAATTCTTGAACATGTCGTTAACTACTCGTGAACTCGACATGAGCTGTTCATGAACTATTCTTGACAGTCGTGGCATGGCGTACACTGCCACGCACTGGCACGCATCCTCCCGCATCGTCCCGACGACTTCACGACAAGTTCACGAACAGTTTGCGCATAGTTCACGACCCGGTCACGAAATTTTGTCGTGACCAAAATTTTGAACATTTCAAAATTCTCGTCCCGACATGGCACGCAGTCACGACAGGTTTACGCACACTTCACGACAGTTTACGACTAGTTTGCGCACTGGAACGACTCGAGTCGTGCCAATGCGTGCCACAAAATCGTGCAAGTGTCAGCCTAGCTTAAGTCCCCGCAACATATCCTCTACGAGTAAAGAGATGTCGTGGAGATGTCGCGGAGATGTCGCGGGCACGTCTCTTAAACCAGGCTGACACTTGCACGATTCTGTGGCACGCATTGGCACGACTCGAGTCGTGCCAGTGCGCAAACTAGTCGTAAACTGGCGTGAAGTGTGCGTAGACCCATCGTGACCTGCGTGCCATGTCGGGACAAGAATTTTGCAATGTTCAAAATTTTGGTCACGACAAAATCGTGGCCAAAAGTCGTGCAAGTGTCAGCCTGGCTTTAGACCAACTTGACACAGGAAAAAGTCTCCGAAAATCGTACATGTTCGATTCGCAAGGGACTCCGCGGAGAATCGGCTAGATTCCAGGAAACATCGCGGTGACGCCGCGGAGATATCGCAGAGACGTCGAGGAGACGACCAGGCGACTAGGGAAACTCAGGTCGCCACCAGGTCGCCAACTAATCATCAGCTTGATGAGATACCCACTTTACGAATTAAAAAAAAAGTACCAATCAATAATTATCATTTTCCAGATGTGTTCTATATAAATCTGTCACTGCTAATACACCACAGAAAAAACAATGAACACGTTACCACGCACCTCATCGGAAGGTGTATGATGTTGCTCAAAATGGCGTAGTGCATCTTGGTGGCTGCTGAAAACGCGCCTATCGACGCTAGTCCGACTGCGATGCAAGTGAAGATGATGGTTGTGAGAGAGAGTGCCGCGTATCCCCCTTCCCAGAATCCCGTGCGATCAACTGCGGTCTGGATTCAGATAATGCATATGATGGCAATCGTTACGTGAAATCACGACGACAAAGCAGGTTAATACAAACTATACAAACTCCAACCCCTTCCCCGACGATGAGCAACAACATAAATTGGAAAACAGCTACGATTTTCACATTGCAGTTTAAACAAGTCATATCATTGCATATAGGCTGGTTATTAGTCCGGGAGCCAGCGGGGTCAGCCTAGCTGAAAATGTTACCAATTTTTATGTATATAGCAATTTAGTACATATGCCCCTGAGTATGGAAATGCACGTCTGGCTGGTCATCGGTGGTGGGTGTGGCCAGGAGGGCCATAAAAAGGATCCCCCAAAATTAGGCTAGCCTAGCTGAAAAAGTAACCTCTTGAAACCTGCGGGACATTGTCAGACATAACCCAAGATTCAATAAAACACCATTGCCAGACATTTTGGGTGGTGGGGCATAGCCGCCAGACGCAAAATATTGGTATTCCAAAATTAGGCTAGCCTAGCTGAAAAAGTAACCCCTTGAAAACCACTGGAACTTGTTCGTTACACTTACAGGATAAATGCATGACCATTGCCAGACGTTTTAAGTGGTGGTGGGGGGGGGGGGGGGGTAGCCACCAGACGCCCTCAAAGACCAACTTTTTCCAGCTAGGCTAGCCTAGCTGAAAAAGTAACCTAATGAAACCCACTGGAACTTGTTCTTTACACTTACAGGATATATGCATGACCCGGTTGCCAGACGTTTTAAGTGGTGGGGGGTAGCCGCCAGATGCCCTAAAAGACCCAATTTTACCAGCTAGACTAGCCTAGCTGGAAAAGTAACCTCCTGAAACCCACTGGAACTTGTTCTATGTTTGTATCTCACCTGGTAAACACTGTTGACATAGTATTGTGGTGTTCTTTCAATAACTTTCCACACTTTAGAGCTATTTATTATGACCACCAAATGCACTCCTCAGATCATCTAATGATAGCTGTCAAGTGTTAATATTGGCGAAGTCCGACTACGTCACAGTCAAAAAGTCAATGACCATTTGAAAATCACTGTAATCACAAAGTCGATATGTGGACGAGGCATCACTTCGCTTTTGCCTTATAGATGGTGAATATTTGTGAAGCTTCCGTTTCTAATTCAGACAGCATCAGCATACATGTCTGAGAAAAGTGGTAAAGAAGATTAGAGACTTTGGCAACAACGTCTGCCAAAAGAACCCCGCAACAGAGAACCAGTAGGGCGTAACCACACACCTAGCACCCCCTCACACATCTAGTAAATCATCCAGTTCAACACACACACACCCACACCACCCAATAATCCCCCGAGAGGACACCCACCCCCTCTACATTACCTCTGCCATTTTTACCTCTGCCATTTTTACCTGGCACCGTGGAGGTTGCGGAGTGAATGTGGATAGCTAATTTTCTTTCCATGGGGCCTATTAGTATTGACGAATTTCCTTTCATCAGCTGTACATTGCAATGGTCCTGTGGAACTTATTCACTGTGCACTCGTCGTCGCCATGTCGGGCGGGTCTGGGCGGGCTTCGGACTGCCAAGAGTTATTTTGTCCTATTTTCGAAATGGAATCGAATAATTATGATAATGAATAATATTTTTCTCTGCACTACGGAGGCTGGCTGTCATAATTAGCTGCTTTTGGAGGTCCGTGCCAAACCATTTTTGGTTGGGTATATACAGTCATGTTTGCATTAGTGGGTATCCTCGCATGTACGACCCTTTATAGTATCTTCGTTAAAGGAGTTATTTGAATATTTGAAAAAAAAAACCATGAAAAACACAGATAAGTGTTTAGATTGTTTGTACCAAAGAAATGGCTTTGTATTGCATCCATCCTCTGTATAAATATGTTGCTTCGAGAAATCAATTAATTCTATCATATGAAAAAAAAATGTACGGTATAAAATTATATTCCTGTGAGTTACGTTTCTTATGAGCATGGCAGATCTGTGGACACGTGTCATAGTGGTTGCAAACCCTAAGTTTCCTTTACTTTCATAGTTATCAGGAAGCGATTTTGAACAATTTCAGATGTTCTTTTTTTTTCAATTTCGTTACGAGGAGGCAATAATGATTTCATGTGAAGCATGTTAAGGAAAGTTGATAGTTTGGTTATATTTTATCATTACTCATCTTCGTCTTCTCAACAACAAGGCGATACACATGAGTTCATTTGCTAAAGAAGTTGAAGGATGTTTATTTGCTGGTAGCCACGTAGGGGCTTTTGTCTTAAAATATTTTTGCATCTTGTACATGCAGTATTAGTTTATAGATAACATAATATTTTTGTTGTTGCTGTGAGCTTATTCATATGAACGTGACGAATTCTTAGACATGTTTCTCATATGTTTCTGTCATATTTTTTTAGTGAAGAAGAGCAAATGTTGAGCTTATTGGCAAGAGGGGTTAATCATTACTTTACATTTAAGTTCATTTAAGTGCTGGAACCAACGGCGGAAATCCGTACTGAGGAGTGGGGGGATGATCGGCGATAGTCACCATCACCACAATTACAAGCCCATAACCGGACAGGACCGGCGCAGCCCTTGTTGGGGGGGGGGGGGGGGGGGGGGGGAGAAGCTTGGTCCCCCCCCCCACACACACACACTTTTTAGGGATCGTATGTCCCACTCTTTTGCATGTAAAGTGGGAGGGAAGTGGCAGCAAAAATTATGAAGACTTTTTGTTCTTGTTTTTGTTTGTTTGTTTGTTTGTTTGTTTTTTGCTTGTCAGCCGACTTTCGGAAGGGAAATCAGACCTAAAAAGTATGAAGACTTTTTAAGGACGTTCCTCAGTTAAAGTGAAGTCCATGTCATTTTCTTCAAAATTTCCGTACCGTAACTTTGACCCATCAGAAGCCCAAATATGTAAATAAAACCATAGGTTCATGTGCTTGTTTTCTTGTACGGGACTTTGAAGAATATGACTAATCTGCCATCCTGTACCAGAATAATAGCGTTACAGGATCAAGAACATGATTGGCAACAAATGCAATGACAAACTTAAATCCCCATAATTCTATCAAAATCCACGTTATTTTCTCCAAATTTGCCCAAATAAATTCAAGAAAATGGTAATATGGATATCCATTTCTTTGTATGTAATAACGTAGTAGATATTTTCCTGTAGCTATTCTTCAATTTTCTTGATTTAAGTCAATAAAGCAATCATCCCAGGGGCATCGTTCCGTTTTAATGATGGTGGGTGGGGGAGGGACTTTGAGTTGGAATATCTGTGCGAGGGAGCGGAGCGACCTAGCGGGGGAGGGTGTGGGAGGGGGTATCCCCCCTCCCACGCACGAGGAAGATTCTGCATTTTCAGACCTGAAATTCAGCGATCTGGTGCACACGTTTGGTGAAATCTGGGATTTTTCCCTATCAAAAAACAAGTAAGAAAAAGATATATTCATAGACAATTGAATGACTACATCGTGGTATTTCAGCTCTTGCTCCGCCTGTGCGACATCACTGTGAAACAGTGGGGCCTATCACCGGCGTAGCCAGGATTTGATCTTAGGGGGAGCGGTTAGATGCAAGAGAGCAAAACGAGAGAGGGGGAGGGTGTGGGAGGGGGGTTTCCCCCTCCCACAGTGAGAACTTTTTGCATATTGATGTTGTAAATGGTGCAATTAGATGCATTTTTGGGGTGTTTTATCGGCTTGAAACAGTCCCACATGTTTAAGGTAGCAGTACATTTTATGTAGATTATTATTGAACGATTTTGCCCGTAAAAATTAATGGTATCATTAAAAATAAACTTCTTGTATTAATTCTTACACTGAAGATCATGAACGCGACCGAGCCCGAGCGAGCGGAGCGAGCGAGGGGGGGGGGGGGGGAAGGGGTGTTCCCCCTCCCATTGTTGTACATGGTGCAATTTGATGTATGTCTTTGCGTGTTTTATCGACTTGAAACAGTCCCACTTGTTTAAGGTAGCAGAATTTTTTCGATGTAGATTATTACTGAACGATTTGCCTTAAGTGGTATCATATAGAATAAACTTCTTGTACTAATTCTTCCACTGAATGTCATGAACGCGACCGAGCCCGAGAAAGCGGAGCGAGCCAGGGGGAGGGGATGGGAGGGGGTGTTCCCCCTCCCACGGTGAGAACTTTTTGCATTTTGATGTTGGTGCAATTTGATGCATGTTTTGCGCGTTTTGTCGACTTGAAACAGTCTCACTTGTTCAGGGTAGCATTATATTGTGATGTCGATGAATGTAAAACAATTTGGCTATAAAATCGTATCATTTTGAATAAACTTCTTATATTGATTATTACACTTGATATCATGAACGGGACCGAACCCGAGCGAGAGGAGTGAGGGAGGGAGGGGGGGGGGGGGATGTGGGAGGGGGATGTTCCCCCTCCCACGGTGAGAACTTTTTGCATTTTGATGTTGTAAATGGTGCAATTTGATATATGTTTTACGTGCTTTATCGACTTGAAACAGTCCCACTTGTTTAGCAGAATATTTTGATGTAGATTATTATTGAACAATTTGCCTCAAATGGTATCATTTAAATAAAATTCTTGTATTAATTCTTCCACTGAATGTCATGAACGCGACCGAGCCAGAGCGAGCGAGCGAGCGAGTGGGGGGGGGGGGGGGGGGTGTCCCGGTGAGAACTTTTTGCATTTTGATGTTGTAAATGGTGCAATTTTATTCACGTTTGGGTGTTTTATCGACTTGAAACAGTCCCATTTGTTTAAGGTAGCAGAAAATTTTGATGTAGATTGCAACTCATTGTATTAATTTTTTACGATGAATAATCATCATGAACGCTGTCTATTAAGCAATTCAAACAGAAAACGCAAGCACACGAGGGTGTGGATAAGGGGCATTTCTCCTCCCACACGAAGGTGGATTTTGCATTTTCAGACCTGAAATTCAGCGATCTGGTGCAAACTTTTGGTGCAATACTTGGAATTTTTTCCAGCGCCCCCCCCCCCAAAAAAAAATAATTGAAGAAATAAATAGGGCTTTTTCAGGGAAGTATTAAAATTATGGAATTTAGCTCTTATTCCGAGTGTGCACCATCTTTGTGTTATATGTACATAGTCTAGTGAGGTAGAGCTTAGGGGGAGGGTGTGGGAGGGGGAACACAAGATGGAGCTTTTGCGTTATTAGAATTGAAATAAAGCGATCTGAAGCACACTTTTTGTGGAAAATTCGGAAATTGTCATTCCCCAAAGTATACTAAGTCTAGAGGGGACCAAGCAATGGGAGGGTGGCAAGATACGTCTCCCATATTCGAGGGAGCTCTTTTTCAGTTTTAGAACTGAAATTCAACAATCTGGTACACACTTTTGTTGGAATATCTGGAATATGTCAATCAGAGAAGGTGGGAGGGGATAAGCCCCATTCCCTATTCCTATACGAGGGAGATTCTGTATTTTCTGATTGCATTTAAACGTTTTGGTGCACACACTTTGTGGCATATTTGGAAAACTCTCTGCATATGTTCAAAGTATAGCCACAGTCTACTTGTATGCCACAGTCTATACTTGTAAGAGGGGGACCGGCGAGCAGGGAGAAGGCGTGGGCGAGTCACCACCCTTCCAGTTTTCTATCAAAAAACGCAAGAAAATTTTCCTCATTTCGGGAATCATTGGGGATCATAATGATATGTTTGCCCCTTCCCTCTTCCCCCGTCCGCGCTCCCCGTCCTCCAGGATCGACGCCCCTGCATACGAGGGTGCTTTTGCATTTTTAGAATTCAGATGAATGTATCTCGTAAACACATTTATGATGTAATCTGGGAAAATTAGGAAATAAGGAAATAACGTCAATCTCAATTTCGTTTCTTTCTTAAGAGAAGAAAACGGTGAGTTCATGTGAAGCATGTTCCTAGAAGTTTTATTTCGTTAATAACTCGTCTTTACCCATCTTCTCAACTGCAAGGTAATACGGTACCTATAAAGTCATAGGCCAAATGTGTTGAGCTTTACTTCCCATTTTAAAGTAAATTTTAGAGCTGGAGCATTTTCTTTAAAAAGTTTGCATTTTAAGCTATGTACACCGAGTACTTACTGAATGGATTTCTTGTTGCAGTAGAATTTTGTTTTTTATGAGCTTGATGGAGTATTACGCAAATGTATCAAGTGTTTGCAAAAACTGTTAATGTATTCCCTTTTGTTAATGCCCAAACAGTTCATTTGCCAAGTTTTGATTGTCTTTTGTTTTAATCATCAGGGGTTTGTTTTGTCATGGTCATAGAGGAAAGAAACTGAATTATAAAAAAAAAAAAATTATATAAGAGGAGATACTGTAGGACACGATTTCATCAAAGGTTGTGATTTTCAAACATTTCCAAACTGCAATTGATAAATATTTCTCCCCAGGGCACAGAAAGAAAGTAGTTTTTGTCTTTTTTTTTTCACGTCAGTATGTTATAATGCCCGCGGGTTTACGCCCATCCCACCAATTTCCATCCGGATCCTGTGCCCGGCCCTGTCTTTTTTGTTTGTTTGTTTGTTTACACTGCATATCAAATGAGAACGTGTTTGAGAAAAATCCCCACATGTTTGATTGGGCAATTCTTTTTTGCTGTCTATTATTCTTTCCAAATAAGTTTTATGGTTATCACTGAGGACAAATACAGATACCCTATTTCTTTTACCAACACCACAGCACTGTATATTCTCATATTTCTACAGTATTTCGTCTCAACACTTGCCCTATTGATATTTCAAAGCATGTTTCCCTGTGCGCTCAAGAAACTCCCCCATTAAAGGAGACCTCTAGGTGATTCTCGGATTTTTACATTTGTACAACTAGAGTTTCAGAATTTGTGATAATTGGGATGAAGAATAAGAATATTTTCAAAAAATAGAACAAATTGCAATCAACAATGATGATGACATGGGAGAGTCACCATAAGAATGCATGAGTTGGGGCTCAAGGAAGCAGAACATATTAAAGAAGAAGGCATGCATAGATTATAGACAAGACTGTGAACTCGTAAGCAAGCGGTATTGTTATGGAATTACACTGCTCTCATTTCTGAAATATTGTGAACTTTCTATGTCATCATCCTTGTTCAGTGTAATTTGTTGAAGGTTTTTCAAAGTATTGTTTCTCTGCTCAGGAACCACAATAAATTCCACAAATCTATACAGGGAGTTGTCGATTTATGTACCACATGATGTGAAATTATGAAAATCGTCTGGAATGTCCCTTTAATAATAGAGAGTGGCAATATCCCTTGACATAACCCTTTACTTGGCGATGGAAGGGTCCATCGTCCTTACATACCATTATTGGTGATTGTGATAGTTGTGGTTGTGGTGTTGGTGTCTGTGTATGTGTGTGTGTGCGTGTGTGTGCATGTGTGTGTGTGTGTGTGTGTGCTTGCGTGCACGCGCATGGAGATGGTGTCTCCAGGCTGTCTGACAGCTAAATTCACCCCACTACTCGAAAAGTCTAACAAAGGTCATTCATGCAACTGTCAGGCTGTTGAGTTAAAAAACAAGTTCATGTGGGTTTCACTATGGGTTATTATACTCTTCAGGTAGGCTACCCTAGATGGAAAAATTGGGTCTTTGAGGGCGTCTGGCGGCTGAGCCCCAACACGTAAAACGTTTGGCAACAATCATTCATTCATCCTTTTAGTGTAAAGAACAAGTTCAAATGGGTTTCAGGAGGTAACTTTTCTAGCTAGGCTGGCCTAAGTGGTAAAATTGGGTCTTTGAGACCGTCTGGGGGCTACGCCCCACAATAACATGACTTAAAGCGTCTGGCAACGGTCATGCATTTATTCTGTAAGTGTAAAGAACAAGTTCCAGTGGGTTTCAAGGGGTTACTTTAATTTTAAGCTAGGCTAGCCTATAGCTGGTAATAGTTTGGCCTTTGGGGCGTCTGGCGGCTACTCCCACCACTTAAGATGTCTGGCAACAATCATTCAATTATCCTTCGAGTGTAAAGAACAAGTTCCAGTGGGTTTCAGGAGGTAACTTTTCCAGCTAGGCTAGTCTAGCTGGTAAAATTGGGTCTTTGAGGGCGTCTGGCGGCTACCCCCCACCACTTGGCAACGGTCATGCATATATCCTGTATAGTAAAGTGTAACGAACAAGTTCCAGTGGGTTTCATTAGGTTACTTTTTCAGCTAGGCTAGCCTAGCTGGAAAAAGTTGGGTCTTTAAGGGCGTCTGGCGGTTACCCCCCCCCCCCCCCACCACCACTTAAAACGTCTGGCAATGGTCATGCATTTATCCTATAAGTGTAACGAACAAGTTCCAATGGGTTTCATTAGGTTACTTTTTCAGCTAGGCTAACCTAGCTGGAAAAAGTTGGGTCTTTGAGGGCGTCTGGCGGCTACCCCCACCACTTAAAACGTCTGGCAATGGTCATGCATTTATCCTGTAAGTGTAACGAACAAGTTCCAGTGGGTTTCATTAGGTTACTTTTTTAGCTAGCCTAGCCTAGCTGGAAAAAAGTTGGGTCTTTAAGGGCGTCTGACGGCTACCCCCCCCCCCCCACCACTTAAAACGTCTGGCAATGGTCATGCATTTATCCTGTAAGTGTAACGAACAAGTTCCAGTGGGTTTCATTAGGTTACTTTTTCAGCTAGGCTAACCTAGCTGGAAAAAGTTGGGTCTTTGAGGGCGTCTGGCGGCTACCCACCACCACTTGAAACGTCTGGCAATGGTCATGCAATTATCCTGTAAGTGTAACGAACAAGTTCCAGTGGGTTTCATTAGGTTACTTTTTTAGCTAGCCTAGCCTAGCTGGAAAAAAGTTGGGTCTTTAAGGGCGTCTGACGGCTACCCCCCCCCCCCACCACTTAAAACGTCTGGCAATGGTCATGCATTTATCCTGTAAGTGTAACGAACAAGTTCCAGTGGGTTTCATTAGGTTACTTTTTCAGCTAGGCTAACCTAGCTGGAAAAAGTTGGGTCTTTGAGGGCGTCTGGCGGCTACCCACCACCACTTGAAACGTCTGGCAATGGTCATGCAATTATCCTGTAAGTGTAACGAACAAGTTCTAGTGGTTTTCATGGGGTTACTTTTTCAGCTAGGCTAGCCTAAATTTGGCATGCCAATATTTTGCGTCTGGCGGCTACGCCCCACCACCCAAAATGTCTGGCAATGGTGTTTTATTGAATCTTGGGTTATGCCTGACAATGTCCCGCAGGTTTCAAGAGGTTACTTTTTCAGCTAGGCTAGCCTAATTTTGGCCCTCCTGGCCACACCCACCACCGATGACCAGCCAGACGTGCATTTCCATACTCGGGGGCATATGTACTAAATTACTATATACATAAAAATTGGTAACCTTCAGCTAGGCTGACCCCCGCTGGCTCCCGGACTATATCTACAACCACGCATTAATAGTGAGCTGTACAGAATATAGGAATATCAAATCGAGACGAAAATTCGAGTATTTTCATTTGATTAATTTTAATTTTATTTAATTAATCAATAGCTATTTTTTCGGCAAAAAAATATGAAGATAGCAGCTAGCAGCTTTTGAGTGGCAAAGGAGTGGCTAAACAGCAATTTGTCTTCCAGGACATCAGTGCACACTTTGAGGGAAACCTTCCTCATATCACGCCCTCGAAAAATTTAATGAATGAAAATGAATATTTATTCTGGTTTAAAAAAAATAACTCAGATATTGACCAGACAAAACTTGGAAAAAAAAATTAAAGTTGCCCTGCTTTGACGTCTGATACGGTTACTAATTGCATGAAGTCAGGTCTTACTCCCGTGTCGTTGAGAACGTAGTAGGTCCACTGGGAGAGCCAGACATTGGAGCCGATCTGGGTTGCCGATTTGCCGATCAGGGCGACAAAGGCCAGAAGGAGCCATCCGTATCCCATGAACTTGGCGTAGTAGAAGTAAACCTGGATCGACACTGTCCCCTTTTCTCTGTCCTCCTCTTCAATAAGCCTCCCTTTATCGTTACCTGGGGGGGGGGGGGGGGTGGAGTAAGCAAAGTCACTTTAATCAAAAGTTTAAATGTTACTGAGATGACGGCAATGGACAATGACAATAGAAATCTGGAACCATTCACTTCGTCATTCACAGCAGTCTTACCAAAGTGTACTCAATTACTCTGTTAACAGGTTAATATGCAAATGTTTGAAGAGCTTAGTTTGTGTCACAGCACACGATAGAAACCTTCATTTCTGTCACGAGATAAGTTCGATGCCGATGTAATCGCAGCTCTAGCTATCTGCTTCCTCAGGGCCTTTCGTTCCCTCAGCACCCCGTCGGACTCGGCTCCAGACTCCGTCTCCGTCTCGCTCACGACTTGCACAGCTCGGGTCCAGTCTAAGCAGAGATCTGGGTCCAAGAGAGCCACCTCGTCAGGTGTACCCTGACTCGTTATCCGACCATCCTTCATAACAATGATCTGTGATTATAGCGTGAGCAGTGCAAAGTAGGAAAAGAGAAGTGCAGTCGCTTTAAAAATGGAGCCAAGTGCATATCTATAATTATCATTAAGGTGAAGTGTCAAGGAATCGACGAACTGCAAGCATTCAGTGCAGCGGTCGTACATCCTTTGTGTAAATGCAAACTATATCAAACAAAATGAGAAAAAAAAAGCAAATTTGGAAGAACGAGTCAATTAAAAATCAGGACGTTCGAAGTTGGATATAGCAAACTTCCATTTTATATTTCATACCTTGTCGGCTTCCGGAAGATATTGTAGCTGATGCGTTACCAAGACGACTGTCTGGTTCTGCCTCCGGAGAAGCTTGGTGATGCCATGCGTGAACAGGTGTCCTCCAACGTGAACATCCAGAGCAGACAGAGGATCATCCTGAGCATTTCGTGGGAAATAGGTAAAAATGTAAAGGAGGCAGGTTTCGAATTTTGCTTTAAAGATAGGGGCGCGACAGTCACCTATCATGCGCCCACTTTCTTTGCACCTTCTTTCTAAACCATAACCAGTCGGAAAGAAGCTAGCGTGCTCTAGAAGCACACTTTGAGGTACAGACAAAAGAAAAAAAAAACCACTGGATAAACGGTACGTTAGAAGGCTGAGTAAATACATGTAAGAAATCGGTTTAATGATCTACACCATCGCTGTTCCACCGTGGGTCCAGAATGTAATGTTACGCCATCTTTAGGTGGCGTTACGCCGAGCGGAATGATCGGGACAGATCGGGAAGGAGTGTTCAGTCAAAATAATCCTAGTACACAGAAAGATAATATTACAGTATCGAAGATATTCGATACGGTGTTGCCTTCTTCATGGAGCGAAGACGTCATCTTTAACTCTTGACTCCGACCGTGGAGCCTAAACATCAACTTCTGCAGACTCAACTCCAACTCCTCTCAACTGATGTGCCTGTATTGTATACACTTACTTTACCCCCGTCAAAACAATAGAGTGATTGACATGTTATGCATTGCTTCGACCACCAGGTAGTCGACAGTAGCCAGACGACTTCCAGCCATGGCATTAATCTTCCATGACTCAATTCATCACATCGTGGTTTGAGTTTACTATTTGTTTTTATTCAACACACTGGAGAGAGCAAAGGAAGTCAGGGGAGGAGATATTCATGCACCCGATTGACGCCGAGTGATTTTACTATAACGACCTCTTGTACTAGATCACCTATATAGAGCGGGTCTCAATGTGTGGTCGGGCTCACATAATTGAGTTCTGCCTAACTCTGTGACATATCGCTACTTGTATTAAAGGGACCTAACAGTAAATTACCATGATGATGATGTCCTTCTGCGAGTACAAGGCTCTCCCTACGCTCACACGCTGCTTCTGCCCACCACTCAGATTGATCCCCTTTTCTCCGATCTCCGTTAGATCGCCCGCTGGTAGCATATCGATATCTGGTTTCAGGGCGCATGCGTCAATGACTTCGCGATACCTTGACAAAGAAAGTCACCATAAACATGTTTACGATGTAAAGGAAAAATAAGTGGAAAGATATTCGAAAATACAATTCATTTGCAGCATTTCTTTTTTCAATGCAGCATCTCCTCTGATTGTGTATACGCGCGCGCGCGCGCGTGTGTGTGTGTGTCAATATGTTACTACCACAGCAATAGTTTCACTGATCCACAACTTCACTGAACTATGACAGTGCAGATTTGGCCTTACTTTCAGAATGTCATCAAAATTGTCTGCAAAAATATTTCATATCTACAATAGATAATCATGTTGTTATAGCTTGTTTCTATGTCGCCAAAGAAACCAATATAAAGTGTAGGTGAAGGACATTGAATCTGAAATTGTTACGTCAAACGTCGCACCTGTGTTCGTCCCATGGCTGTCCGAAGAGAATATTTTCTTTCAGAGATGCATTGACGAGCCATGCTTTCTGTCCTGCGTAGGCAATGGTCGAATGCCGCCTATAATGTGAAAAGAAAAGGTTCGTATCTCAAAGGAGGTAGAAAGTGAAACTCCTATGCCTCTTAAAAATGATCAGATGAAAGTTTTCAGAATTGTTCATCTTACAGAGATGGTAGAGTTTTTGGTCGAGACCTGGCTTCATTTTCTCACATTTTTGATGAGATAATGAGAAACTTCTGGGGAATATTAGGAAAGAGCATGTAATTCCAAGAGGAATTTAATGTTTATTTGATGAAAATTGGTTTTGCAATGGCTGACATGTCCAAAACAATGCGTTCCTAATAAAAGGTGGAACCCATCTTTTATCAGGATTGCTTTGTTTTACTTTGTTTTGGATATCCTAGCCATTTTAAACCAATTTTCATCAACAAACTTTGTATTCCTCTTAGAATGGTATGCTTTGTCACATCGGTTCCGGTTTCTCACTTCAGCACTTTGACACGTCCATCAGTTGTGTAAACCTTTGATACATGTGGGGACTTAATGGTTAGATTCACAAGGGTTTGTTGTCTGGGGCTTGTAAGGTTTACATGGTTGTAGATCTGAGTCCCTTTCAGTTTAACTCTGTTGCTGTACACCAACTGTCGAATATTGTAGCGAGCAAATTTCATGATGATGGCTCGTGGCTTTCCATCTGCTCTCGATCCTGATCTTGTGGTAACTCGATGACTTCGATCGATGTCGGTCTCCGCAAGGTTGATGTCAAGCTTCTCCTTGACGACCTTTCGAACAACGTCATCTGTGTTTTCGTTCGCCCTGCTCTGGGATTCCATGGAATCGGAGACAATTTCTCCGGCTATCCTGCGTTTCACATGAACTCTTCATCCTCTCGATTTCTTTGTTGAGATTGTTTACCTTTTCTTGTGAGTGACGTAATTTCATCCTTTTTGTTGGTCAAGATGTAGCCATAGCTTCGTACACCGATTGCGTAACACTTTCCACGATGACTTCAACAATAGCGTCAACCAGCTTTTGTGTGTGGCTTCAGCGCAAAGAGCTTGCACAATAGACTTTTGAAGTAGATCTCATTCAGGACATTGAACCTCATTTTCCTGAGACTGATGATTCACTCAGGTGACCATCAGAGTCCATGGTCCCCTACTCCGTCCCACGAAGAGTTTGGTTATCTTCCGATGTAACTGGTTTGCTTCTGGTGCGTATCATCCTTGCTCAAATATCTGCTGAAATACTTGCCAGTTCTGATGAAAATATGAGTCTGATGTCAATCAAGTGGTGGTAGAAGTGCTCTTTCTATATGTTGGTACAACGAAGAGTTCACTTTGACAATTTTCAGAGAATTCGGAGGTGATTTTAGGCGGTGCGTAATATTCGCACACCAATTCATTACCCCACTTCACCTTGACCGGTGAATTGGGGGTAAACCTCATTTTAAACATGTTACTCATCCCGTAATAGTGGACAGAGTTCACTGAACGATACATTGTGCGTACCAGTTGTTTTAATAAGTATAAACTCTTGACAAGCTTAATCCATTGCTCACATCAGTAACCACGCGTGGCATATTGTCATCCACTAGGGAACTAGAACATCTCGGAGGAAAGGGGTTTAGTACACAGTATTAATGTACTCACTCATTAAAGCTGACAGTGCCAGAAAGGGTCGTCATCTCGCCCATCATAGCCTGGAGTAGAGATGATTTCCCGCTTCCTACAGCACCAATAATCGTTGTGAGCTTGCCTGACATATACAGTACGGCAGAGCACAACACAAATTCAGATTTGAAACGAATTTAGAATAACAAACAACTTGAATTGGATAATAGAGCAATAATTTGCGTCCCAAACTGAAAGATATATCTCAAGAACTGCTCTAATCTTTGAACCATCCATGTATATATATATATTTTTAATTCTTTATTCGAATTTTGTTCAATTTCATATCACAAAATTCACTTTTACAGAAACAAAAACAAAACATTATGCAAAGACAAACTGCATTATACACAACATTGTATAAAATAATGTCAATCTTACACTATATAAAGACAAAATGCAGTGACCCGAATATTGTGCAAAATAATGTCAAACTTACCTTGTAACTCTTTTAACCAAGGAAACGAAATCCGCTTTTTGTTTTTTTAAACACACATATTCTCGCTTAATTCTCCCAAAATTCTCGCAAAACAAGGACCAGATAGATAGTTTGCTCAAAACAAAAGGGGTATATTCCATTGCTTCTCAAAAGAAAAAAAGAAATCGAGGCCATTTGCGAGAAACACACACGCACATACACACACACACACACACACACACACACACACACCACACAAACCCAACATACAACCCCACCCGCCCCTATGCCTTCAGCCTTTTCAGGTTTTATTCACACTTGAATAGCTCTGACTGACGTGTAAACTGCCATTTTTTCTCATACAATAAAATACATCCTAATCATAATGTGGAAGTGATGTGGAAGTGGTAGAAGCAATAGAGAGGAAAAACCGACAACGTTGTGGCGATAACTCGCAGATACGGCAAAATCAAGACAGAAAAAGAAAATCACATGTCATCCTCGGTATGCATCATATTCCCATTTTAACAAATGCATTCCAACTGTTCCTCTTTTGTTCTTGTTCTTCTTCTTTACACATCCTAAAATACTTCATAACATCATTAAACTTTGGTACCTTCCCTTCCGATCTCGCTAAATATAAAATATATTTAATCATCAATATGATTGTATTCCATCCTTTGATTTTTAACGAGTTTCCGGACATACCTGTATGAGCAACTTCCCCATTCATATTTCCCCGTTCTTCTAAATTCAATTTCTGAATAATAATCTATGTTTAAATGCACACACACTCATACACACACACACACACACACACACACATACACACACATACATACATACGTTCAATACACTGGATACATAATTATATGATTCGCATTAAAGAATACGATAGGACCTATAGTTAACTGCCTTTTAGGCTGTCGATCTCCACCAGACTTTTCAAGCTGATGTTCCCGCTATCATTTTTTTTCAGGTACACGCCAGCAATACGCTGCATTGTTTCCATTCAAGAAGAGGAACTTCGTTACAAAAAAAAAAAAAAACGTCATATAATAGGAACCGGCGCTGATAAACGACATTAAGCTTGCCTAGTAACGTCAGTCATATAATAGCATTAATAATTACACATATCTATACAGGGTTTGCGAAAGCCTACCCCTTGGCACATCTACGTTGATATCGTACAAGATTGGTTCCGAGCTGGTAGGGTCCCAAGTAAATTTTCCACAATTCATCTGCAGGACAACGAAGTAACAGTAGGATAAAGCAAAATCCTGATTACTAATAAGAGAGTGGTACTTTCACGGAATATCTGATAAACGAGCACTATAGACAGCAAAAATGTTGTAAGAGATTTCACTTTTATGTATTGCAAATTACGATAAGGATGGCGAATTCTGATCCATTGATTATGATCTAATCCATCAACTATACCCCACGGATAATATGCAAGGATATCTTTTCTTTCTTCTTTATTTTTTTTAAGAAGCTAAATGTTACCACGTACACCTTTCCCAGAGATGAAATGTCAAAACTTCTTTCGTAATTAAACGAACTACCAAAAAAAAGTAATGTATTTAGTCTTAGACTTTGTAATCAAGCAGCGAAACAGAACAAAAATGTTTTCCCTTTAGCTTGACCCCCTAAGCTAGCTCGCACTTACCCTTATTGCTACGTCATCAGGCATCTCCTCGGTCGTGAAGGAAGTGCTGTTGAATGTAATGTCAGTGGCTCCGTAGGTCGTCGAGTCTTCCGTGAATCTCAGCGGCGACTTTTCAGAGTCTCTGCTAATCACTTCTAATAGTGGTGTCTTTATCATTATCTCCTCGCCCTGCAAGATAAAGGACGATGGTCAAGATGGTGGTCATTTTAATGTCTGCCTTAGATGTTCCGCTTGTTGACTCCATACGCTGGATATCACTAGCAATTCCCTTTCACTTATTATTGTACCACTTAATGCACATAAAGTATGACGTCATAATGTGGCATTTGAATATAAGAGGAGAAACTCAAAGACATTTTTTTTTTCAGAAAAGAGAATGAAAACAGATATTAGCTTACCACACCTTTCTCTTTCAGTCCTACATGAAAGATCTAACCAACATGAAACATGGCATGGAAGAGTAGGATATTCATGTTTAGTATAAGCATATAAGATTCCAAGGAAGTCACATCTGTGGATAAAAACCCAAAAATGAACATAAACACATGCACACACACAAATACGTCACACACAAACAAAACACAAATACAGTGTACTGAGATACGCATGCACACTCACAGAATGGGTGTACCACACCGAAACTCGAGTAACACACTGGACCACAAAAACTCGAGTAACACACCACCTGGTGGTCTTCTTCATGCGAAGTCTCCTCTCGCGTTGGTTTCGAGGGCTTGCGACCGGTTCCTAATTCCTCGATCTCCGGCGCCATGAGGTAGGTACTGAGCCTCCGGGAGCTGACGAGGGCGCATATGAAGCGGTTGACGATGAACGGCAGAAAAAAGAGCGGGTCAGTGAGGAGGTTGAAGAGCGACAGTGCCGTGAAAGTGATACCAGGCGAGAGTATATTTCCTGTGATGCTTGTGAAGGAACCAAATGCCTGTAGGAAACAGAGACAATCCCCATATCGAAGGAGAAAGGTGGAGTTATAGAAGACATATTAATTAGTCATGAACCCATATGCCGGGTAGTTACGAGATATAACATATGGATACATAATATGATCGGACGCACTACAGCTGCAAATACAAATACACACACACACACACACACACACACACACACACACATACACACTTTTTGTCCCTCAATGATCTTTATTCTTCCACACTTAAACATGAAAAATAAACATTCTGTCAACTTGTAAAACTGGATATTTGACACACGGTATTCCAGTCATCAAAAATCAATGATAGAAATGGAAAAAAAAAAAGAAAATTATACATCAAACCAGACTGTGGTCATATTAAATCACATGCATTGACTAAAGACCCCACTCCCCTAGCAGCTCTCACAGCTGCCCCTCCTAACCCTGCAATCTATAATTATTTTTTTTTCCAATTCCCTACACTTTCTCTCCCCCCTTGCGCCTGTCAACTTCCCCCATCTTTCTACACACAAACACCTGTCACACACATACACAGCCCCACACATACTAATACACACATAATTATACACACCTATTCTCGCACACATACGCACACACCCACTACACGTGAAAATGTGTACACATACACATACAAATGCGCATACATTATACATACACACACGCGCGCGCGCACATACACGCACAGAGTATATTTACATTCATTCTCTACTTACCACCAGAGTTAATAGAACGGGAACTGCAAAGACCATGGAGACTAGGAAAAAAAAATAGAAACAAAACGTAACATCAGTATTTATCACCGTAAATAATTGTATATGTTCCACAACTGTACAGGTAAAAAAAAAATGTTTTTTTTTTTTTAATGTACTCTCTACATACTATTTCGAGACTATGTAGTACAATGCGTTATGCAAATGTAAGCTCGTACTGCTTGAATGTCATTGGAGTGAGACTTTAAAAGTTAGTACAAGCATTTTTCTAGACAGGCTGACGTTTTGGCGCACAGATTACCGGCATTCTGCAATTATAAATATACATTGTATATACATTTTTTTTTCATGTACCATTTAGTATGTTTACTTCCTTTGGCGATTAAAATACGTCCACCTTGTACCCCGTGGTTCTGAGCGCCTTCATTCAAACAGTGATCCCCCAAGGACACACCGCCAATGTTAAAGGATGTCATCATTTAAAAAGCGAAAGATATCGATGAAATCATCAAGTATCATGCATATGTATTCCTGGACTTTCCACCCAGAGAGTAAGAAGGCGATGTGACGTACAATTGATGGCCATGACGATGTATTCTTTGACAAGATACCCCAGTTCTGTCTCTCGAATCCGTCGGATGGAATCATAAAAGAGTTTCTCCCATCCGTAGAGTTTTAACAGCTTGATTCCCTGGAGCATCTCGTTCGAGAGTTTCAACCGTTCGTCTGCGAAGGTCTGTGCAATGAAGTAGTGGAAAAAAAAAGAATTATCTTCGACAATCTAACCTGTTACCATGACATCCGGATCTTTTTTTTTTCACGTGTCAGTATTCAGAATTTCTTGACGTAATTCGTAGAGAGTTATTTCGGGCTGTAGCTTTCTATTTAGAGGGGAAAATCCCAGAGATGAAGTCATATCCATAGTGAAATGCTCTTATCATTAATAGGTATTGAGCTACGGGAGTTTGACAGTTAGATGTTCATTGTTTTGTTTAATTTCTATACAAATGTCTAATGGCAGATAAATGGCAGGGACCACGACAATATTATGTGTGTACAGTATATGTGTGAGTGAAGTGCGCTCCTTTTAAAAGTTATTGTGAGTACACAACCACAACAGATTTATCAATTGACTCTGGTGATTCACCGCCAACGTAAAGTCCACGACTATTCCACAGTCAGCACCTCAACATTCAAGGCATATAAAGGCGAGATATTGGAAATAGAAGGCAAATATACTAGTGTTTCATTCATGAGAAACACAAGGCCCAAGAGCACAGACGCGACTTTAGGGAAAATAGGCCCACGAACTCGACATGACATCACGAGGCTTAATGCACGTAGTGTTTTGCTCGTGGATATTTTTTTTCCTTTAGGTCGAGTTCATAGGCATTGTCTAATTGGTGTTTAGCTCATGGGTCTGTTTTCCATTGTGTCTGTATAGCTGGTGGTTCTGTTAAAATTGAGTCTAGGTCGTTGGCTATACAGTGTATATGGCTCGTGGGCTGTATGACTCGTAGCCTTTATAACTCGTGGGTGTATGACTTATGGACCTTTTTTTTTTTTTTCCATGTCTAACTCGTGGGCAGTGTGACTCTTGGGTGTTGAGTTCGTGGGACGACCCATACCAAAAAATGAAAAATTCAACAAGAAACGTACACAAAGTTTCATTCCTTTATCAGCTATTTTTTATTCATTGTCTCTTTCAAACCCATGGATATGGATAGGAAATGTACGAGATTTCGAGCCATACCAGAATGCTTTTGAGATATCCCGAGACCTTCGCGCCTATAACAAATTGCACTGGTATTACGAGGAGAAAAAGGGCCGCAGCTATCACAGCTGGATATCCTAGAACAGCAATGATAAGTATAACATTGACGACCATCTGCAAACAAACAGACAAAAACAGACAGACAAACAAACATATTAAAGAAGTATGCTGGAGACAGACGTGTAATGCATGCGGTACATTTGTGGATGACAATTATAACAGAGCACAAAAAGGGAAGGGCAAACTTGCACTAGCGCAGTGCTCTACACGTCAACCAAGATCCAATATATCCCATTCCCATACGTAGGTTATTATGTTGTTTTAACCACCTGTCCATATAAGTGTCCCGTTCATATTCTGTTGCATTGTTACCTTGATGTAGTACAAAACAAATTTGCCACAATTTCGAATAGATTTTCTCATGGAAATCAAAAATCAGTATTGGCATGCTTTTGATTGAGACTCGAGATACTTTGATATATAAAAAAAATCACACTGTTATACCATTATGCTCTATGCCAAAATATGATGGTATGAACGAGCACCTAAGAACACACAAAGACAGACACACAGGAAGACAAAGATATATATACACACACTGTCATTATACCCCGTGTGAATACGCTTGATCCACTATTTCTTTACTTTTTTTCTCTCGCAATTTCCACGTGTAATATTTTAATGGGAATGGGTTCGACTCAAAATGTAAATTGTGATACATTGCATGATTTTATTTTTCCATCATAGAAAAGGAATGTGTCGCAAATCGATGGTTTATAAGAAGGAGGGGGGGGGGGGGGGGGGGGGCAGGGAACCCAATAGGGTGTCTTTACTACCCCCCGAAGAAAGATGACGGTATGAATAGACATCCAAATTGGAACGAAACAATGATCACGTATCTCACCCTTAAAGGAACACACACTATTTCCGTGGCGTACATCCCGTAGAGGAGAACGTTCATGCAATCCACCGACATGTGGTTGGTGATCTGCCCCATGGTCATCATACCACTCGACATCGCGTACGTTGACAGTCTCAGCGACTTTTCGTACACGACAGCCTGCATAGAAGAGTCATCGGTTCTTATGTACCACACTAACATGATTCAATAAGCAAGATACACATGATGCGAAGTGACATTCTTTGCAACATACCAGTATCATCAAAATCAAGGGAAATGAGATTTATCAACATAAAGCGATAAAATGTGTTGATATTCAAAGGCAGTCATTTCATTTTAGGGCACAATGAGGACTAACATGCTGTGACATATAGTGTTTCCCCCTTCTTTTTTGTTGTTGAATAGTTAGCTACTTTATTTTCTTCTTTTACTCCCGTACCATACGCTCATTGGTTCATTGCGAATACAATTATATATATATATATATATATATATATATATATATATATATATATATATATATATATATAGGTGTGTGTATGTATATATATATATATATAGGTGTGTGTATGTATATATATATATATATATATATATATATATATATATATATTCTTTTTTTTTAATGCCAACCAGATAACTAAATATAAAAATTGTATTAAAAATACTTGGATATTGATTTTAAAAAATGTTATGAATACATCTAATGATGCGTCTAGTATTTCAAAAGTACGATGGGGTAACACCTCAAGTATCAATGTTACCCGCTGGCATGGCTTAAATTTTAGATGTTTTTTTTTAATTGATCGAGAAAAAAAATCATCACTAAATATCCCTTATCTATATATAGTAATCAAATGTGTTTCATGATTTTGATATACCTAATCCTAAAACCATATGTTTGAACCCCACATAACAGTATATCCCCAAAAACATTACAACGGGACCCTCGGCAATGTTATTTTTAAAAATAGTGAAACAATCCAAATACAAATTCAGGGTATGAAATTATAACTCATTGCCCACATGTTACAGAAAACCCCATTCGATTTGCTTCAGTGGTCATAGAGAAATTAGGAATTTTGTAGAGGATGTCGGGAATCTCTTCCCTCCAAGTTCTGTCTATTATTCACACACAAGAGCATTGAATTGCTAAAATCGGAAGAATCAGGCTCATGACATGCTTTACAACAATCTACATTTCTCTGTGACCATCTGCAAAATAGAGCTAAGATGCTATATGTTAAGACCCTGAAGTAGCACTTAGACAGGTTGATCATATTGGGTGTTATCAATGCGAAATCTGATTGTACGTTTTAGGGGACATACTGCAGTGTATCCCCCAAAATATTACAAGCAGATTTTCGCATTGAAAACACCCAATATGATTACGTTTTTTTAATGCTGCTTCAGGGTCTTAAAAGATAACATTTTAGCTCTATTTTGCAGAAATCCCCATTCGATTTGGTTAAGCGCTCACAGAAAAATGTGGATTGTTGTAAAGCATGTCATGAGTCTGATTCTTCCAAGTTTAGCACTTCGATGATCTTGTGTGTGAATAATAGACAGAACTTGGAGGGAAGAGATTATCGACATCCTCTACAAAATTCCGTATTTCTCTTTGACCACTGAAGCAAATCGAATGGGGTTTTCTGTAAGATGTGGGCAATGAGTTATAGTTTTATACCCTGAATTTGTATTTTAGATTGATGCAAATTTCTAAAGATATCACTGCGGAGGGCCCCGTTGTAATTTGTTTTTGAACATACGGTATAATGAAGCAGTAACTAAGATTATTTATAATTTGAAAGAAGGGAAAATCTCAGGTATTTATTAAAAGTATACATTTCCCCAATAAAAGATTCCTTCGCACATATTATTAACCTATCACTCACAACTGGACTTGTACCAATATGAAGATAGCAAAAGTTACTCCTATATATAAGAAAGGGGAAAAGAATGATGCTAACATTTAAATACCCATATCTGTATTAACTTCGGTTTCCACATTTTGGGAAAGAATAATATGTATCCGAACCGTGAATTTTTTTAATGTGAGTAATATATTTACAAATTTTCAGTTTGGATTCAGAGAAAATCATAACATCACACACGCGTTATCTATCGTTGTGGAGAACATTGTGCATGCACTCGATACATGTTCGCATACAATAGGCATCTTCCTGGACTTTTCCAAGGCTTTTGATACAATAAATCACAAAATACTTCTCTCCAAATTATCCCATTGCGACATACGTGGAAAAGCTTTGCATTCTTACAGGCTGGCCTATCTATTTGGACACTTTCATTGACAGACCTCATCCATTTAGTGAGACATTTATTGTTCCTTTATGTTGACATTCAAACTTGAAAAAAGTGCAATTTGTCATTGTTGTCTTTAAAGTTCATGTGTTCAGTCGTGCATAACATTTGTCAAAATAATTAGGTATTAATGAAAAGAGGAAGAATCACTGTAAAAACATCGGTGTTAGATTTAACACCACGGGCGTTAAATCTAACACCGATCAAACTTCAATAAAGGACCACACCCACAGGTGTTAAAAATGCACTGTGATGGTGTTGAAAAGTGTTCACCTGACACTTCGTGGTGTTAATTTGACACTGTACCTGGTGTTATTTTGACACTGTACTGGTGTTAATTCAAAAATGACACCACATGGTGTTGATTCGATATTTGTTGGTGTTAATATCAATGGTTTAACACCCGTCCAGCTTCAATAAGAGACCACACCAGCTGGTGTTACTTTGGTGATAAATTTATTTTCACATTTTTTCAAAAATCGAGTATTTTATTGTAAAATTCTTGATCGCCTTGTTTAAATTAAAAATCAACAAGAAGTGCAGTTACTAAGAAACTCTTCAAAAAACAGTTTAAAATTTGGAAATGACACCCGGAGGTGTTGATTTAACACCATAAATGAGCACCGAAAATTTAACACCAGCTCGGTGTTCACTATTTAACACCGGACTTTTTACAGTGATTCTTCTTTCCTCACAATTAACATTGTGCTCTCCATAGCTGGGAATTATGAAACGGTAGCCCTCCAAAGTTGGCCCTATCTTTTTTTATATACGCACTATATATATCAATGACCAAAAGGTACAACGGTATATACATGAATTTAAAGGGACTGTACAGTACTGGTTGAGGTAGGGATTCATATTTTGAACATTCCTAAGTGAGATAATGAAAAGCCTCTTATGAAATATGAAAGAGCATGTAATTTTAAGATGGATTCAACGTTTATTTGATGAAAATTGGTTTTCAAATGGCTGAGATATCCAAAAAAAGTGCTAATAATATAAGGCGACATGCCCCAACTTTATTAGCATCTCTTTGTTTCACTTTGTTTTTGGATATCTCAGCCATTTCAAAACCGATTTTCATCGAATAAACTTTTGATACCCTTTAGAACTGCATGCTCTTTGACATCTCATAGAGTGGTTTCTGAATACCTCACAAAACGTTAAGAGCTAAATCTTCACCTCGACCAGAACTGTACACACCCTTTAACACAAACACATCTCATTATTTATGTTTATTGGTGTTGCTGTTGTTCTCTTTTCAGTTTTCAATGTCCTAGAAAAGCTTAACTTTTTAGTTTTAGTGGAACACTCTCTTCCATCGTTACGATTATTTTTTTTTTGTTACCATTAAAAAAAAGTGTGCATTGTTCCTTTTTTTTTTCGCTGTGATACCATTCATACATAATTTATATCTTATATTGTGTTCAATGATTTGCCCTTCCCAGTTGGATGAAAGTCAAATTTACACATATGCCGCTTTGTATATTTTGTTGATGGAAAGAGAGTAAACTATTGAATTGAAATGAATTGAATATCAATAATTTCACCTGAAGAGCAGAACGAGCATGTAATCCTTCAAGTGAAGAAATGTACATGGCGTACTGCCCGAAAATGGTGCGAATCGACGTCAAAACGAACACCGCAGCGACGAGCACGTACGCGTTGGAAAAGAACTCTTTTACCGTCATAGCATGGGGACTCGTAGTCTACGAAGAAAGAGAGAAAAAGAGAAAAATGAATGAATATATATTTCTAATTTCCACACGAGGAAGATTTTGCATTTCAGACCTGAAATTCAGCGATCTGGTGCTCACTTGTGGTGAAAATTTTGTTTTCTTTTCTTCAAAAAAACAATAAGAAAATGAAATATTCACAATATATTATTGAATGACAAAATCGTGGTATTTCAGCTCTTGCTGTGCGATATCACTGTGAAGGACTACTAAATAATGGGGCCTATCATCGGCGTAGACAGGATTTGATCTAAGGAGGAGCGTTATGTGAGGGAACGAATCAAGCGAGGGGGGAGGGTATGGTAGGGGGTTTCCTTCTCCTACGGTGAAATCTCTTTGCGTTGAAAATTTTGACATTTTTCAGTCCAAAAACTGCCGTTTGTATCTATATTCTTCGCTTTGGAAATTAAGGGGGGCACACCAGGCGCAACTGCTGTCAATCACTGGCAGCAACATCAGGAGAATGGCATATTGATTAAATGCGAGCGAGTGGAGCGAGCGAGCATGAAAATTTTAACATTTTACAGTCTAAAAACTGCCGTTTGTAGCTATACTTTTTCGCTTTGGAAATTAAGGGGGGCCGCATCAGGCGCAACTGCTGGCAATTACTGGCAGCAACATCAGGAGAATGGCATAGCAGTTAAATGCGAGCGAGCGGGGCGAGCGAGCTTGAAAATTTTGACATTTTACAGTCCAAAGACTGTCGTTTGTGGCTGTATTTTTTCGCTTTGGAAATTGTATTATGGGGGCACACCGGGCGCAACTGCCGGCAATCGGGCAGCAACATCAGAATGGCATAACGATTAAATGCGAGCGAGCGAAGCGAGTGAGGAGCTTGAAAATTTTGATATTTTACAGTCCCACATGTCCTTTGTGGCTGTACTAATATTTTTTCGCTTTGGAAATGAAGGGGGGGGGGGGGGCGCACCGGGCGAAAACTGCTGGCAATTACTGGCAGCAACATCAGGAGAATGGCATAATGATTAAATGCGAGCGAGCGAAGCGAATGAGCTTGAAAATTTTGACATTTTCCAGTCCCCAAAACTGTCGTTTGTGGCTGTATTTTTTTCGCTTTGGAAATTAAGGGGGCGCACCGGACAAAAACTGTTGGCAATTACTGGCAGCAACATCAGGAGAATGGCATAATGATTAAATGCGAGCGAGCGAAGCGAGCTTCAAAATTTTGACATTTGACAGTCCAAAAACTGCCGTTTGTAGCTATATTTTTCGCTTTGGAAATTAAGGGGGCGCACCGGGCGAAAACTGCTGGCAATTACTGGCAGCAACATCAGGAGAATGGAATAATTATTAAATGCGAGCGAGCGACGCCAGCGAGCTTCAAAAATTTGACATTTTACAGTCCCCAAACTGCCGTTTGTAGCTATATTTTTCGCTTTGGAAATCAAGGGGGGCGCACCTGCTCACAATCACTGGCAGCAACATCAGGAGAGTGGCATAGCGATTAAATGCGAGCGAGCGAAGCGAGCGAGCTTGAAAATTTTGACATTTTACAGTCTAAAAACTGCCGTTTGTAGCTATACTTTTTCGCTTTGGAAATTTAGGGGGCACACCGAGTGCAACTGCCGGCAATTACTGGCAGCAACATCAGGAGAATGGCATAGCGGTTAAATGCGACCGAGCTTGAAAATTGTGACATTTTACAATCCAAAGACTGCCGTTTGTGGCTGTATTTTTTCGCTTCGGAAATTAAGGGGGCACACCGGGCACAACTGCCGGCAATTACTGGCAGCAACATCAGGAAAATGGCATACTGATTAAATGCTAGCGAGCGAAGCGAGTGAGCTTGAAAATTTTGACATTTTCCAGTCCTAAAATCTGCCGTTTGTAGCTATATTTTCGCTTTGGAAATTAAGGGGGCGCACCGGGTGCACCTGCTGTCAATCACTGGCAGCAGCATCAGGAGAATGGCATAGCGGTTAAATGCGAGCGAGCGGAGCGAGCGAGCTTTAAAATTTTAAAATTTTACACTCCAAAAACTGCCGTTTGTAGCTATATTTTTCGCTTTTGTTTGTCCCACTTTTATTTGAGAACCATCCCCCCCATCGACGCCTCTTAGGTTGCTTTTGTTAAGTGAAAGATCTGCTGCACACTCTTTGATAAATTAGGGAATATACGTCTATGTCAAAAGTGTACAAAGTTTATCCCTTATCCTGTATAGCGGACCTTTTGCATGTTCATGATTGCAATACAACGATCTGGTGCATAGTTCTGGCGATATTTGGACAATTTTCCATTAAGAAAGTTCGAGATTTGTCCTCATCTCGGGAATTGCTTGGGGGATAAAGGATTTGTCTATCTAAACACTTCCTTTGGGGCGGGGCAAATGCCCCTTTGCCCCCCCATAGATTCGACGTCCCTGATTTTCCCTTGGCATGCCCATAGATGTATCCTGACTGAGTCATCAGTCACTGTCGTTTCTCAGGAATGATTCAGGAAATGGAGGGGATTCAATTATGGCGATAAAGTTGTTGTTATTGTTTGTTTGTATGTTTTCGTACATATTTTGCAGATGGTCCCCAGTTACTCGCGTCATAGCATGTTTACATGTAGACCTATACTATTTGACGTTGTCAACGCCTGAGCCATACCTTACAGTGTATGTCGATGTTACTTTCTTCGAGAGCGAGCGAAGCGAGCGAGCGCTTGAGAAAATTATACATTTTCCTACAAGATAGAATACTGTTCAGCTCTGTTACCTGTCTGAAGGCCGGCATACAAACGTCATGCAATATGCCAAAATTAATACAATCACATTTCTGCTTCCTCCATTTTTCCCCTCAAAATTCAGGGGGGGGGGATGATTGTACAGGCCATCCCCCCTCCTCCATTTCGGGGGGGGGGGGGATATATCCTCCCCATCCCCCCCGGGATTTACGCCTATGCTTGCTATACATCAAAATGATATTTGTGGTAAACACCTCGCAACATGAAAGCCATGTACGGTCTTGATAACGGAAATTTACTCACGATACAACTAAAATCACATGATTCAAGATGATGAGTTCACAAGATGATTGCTTCAAAGGGCGAAATCTAAACTCGGTAAATCTTAGAAGAACACTGTTGGGATTAAAATGCAAACACTGATACTGAGGGATTGTTAGGCAATCGAAAACCAAAGCATTTTGTGCTAGGATGCATATCCACAAAGTTTAGGAAGCTCAACTTTTTATCACTTGAAGTGGTCGAAAAACCCGATACTCAATACCAAGAACGTCTGTCTATATGTCCCAGAAAATCATTTCCATTAGCATACTTGAAAAAAAAAAAAACATTGTGCCTTGGTCTGCTTGAATGCAACAAGCAATGGAGTGCAACAATATCTGCGTACGAATAACTTCTCTGAAGCCTGCTGTCTGATACAAAAGTGCACGACTCCGGGTTTTGGAATTTCTGGTGATTAATCACTATAGCACCCTTGAGGTTTCCAACAACGCAGCGCCCTGTGTGGAGGATTAGACAACGAGATATTTTGCCGTGTTCTTTACCTCCTTCACTTTGTCTTCGGGCTTTGAGTAAGTGTTTTCTACGTAGTCGACAATGGCGACGATGGCGAAACGGCTGACGAGACCTATCATGTCGGAAACTATCTTCAGAATTGAAGCTAGGATGTACGTTGATCGATACGTTAGCCACATAGTCTTGAAAACACTGAATTCTTTTCCAAGTGCTGAACACTTTTCCTGTTGTGACAAATAGAAAAAAAAAAACAACATCAAACAAAACCCGCTCAACTAAAACTCGTATTTTTTTTTTTCATTTTCAAATTATTGGAAGGTGTGTATGTAGCTTGAAAATGGGGAGAATATACAGGATAGTATTTTTCGGTATGTTAAAACAAAATCTCCGCTGACCACGGTTTTCCATGAACACTAAAATGTTACTCACAGCACTTTGCCATTTATCATCTGTAAGCATGATAGAATTCCTCAAAGGAAGTTTCTTCCTCTTTAGACAAACACCTATCTTAATGACATGTAAAAAAGACAACTTAAAAAGGGATCTATACTAACTTTAGATTAGTAAATTGAATTTGAAATAAATCAATTACAAATTGAAATCGAGTGCAAGACAGTACGGTTTATGGAAAACAGAACCTTTAGCACACCTTTTCTCTGGCCAGCATTCTCTTGAAGCGTTTGTGGTTATATGCCGCGGCATGAATCTCCGGAACTTGCCCCAGATCCTCCATGTCTAGGATCTTCTTGGAGCCGAGCTTGAAGAGCCAATTTTGCCACCAGTAGGAGACCTCGGAGGGCAGGCTGGAATACTCGGCGAAGAATTTCAGATCAGATTGACCCAAGTCGAGCAGATTCGCCTTACCATTTCCGTGATAGCAAAAGCAACTTGCCTATACAGAGTTGGAGCAGGGTTAATAACAATGCACCAAGGGTTAAAGTGACAAGTAAGCGTCTTTGAGAGAGAGGGGAAAAAAATCTTCTCAATAAAACATTATTTAAAACAATGTAAGTGAAAGCGAGGCAGCATGATATTGAAAGTGGACATCTTTTGATGGGCGACATGAACTTCCAGATAAATTTGATTAACGTGACTTTTCGTCTTTAGCGTTTTGATATATTTCTATACCGCGCGGGAAGTATATCCTTTCATCTTAAATGATGAAATAAAAAACAAAACAAAAAACCCTCTCCTCATGACTATTCTAAAAGTATCACATCATCGAGCATGTTGCATCGTTGCACATCGTCCTACAAAAAGGTATATGGGAATTGCTTTTCAAATAAAAAGGTACAAAGAACCATGATATCCTGGTCTATTGTGTGTGACACGAAATAAATGACAATTTCTACGCTGTAGTGTCGCCTTTGTCACGTGATCATGACAACTGATTTGCCGGTGCTCCTATCATCCTGTGGGGACACTCAAATTCTCCTTATTTTCCACGATTCGTCTAATCATTTTTTTTTTTTTTTTTTTTTTTACAGTGGGTAAGGAAAGGAGCAAACGAAAGTCTTCTTCAGTAATCAAAGATCACCTTTGTTAAAGCGAAATTAGTTTTGTTGTTGTTGTTGAATTATCTGTTTCAGGAGACGTCTCTTGAAGCATTGAATTCTTGTGAGCAAGCAAGCATCCACGAAATATACAGCTTTAGAGGGATTGTATAGTTTTGTTTGACATGGAGGATTCAGATGTTAACTTTTTGCGAGATAATTAAAAACCACATATGAAATATTAAAGAGCATACAGTTCTAAAAAGAAGATATCTAAAGTTCATATAAAAATCGGTTTTGAATCGGTTTTGAAATGGCTGAGATGAATATCCAAAAACAAGTTAAACAAAGTGGTCCTAGTAAAACGTGGGTCCCACCTTTTATTTTGATATCTCTTTGCTTATGGATATCTAAGCCATTTAAAAACCAATTTCCGTCAAATAAACTTTGAATACCTCCTATAGAATTGTATGCTCCTTAATATTTCATTTCATAAGAGGTTTCTCATTATCTCGCTAAAAAGTTCTAAATCTGAAGTCGCTAACATCTGAAGCAAAATTATACCATCCCTTCAAGTATCCTCTCCTTAGGACTGGGCATTTGAGGATGAATTGAGTGTCTTGCCTATCGGGGCAGAACCGCTGCAGGCAGGGGAATCAAACCAGGAACAGGGGGAATATCGCATTTGATATAGCCAGTTTCCCTTTCAACAACACAGCTCCTCAACAATTTAAGTTTCATTTTACACTCTTGTTATCACGTTATCATGGGAAAATTATCCCACAACTGACGGGTATCACTTCATTTACAACTTGATAATCTTTAGACATATCTTAGTTGCTCTCTCTTTTCAGAATACCTCTCTGTCTTCTGTGTTTGGGCCAGTGTTGTCAGTTTTGCCATTTAAAATAAAGCACAAAGCATCGTTCTCATTAAACTGTGTTGACAAAACCCATACATAGCCAGTGCGGAAATTAATGGACGTTTTAAGCCTTTTTTTTTTGTATTATCATCACTCTTACATTCTTTTTTTTTTTTTTGTCATAAAACGTAGACCTGGACTGGGGCCAATGTATGTACCCAAACTACAACGTAAAGTTCAAGTCACTGACATCCAAGTTGGGCAATAGACAAAAATTGGATTTCTGGATGCATAGTATAGCATGTAAATAGTCAAATCTGAAGATAATGATATGGTGAAAAGAGAGCGGAGATATGGTCTTAATGTTGTCATAGAGGTTTAAAAAAAATTATGATTTCAACACAAGTAATTATTACACACAGACGAGAAAGTGATGCGTGGGACTTTGAAAGGAGTCTGCACCTTGTGATATTTATGACGATCCCAATTTCACCCACCAGTTGGGTTTGGTATATCCGTACACGTTGTTTTTTCCCCTACTTATTGTTCTACTCCATTCATTTCGGAAATGATTATCCGAATTTTAAATCATGGGCAAGCCACATCACTGTGCTCCGTGTAAATTTGAGGAGAAAAAAAAGAAGAAGCTACAAATGTTGACGGTGAAGAGTAATAGAGTAGAGTGCAACATTAGAAGAAGATACATTGTACTTACTGATAGGAAGTAGACCTCATTTAGAAGTAAGACAATGTATACGATTAGAAGCCCGATGGTTATGTCGAATCGAAGGATTTGGAAGCTGTCTGTTCCAACTTCGACGTAGTGGTACAGACGATACGACATCGTTGATACCGACGTCGCCCAGAAAAGGAGCAGGAACCACGACAACCGTTTCATCCGCCAAATCTCGAGGGAGTGGTAATAGGCAGACGATACGAGAGCCGAGACGAGAAGTGCCACACCGCTAAGATACAGATGGGGGTGGCTGGTGTTTCCCCAAGTCCTGTACAGGGCCTCGCTCATTGCTCCCTCCGATAATGCCGCCAGGGTGAGGACGAACAGGACGAGGCTCACGATCCACCGCAGCTCGTGGCCAGGATAGCGCACGAGATACTTCCCCGGTCGATCCTGCTGTCTCCTCCAGCATGACGCCAGAATCAAAATCAAAATGGCCGCAACCGAGAAGACCGCGGAGGGCAATGCGACGACGGCGTCGGCGAAACACTCGCCCGTCAGGAACGGATCATCTGTGGCATTCTCGGTTGCATTCACGTCGCTGGCGTTTCTGCCGCAAAACCATTCCCATTTTCCCGGCGACATGTCAAACCGGCCTTTCAATGATAACCTGAAAATTGGGCAGAGACTGATTGATTAGAATGACATTTTGCTGTGGCTTGTTACACGAGATAACACCCATGATTTACTGAAACGAAGCATAACACGTTCTCTCCAGAGCCAGTGCATTTCTCCTCCTATAGTGAAGTCAAGTTAGTATGTCACAATTTATGTTTAATCAATTGTGACATTACACCAATATTTTCAGTGTATGTTTATCTTTCCCTAATCTGGAGTGAAGTATGTCACAATGTTTAATCAATAACTGATGCATGGCAACAATATTTTTAATGTTACATTTGATTTGACAACTTTCTTGACATTCTTCTCAACATCGTATGCAGACATTCTAATTACAACATTACAACATTGTTGTCTACTACAGGGGCGGATCTAGGAATTCCGTGAAGGGGAGGCGCAACTAATATTTCTGGTGCCACTTCCGGGTTTCATTTCATTTTTGTTTCTTTTTATTTCTTTTGTTTTTAACGACAAATAAAGGGGAGGGGGAGCGTGCGCCTCTTGCGCCCTCCCCCCCCCCCCCCCCCTCTGGATCCGCCACTGTACTATGCAACAGAGGGCGGTTCACCATGAAATTAGTCATTTTTGAACACACACTGAGCTTTACTTAACATTTTGACTTGTTCGCTTTCACACAGATAGAGAAAACTTCAGCTTAAACTGAACTCGTCTGACCAATTCATTCATTTTCTAATTGGCCGAGGCGGAAAGCGTGAGCTTGAAATTTTCCAGAACTGGGCGCATTTTTATGGCATTATGAGTTAGTTACATTCATATCGGGTATTTTGTACGTGGATGGAGGGAATATTACCTACAACATACCTAAGCCCCGATTTAAGCAAGCAGTCTTTATTCGTCGCAATTGAGTTTGTTGTCAGAGAATTTGTCATGCAGGAGTCGAGTGCCACAGATAGAAGCCTTTACGGATAAATTCATCGATGCTGCATGTGATTATAACGTGGTTACAGAGCGTTGCACCGAAGGTTCGTAATTCCGAAAATGAAACTATGTTCGTTACTCCAAAGGATCGTTAATCTGAAAAGAAACGAGATCGTTATTACGAAAAAAAAAATGAAATGAACTTCTTTTAGTAACAAAACTCGATATAGTCATTAAAAATAGCTGGTATTACACAATTAAAACTGAATCAAAACACGCACACACACTTGCATACATGCACACAGACACACACAAACACACAAAAACTCAAACGATATACACACTTAATGGCAAATTGGAATAAAATCGTAATTTTGACTGTTTAATTGACAAAAAAAAATTCTCCTCCTTCGTGCGCCCCTCCCATTCCTCTTCTAAATCATGCATGCGGGAAGTGCCATGAATGCATTATACTGACCATCCCCTTTTATGAATCCATTGGTATATACGCCTCTGGTTATAACAAAACTGCTCCTGCACCCTCATGATATTACTCGACAAAAACCATGATGATACTCGCCCTCCTAAGGGTTCGCCATCGATTTTTTGTTGTTGTTGATTGATGAACCTTCAAAATAGCGAATCTTATTTTGTTTTCGATGCAACGAATTTTCAGAATAACGAACCATACCATATTTCATTTTCGGATATAAGAACCTTTGGCGGAATAATTAGACTTCGAAGCAATGCCACAAATATTCTGATAAGCGAACCCTATATCACTTTCGAGTAAGAGAATATATCGGCGGAGGGAATGTGTGTGCTTCGGAATAACAAACCTCACATCATTTTCGGATTAACAACCTTCGGATTGACGAACGTCATCCTATTATACAGTGAGATTCCAAATTGCAGATCATTGCAGAGTATCATTCTGATAATGATAGGAAAACCATTCAAGGATGTTTCTCCATGTTCAACATGAATGTAAGCACTATTTAGTTACTTATTCAGCAATGTCCACGCAAAAAAAAAAAAAAAAACCAAACAAACACACACTCCGGAAAAAGGCTTGTTCTGGACAGACGAAGAACATTAGCAACCGCCGTAGCATATAAAGTGGGTTTCTGGGTGAGTGACTGTTTTGTCCTTCCAGGGAATTTCAGGTATTGGTATCACTAAAATAGCACGAAGAATCTAGGTACATTTTTGTTGCTTTTTTTTTCGTGTACACTACTAATTGTAAACAGCCTTGAATCTTAAAAAGATACAGCGCAAGTCGAAGCCATAGTCCTTTAAATTAAAGGACGAATTCATCCAAATATGTTTGGATTGAGTGAATGCAGTAATAGTAGAACACATCAGTGAAAATTTGAGAGTCAGTTCAAAAGTTCCAGTGCCACCATCGCTGGATGAGGAAACTACACAGCGTGTGACATCACCGCTGGACAACGATATACCAGTAGTGTATACATGAAGAGAATTTCAAAAAAATTCATTTTTACGGAAAGTATATACACACCCCCTCAACTTGTTAGGGGATACGAGTTAAGAGAAGCATTGAACACATTTCATTCCTTTCTGAAAGAGGTAAAGAGGTAAGTCAAGCGCTCTTTCATTTGCAAGGAAATATGAAAATATGTTGAACTCTAGCTGTTTTATCATTTCTTTATTTCGTTGTCCTGCGTGACGTCATAAACAGCCTAGTCTTCTCATCCAGCGATGATGGCAGGAACTTTAAAAACTCATAAAGTACTTTTGAACGCATGTGAATCCGATTTCCCTCAAACTCTCACCGATGTGTGCTACTGACATTGCTGCATTCACTCAATGATATTCATGCATTCACTCAATGATATTCATACATACCTATATACCTAACCTATGGATACCAACATGGATGATTCTGAACGCAGGCTTTAAGCCAAATTGTCGCCATGGAAGTAAAAAAATTGGGAACTTCACAAGCAGCACAATTTGTCGCCAGTCGACAAATTATGCAGGGGCGACAATTTGTGCCTTAACAATATTGCTTTGTTTTGGATATCTCAGCCATTTCGAAACCAATTTTCAACAAATAAAATTTGGATTCCTCTTACATATGCTCTTTCATATTTCATGAGGGGTTTTTCATTATCTGAAAAAAAAAGCACTCAAAACGTTAGAAACCTAAAACCCCACCTCAACCGATCAAATTGCCGTTACCGTGCCATCCCTTTAACCACTTGACTGCTGTTGGCTTAATTCACACCCATACCCCCTGGTGCTGAGCAACTTTCGGGGAATATGACATGTTTGAGTACATTGGTTATGAATCTGTTTTTTACCTTCATTTTTCATTTTTTCATCATAATTTTTATTTTGTGGAAGAAATTATTGAATATAATTTATAGAGGTATAAAAATACAAATTCTACTCACCCAGTCATGTCATCCTGGATGTCCTGGAAGCAAACAATTCTAAATGGAATTCAATTTCTGTTTGATGAAAATTGGATTTGGAAGTTACTGGGATATCCAAAACAAACTAAAACAGAGCGATCCTAATAAAAGGTGGGTCCCACCTTCAAAGGATTGCTTTGTTTTGTATATCTCAGCCATTTCAAAACCAATTTCCTTCAAATAAACTTTGAATTACTCTTAGAATCATATGCTCTATCATGTTTAATAAGAGTTTTCTCATCATTAAAAAAAAATCATCATGAAAAAACGTTTGAAACCTCAAGCCCCATCTCAACCGGAACTATATCATCCATTTAACATTAAGAAAGGTGTTTCACTACTAAACATGAAGTGCCGTTATATTGCAATGGTATTTCACTCAACGCCAGTATGCCATGCAGCATCAAAGGCCTGGGAAAGACTGACACTACTACCGTGACGAATATTGCTGCTATATAATGGTAAGATCACCCACAAAAAGGCCTTGGATCCATCCAGCTTATATCTGTGTGCAAAAGAGTCTAATTTTTTTTACACAAGAGGTATGCTAACTATACCACAAAATTCAAAGACATGGGTGTTTAGTGCGTGTTGACGTACCTCGTTATATGTGAAGCCGTGGAGTACTGGAGCAGTAATAGAAAAGACAGAGGTACTAGTAGCTGTCCTGTAATTCCGTGCAGCGTCCTGTCGAGGTTTATCCAGCAAGTCTCAGTGTAAGTCGTTGTAACCGCGGTCTCCTTTCCTACCCATTAGCCCATAGTGATAGCACTTAAGCAAACATTGGTCTACCTTGGTCTGACGAACCAAGATCTTCGTGGATGAAAGCAACGCAGTGGTCTTGCATGACTGGATCTTCAGAAGAGGTATTCTTTGCGTTGCAAGTAGTGCGTAAGTCAGAACATCCCATTGAATTAGGATTGAATGTCATGCAAAGTTTTTGTGCATCCATCAGTGGAGATACCGAAATCAACAAAAGCAAAATCGGCAAGTTCGAGTAAGCTAAACAAACTTCAAATACCCCAAATAATGTACAGAATAATTGTTGTATAGGTGCTGTCATGAGCTTCTGCTTGGAAAGAGGAAGCTCAAATGTTATTATTTGTTGTTGTTGTTGTTTTTTTTTTTTTGGGGGGGGGGGGTGGTATAAAGTTTTATATTCCTTCTGTGAGCAACTCTACCAAATAAGAAAAGGTAAAGTTTATAGGTAAAAAGAGCATAACACTGCACAATCGGTTCTGGTGATATTTAAACAGGCAACTGTACTGTTAGTGCCTATATAGCCAAAGAAATTATCCAAGGTTGATAAAACGAGGTCCTCAACCAAGCATCAAACAACAAACAAACAAACAAACAAACAAAAAACCGGGCATACATAGGTCTCCATACAGACAGACGGACAGACAAAAAAGAAATAAAACAGGTAAGAGGTGCTGTGATACTCAACATTGAATTGCACATTATCGTCAAGATAAACGTCGTACCTAGATCTGCATTAAAAACGACTTAATCATTACTATTCAACTGGTTTTTAGTGATATAGTTTAATGCTTATCACGTTTGTGAAGGATATTCTTGTACAGAAAGACGACCTCAACACAATACCTTGAATTATTAATTCAAGCATCCTGTGAAAACAAAACATTTCCTCCAAAGTGCAGGGAATTCAATAATAATTTTATGTTCAATTCTAGACAAAAAAAAAGAAACTAATGTTCTAGATAACAACATATAACATTTCGATTTGATCTTGAGTAACATCCTAGTTTGAAACGTTTAGACGAATGACTAAGACAAATTCATTTAAACGAATGATAGAATCAAGAGGAATAAACGACGAAATTGAAATACAATCAGATATATAGGCTCATCGTATTCATTGTGTAAATTTATTACAAGTCCAACACTTCAATAATCATGACATTAGATACTTATACATTGCTTCGGTTGCTTAATCGAAATTACGATACAGTCGATGAAATTCAGTGGTGATACATCTTTAGTTTTTTTTTTCTTCCATGCTCAAATGAACATCGCATAATACCTGCAAATTTAAGTGTATACGTGTCACAGGTTCCATGTACACTGTATACTATCTGTATCTATACATTTTATATTACTACAAGTAGTATGTTATTTTTACAGGTTGCAAACATACACAAATGTCAACTCCTATTTTCAACTGTTCTCCCATACATTTTTGTATTGTCCAAATACACAGTCTGACACACACATACACACACACACTCACACGCACGCACACACACACACACACACACACACACATCTTCAAAAACACCTTAAGTCTTCCACGCACAATATACGTTTATACCACTCTCATTTTAGAGCCGTACCTAATTTTTTCCCTTTCGCGCCATTTTCCCCCATGTTGCAGACAGTAATATAATGTTTTTCCATCGTAAGCCGAAGTTCTTTAGGCCTAGATGCAATCGCCTCTTCTCCCAGGAGTTCTTTTGTGTCGTAGACCTTGTCTCTGTACCGGTTGGGTAACTTTGCGTTGTATAGTGCTCGCTCTGAACAGATTTCCGTGCTTTATACCAGCAGAGCTTTGTTATACTGTACCATACAGAGCTACACGGTGCTCGAGTCTGCGTTTATAATACACCGACCTGTACTGTAGTTGTCTCAGGTTACGTGTGTGCACTATGTCTATCCTGTCCTGATTCGCACCCTCGTCGGTGGAAACTCACTGGAAATCCAAGGTGATCACGGCCATACATGACCTATACCAATCTGTTACACTTCACTGTCAATTTAACGGGGGGGGGGGGGGGGTGGATTTCTTCTTCCACATCCATGAACAGGGAGCTGCCACGATTGATGGAGACGATGATAGCATAATGACTGTTTTTTTTTTTTTTCGGTTAGGACCTACATCTTAATTTTGACGTTTTCATCAGAATATGCCCTCAAGTCCACTAGTTTACAGAACGCGTGTCAATCATAAAAGAAGAAGGAAAAAAGAAGTTGTTTGAAAACAAGGATCTTAACCTAAAAATATATTTCAGTATCAGTGTGTTAAGGTAACTGCTATTTCCAACCTTAGCTAGTAAACTGTACTTTCATAGCTAGTGTTAAAACAACAAAAAAGAAAGAAACACCCTTAAAAAAAGGGTCATGACTTGTTGTCGGACCTACAACATACTATATGATATATAAAAGCATGTATTAAAGTCATGTTCAGAATTTGCAAACATCAGAGAATGAAAAAAACAAAACAAAAACAAACCCAAATGCTGAATACATAAAAAGACAAATGGTCATATAGTGCATGTGCAGGTGACTTAATTCACATCTACTCTAGAATCGCGTGCTTGTTGTCATACATTCTAACGTCGACTCTACCCTCCGATAAATTTCGTATTAAAGGGAACGCACAGCAAGTAGGCCTAACTGTGCTATTAAATCGTGCATCTTTTCGAACTTGCATTTTAAATCTTGATTCACTATGAAATCTCTAGTCTTGCTGTTGCTTTCATGTCTTTTCTATTGATTTGCATGTCAACAGTATGCCTACTGGATAATGTACACACCGCAAGACATCGTCACATGTCTATAATGTGCCTAACTTTCATAGAGATCAGTGGATCGCAATCTTTGAACTTTGAAATTTGTTGAAAGAAATCTTTTTGAACCCATGCAGAGAGTATAATGAAGGCTTAACATCAACAGCATAACATATTCAAAAGGACATATCAAAATGTCAATGACCATAAAAAGCAAAAACTATGATACTTTAACCCTAGGAGGGAGGGGATTGTTTTTAACATAGCAAAATAGCTTGTGCACTGGAAGCAGTTTAGTGAATATGCAACAAAAAATATGAAGTCATACATAGACCATATTGAGATTGGTGCCTATAGATTTGAATTATAGGATATACATCATTTGGGTATCGGCCGAAGAAGCAATCTACTATATTAACAATCTCATAACAATATCATAATTTTATAAACAAGATATGTCGACATTACACTTCACAAACAGAGCGTAGACAGCTGCGCATGGTTCCCCATATGTTCATTGCATTTTTAACGCTTACAAGATATCGTTATCTCGGTCAAATCGTTCTGAACTTTCACATTCTTAGCGATGCAACACCGTATACCGTTTATCGCAATAATAAACTCTCAAATGATAATGTAATAAATTTCTGATAAAGGATGATTGAGACGTCACACCAACCTTCTTACGTGTATAAAATTGATACTGTTGCATTAAAAGCGTTCAAACTGCTGTAAAACGTAATATGCAAACTGCGATATACAAGTATAAATGAATTCTCTACTAGTGTAAAATTGCCATCTATATGAATTTAATATAAAAATCCATTCAAAGCAGCATTGTTACATGATTGCGTACGATTCGATTCAATAAGAAGTTTATATCACTTCTTGAGACAGAAAGAGTTTTCTATAAGAACGAATTCAGTTTTATTTACAATGCACAAGAGGGTGGTCATCATAGATGTCTATTCGTGACGTCATCTACTCATTCGGGAACCTTCAAGACGTCTCGCAGATACCAGTCCTTCAGTATGACGTAATCATCCTCCTTGCGACGGAAGCTGAACCGCCTTGCTTTCAACTGCCTCCTGATGTCTCGGCTGATCTCCAGCTTCTTTAGTCCCATACAGTAGACAGCGCTGTTTGAACACAAATCGCGAAAAGAAGATCCCACAAAAGGAGTCATAAGAGCAGTACGGGCAATGACAGGTGTTTCGGTACCAACGAGCGTAATACAATAATGTGTATGAAATATTTGGAATATTAATGTATATATGAAATATCAACAAAACTTACATTTTTTTTTTTCAGACAGGGAATGGTCTCCTTTGAATTCATAGAGTCTATAATCCTTTTTAGGCGTATATTCTTTCAAAAGTCCAAATATAAATTAAAATGATAGCCTCCCAAGAAAAATACTTCACCTGAGGTAGAGCAGTAAATGCACCTTACATAACTCATTTCATTTGATGTTGGCTTACTAGGAAACACACCATAACGCATAGAGTCTTTCATGTATCACACAATTTTCAAATTCATTGATTTATACAGTATGATACGATAACTTGTCTAGGTCTTTTTTTTTTCGAGAATTAAAGTCTGAAGGAGGACGCTGTACACAATCATTTTCTGAATCAAAAGTCAGAGAAACGGACAAGAAAAAATAAATTTAAAAGTTGAATGTACCATAATTGCCCTGTACTCTTTTATTACATACAGACCTCATACATGTTGTATCATCTAACTTGGCTGCATCATTGATTACCTGATTCAAAACAGGTTATAGATATACTGATAATCTTATCATCGGTACTTAGCATTTCAAATACAACAATGGTGATTTCAAGATATTTGTCGACCTACCACACCAACAGCGTCTTTAATTGATAGAAGTTTCTTTATCTATTTTTCAAGTAGTATTTTTTTTTTGTTATGGCTGGTTTTTTGTATAATAAAAGAGTGTGAAATAATCTAAGAAGCAATAAAAATTAGGGAATATTATGAGGTTATAGGGCGTCAATATATTTACATAATGTATAAACAAAAGTAATAATATATAGGCAATATATAGGAATGGTTGACTGTACTGTCGCCGAATTGGCAGCTGTATGCTTTTATGTCGAGTGGTATCATTTTGTGTGATTTTATGCGATATGAACATGATTTTTTTTTTCTCTTTTCTTGTTTCAAATTCAGGACCTAAGAAGGGAACGTTGTGGATATCATACCTTGGGTCGTCGTCCGGGATTTTGTTCGTGATGTCTGCGACAAGCGATAAAAAGTTGGAAACACACAACTCTGGATCCCAGAATCCCTGGATAAAAAAAAATCGATCTATCGATCAATCAATCAATGAAATGGCATAGAGAAAAAGGCATGGTATTTATAAGGAAAATATCCTTTCAATATAGGTATAATATCTCCTGTATACAAACACAACCCCCACACACATTATTTTGTATATATATATATAGTATATACATGTAATCAGTCAAACATGTCTATAGCGGCCACCGAAGGGAAACAACAAAAGTGGTCGCTATAGACAGGTTTGTGGCCATTTTGAATTTCAACACTTGCATTTTATATCATATAATATTGCATGTTATGCTTAAAAAAAAAACAACAACCAGCAAATAAGTTTGCATGTGCAGCTGTTATGCTAATTCTTGTTCTGTTGTTGTACAATTCATTTTATTTAATTTTTTTTCTAATTTGTCTGCTTCTGTTCTTGTAATTTTAAAACCAATATTTCAGGCCTGAGGAACTGCTCTGTTTCGTACCAGTTTGCATGAACGGGGCTCACGAATGCCGAGTTCGATGGATATTGATAATATGTGAAGCTTACGTAAATTGCAACAAACAATACCCAGACAAGTACCATAATTATTGTCCTTAAAAGGAACTTAACTATATACTAATCAGTCGTCATTTTAGTAAAATTCTATTAATATTAATAAGATATTAATAGGAGTTGTCTTTGCCCTTGTAGCAGCTATTTACGGCGGCATTACTGAAGCCTAGATCTAATCCAGTAGAACTTCCAGTCACGTTAGTGATTGTGACTGAGCTAGGACTCGGTAGAATTTACGCAATGAATAGAAAAGACATCGTATTCATGGCTGATTATCGGTTCAGCTAAATTTTTGTGGCCGCTATACGCAGGTGGATATTCACCACGGGATACAAAATGAGTGGCTGCTGGCCGCGTTAGGCAGATGGCCAGTATATGAAGGGTCCATAATACAGCAATTTCGTCAGGGGAATTTGTCTGTTTGTATAAGCAGGTGGCCGCTATAGAGAGGTGGGCGCTAAGACAGGTTTGACTGTATATATAAGAGGTAGTACCGTATTCTTTTGAAAAATAAAAGGTAAATACACTCAGCAAAAAAAGAAAGTAAACACTTTTTCGAGTTCATATTTTTCATATATAGAAGATGTTGATGAAAATCAATGTATTATATACCATATTAAAGGTAATTTTATTAGCTATCGAGTTAGAAAGTTAATTCAAAAAGATATTTTACGCATGAGTGAACACATTCATTTTTGCCCACCAAGGCACAAAAGTAAAAATTGCAAAATTTGACAAGTTGTCTTTCTTTGACAATGTCCTTCAAGATAACAATGACAACAAAAAGCTAGTTTAACACAATGAGAGACATGAATGAAAGAGTAAAAACAATTTTTTGTTCTCTTTATCTCTTTGTGATATCAAACAAATACAAAATGGGAAACTAAAGGGGGAAAATAAGAATTTTCTGTCAGCATAAACTTCAAACGACATAGGGAGTATAGCTTAGAGATGATTAAATAAACATAATGTCTTTATTTTATTCATTCTATTTAGTAATTTAAGGATTCATGAGATAAATTTAAGAACCAAATATTATCTACAAGTTTTCCAATTTCAAAACAAATTGAAATTTCTATCATTTTTGTTAATATTGCTTTTTCTCTTTATTTCATTTGAATTGGGGTTTGACCAAAGATTCTTCATTTTTCTCCCTTATTTTTCGCCTTTGTTGATATTTTGGGCTTCAGGGATATCACAGAGATCAAAGGTTTATTTTGACAACTTAAGTAATGTATCCAATTCTGTTGTCTTTTGTTCTTGTTGTTACAAGGAAGAGCACTTGCACATGGAAGACAACTTGTTCATTTTTGCAATTTTTGCTTTTGTGCCTTGGAAGAGAAAAACAAAGGTGTTCACTCATGTGTAAAGTTTCCCTATTTATTGGCCTACTAGGCTGATAGGCAATTAAATTACCTTCAATATGGTATATAATACATTAACTTTTAGCCAAATATTCTATGAGAAATATAAACCTGAAAAAGTGTTTACTTTCTTTTTTTGCTGAGTGTATTTTGCTTGATATTCGAACGTGTTACTCTTTTTCCTATATCTGCCTATGCCGCACTGCTCCAACCTGCTACTGTGACCATTACAAATGGAATGATTGTTTTTACTCTTATCACAACCAGCGCACAGTGGTTATCACCATGGCAACAGGGTGTCATCTAAATTTTACCGCTGCCTTGTTGGGTAGGTCCTCGTTCTTCATCATCGCCGTTGAGGTGACGACGTTCCTTTTGTCGTCCCTCCAGCCAACCACGATGTCGGAGACTCCGCTGATGTGGTTCTGCGACCACCATCTGAGCGTTTTGTATCTATGGTAAAAAAGACATGATAGCGACACTTAAGAAAGAGGAAGATAGCCGGAGATCGAAATCGAGATCGAGATCGAGACCGAGATCGAGGGGCGAGAGAGAGAGAGAGGGGGTGAGAAGGAGAGAGTGAGGGAGAGAGAGGGAGGGGGAGAGGAAGAGAGCGAGAGAAGTTTAAGGTAGCGGACTTGATTTATGCTTGGGGGCTACAAATCTTCTTTTTTTTTCTGTCCAAAAGAAAATAAAAAAAAGAATAGTGTCACGTGCTGCTATAAAGTCACCTAGAATTAAAATTTGAACTTATAGGAATGCCATACTTGTTCACTATCTTCCCCTCCAATATTGTTCATGAAATGCGCAGTGAAATTTTTGTAAAGCCAATTATTAGGAGCACAGTTACATTCACAGTTTGTGGAATAATATTGGAATAAACTGTTGAACAAAGGTCACGGCCATTTCACCAAAGCGGTGGGGTGGGTGCTCTTTTAGCCACCCCCAACAATACTGACTAATCTTTACAGAGGAAGATCTCTCCAACTGGCTGCCGCAGAGCTGCGGTAACAAACTACCTAGGCTTCTCAACCAGGCTGATACAATAGTTAATATTAAGATTCTTTTGAGAATGTTTTCATTTAATTCGTGTGTTTGGGTTGAGATGGAGGATTCAGATTTTAACTTTTTTTGAGAGAAATAATTAGAAACCACTTTCAGCCACCCTCACGATATTGACTAATTTTCACGGAGGAAGATCTATCCAAGTCTCTGCCGCAGACTTACAGCAATAATCTAAAGGCATCTCAGGCTGGCTGATGCAGCAGTTAATTCAGAATGTCTTTTAAAAACAACCTGACAATGGATTAGGTTCTGCACTGAATGTTGAAGTTTTGTTACATTTCATCTTCTCTTTTTTCTTTCTATCTATCAATTTCTATCTATCTCCCTTCCTGCATATAGAGAGGTACATTTATCTATTTTTGTTAATATGCTCTATGATATATATGTAATTGGTTTCATAATAACAATATAAAAATATACTGATAATAGTAATATTAGAATCATTATCATTAGTATCATAAGCATCATTATTAAATACCAATAACAACAATAATAATGACATCAACAATAACAATAATGACAATAATAATTCTAATTATTATTATCAATTCATTTCTTATCATTACTATATCATTATCACTATCATCATTTTATCAATATCATCTGTTTTATAGTTTTCGATAATTTTTCGGGCAGATGATATATTTGAGAAGGGTATACATCAGTCCACTTTCAAAATTATGAGCTTCATTACTTGATGTTATAATCATGAAGGCAGGGACGTTCAACGGAATGGGATTGTGTGAGATTATGGTTTGCTTTAATAGTGCAAACAAAGTATAATGTGAAATCGATCATATGGGTGAGTGCAAGGGGGCAAACCTACCTGTTGAAGTTCGTTTTTAGCCTGTATTCGGAGAGGGCTTTGTTGGTCTTCACATCGACGTAGTTCATGGGAGGGCGCTCGACCGCGTCCTTCCGCTCAGCTGCAGTCTCCCCGCTGAACAGAAAGGTGTGGTCACCACACTTGCCCTTGGTTATCGAGTAGTACGAGGAACTGGCGTCGATTGGTTGGTCAATATCTGGCTGGCCCCCGTCAACTATTGGAATGAAAATTGATCAGATAACTTATAGACTTCATAGAATATACAAGTGTATAGGCCTACATGTATACATTTCATCCGTCCTGAATACCTGAATAAAATGAGTACTATTCACAATTCCTGTTGTATTATCCACTTTTTCTCTACATGCAGTATTCCTGAACACAATGCAATCGGTAAACAATACTTGTCAATCTTAAATGCGATGATCATAGTCATGAAAAGGAAGTAACTGTAATTGTCTAAGATTAGGTAGTTCTTACCAATGAACAACTACATTGAATCAGGGAGGCGAGAGAAAACAGTGCACTCCCGTTATGGCGAACACGGTTCTAACGCAATTACGGTTACAAGGAAGTAAAAATGATTCAGGCCGCTTTGTGTGTGTGTGTGTGTGTGTGTGTGTGTGCGTGTGTGTGTTTGTTTGTTTGTTTTTTTTTTCAATTGTTTGTTCGGTTATAACGAAATTTCGATATAATGAAAGTAAACTGCCGGTCCCGAGGACTTCGTTTTAACGGGAGTCCACTGTATTAGCTGACATTGGTCTATTCCCCCCCCCCCCCGAAAAATCTGTAAATTCGTCATGTAACAGTCAACCCTAATCGAAGACGTCTATACATTTCACACTGATGGTCGATGGTCGAATACCAAAGCCTGTGTCTGAAGTGACGAACTAGCCATAGAGCTGAATTATTCATAAAGGAGTCCGGAGGGCATGATGTGCTCATGAATAACACGGTAAACGCCAAGCGTCAATTTCATTGACCTTTGAACTTGTCGGATACTTCATCAATGTCAAAACCTGACCGGTACCTTTAGGTAATGTACCTGTGATGTGAATTTCATGGTCTTATCTCAAAGCTGTGGAAAGTATAAGAGTAATCACAATTGCAAATATGGCGTATACCAGAGAAAGTTCGTTGACTTTTTGCTCTTGGACCTTGTCGGACTTCACTAATATTCAAACATGACCCTCATCTTTAGCTGATGAATCTGTCTGCCTGTGGTGTGAATTTGGTGGTCATAGCTCAAAGCTGTGGAAAGTTATTTTCAATAATAATACTTTGAGTTACACAATACTTTGAGTTATATAGTACCTATCAGATGAAGTTCATTGACCATTTGACCTTTATTCTTGTCGGACTTCACCCATATTCGAACTTGACCGGCATTTTTAGGTTATGTACCTGTAGTGTGAATATTGTGATTATACCTCAAAGCTGTGGAAAGTTATTGAATGTACACCAAATTGTTGGTGATGACGCCACCGCCCTTGCCGACGACAACGCTTATTTGACGTATTTACACAAGCAAAGCACTACAGTGTGAAATACATACATCTACATGACCGTGTTCATGCCCAACACAAACACGAAGCATACATGCACACACATACATGCATAGCATACATGCACACACTTCTACAGATCCTACAGATGTAGATATACATACAGATCGCTGTATACGTGTGCCACTTAAGAAATTTCGCTGTCGCATAACATTTTGCTTCAAGTACCGTTTCATACTTCACTTGAATTTCAACGAAACCAATCAAACATAATAAGTAAACTTCGTTAGAATCAGAGATATAGCATGAGAAAGTTATAAACACACACACACACATACAGACTTGTGTATATATACACATTTGAAAACACATTTATTTCACAAAAGTTCCCATAGTCACAGTCTAGTAAATTATCTACATGGTTCCAAGATATCAGATATCTTTATTGAATCACGATTATGCAATTATCAGTCCTTTAATTGCATTTTTCTTTATGAATCTGTTTTTTTTATCTTCTTTGATTGTACCATATTGTTATGCGCAGTTGAGCAAATATGCTTCATAGAAACTGCGCAATACAAATTCACATTATATATATATATATATATATATATATATATATATATGATAGTTTCTCTTTTTTAAGATATACGAAATGGATATCCATCTTATTAACCCTTTAAAGCTCAAGGGGGGGGGGGGGTCATATTGTTCCCACTATACCATATTATTTTCATTTGCCACCCCTTCGCGCTTCATCCAATTTCAATCAGATTTGGTGACTTTTCCTAAAATCTGATTGCAAACACTTTACTACATAATTTAACGAAGTTTGATATTGCTGGTTGCATGGCAATCGTAAACTGACAACTATGTTAGTCAGATTTTGCGTTTTTCTGTTCCGATTTCAATTAACAATATAATAGGGGATTAAAGTTTTGATGAAGAAGCGACAGAGATAATTGGCACAACGGTATTTCCAAAGATATACCCTTTTATTTTCTGTCATTTTTTCACACAAGTTTTGCCCGTAGTATCATTTGTTTCACTAAAAACTCCAAAATAAAGAAATATGAAATGCGATAACTACGCTTGTACCTATCCAAATAATACATCACAGGTATCATAATGCATTTCTTTATATTGAAATGAATAGCGCCCCTTGTGTTGATCTTGAGATATATAACTGTAACAAAGAATGAAGTTTGTGTCACTGATTGCTTGTGGCAAATATGAAATGATTGTCCTATATTATAACAAGACATCTATACGGGGATGAAGAAATACTGCTGAGTACAGAAAAATAATGTTTTTAGCATATTTCCTATGTATTTCTTTATATTTTGGTGAACAGCGCCTCCATGGGTGACGTTGAGAAAGTTCAATGTTAGCTCATGTAGAGTTTGAGTTGCTCTACTCATGTGCCAAATATGATCGTGTTACATCAAATAAAAACGAAATTATTGGGGGCACATCAGTGTGCTTCCCCACATGGGTCTGGGAATGGTCAAAATAGATTGGGCTTTATGGAGTTAACAGAATGAATGTTTGAAGGCTGCTTTTCGGCAAAGAAGTCTTCCAGTGGACACGGGCTTGTGATTCCTAAATAATCTACAGTCTTGTGTCCAATGAGTCAGCCATCGAATTGCATGTTATAGTGGGCTCCATTTTTCATTCTTTTATTTAACCTAACTGACTAAATATATGTCATTTTAAGGCATTTTGCCGATCAAATACAGCATGGACAGTCGCAACATCTCGTTTGGATTCTGTATGTTGTATCATGCTTTTTTATCATCTATAATTATAATCGCAAATGTCTTACATTGTTTTCATTTTGTATGGAGAATGTAACACGGAAAAAAGGTGAAGATGGGATCTGAGAGTGACAGGCGTCTTTTCATGATGAATAGCTTACCGCTTGTGACGTACTGCTGGAATTTCTTCCCGCCGAATCCCAAAGGTTGCGGTGCTTCGTTGAGTCGGAGGTCCTTTACGCCCTCGAGGTAGTAAGTCCCGTGGTAACGCGTTACCATCAAGTCGACTTCCTCAGCATCGTTTCCAGCACGGAGAAGGCGGGCTAGAATGCCGCGACGTGCTACGAAGTCGACGTCGAGTCTGAGAACAGATCAGATAATGAGTATAACAGCTAGGGGCGGATCCAGGAATTCCGAAAAGGGGTGGAGGCGCAAAAAATATTTCTGGTGCTACTTCCGGGTTTATACATACAATAATTCTACAGTTTCATTTTTTATAAGAAAAGTAGGGGCCTACACGTGTGGTTACAGCTCGTTATTTCTAAGGTTCGTTATTCCGAAGGCTTTTTATTCCTAAGATTCGTTATTCCGCAGATTCATTGTTCCGAATTTCATTTTCGGATTAACCAATCTTCGGAATAACGAACCTTCGGAATAACGGCACAAATTTTCGGATTAACGAACCCTTTTTCATTTTCGGATTAACGAACCACTAGGTATAGGGAATTTGCGTGTTTCGGATTAACGACCCTTCGGAATAACGAACCTTCGGAATAGCGAATCTTCGGAATAACAAAAAGCACCCCTACACGTTCCCTCTACTTGTTACTAACTTATAATCAGGGTAATATAATTTTCCCTTGCTTTCTGAACGAGGTAAGAGAAGTGCTTTTTTATCATTTTAAAAAGGTGAAAATATATTGAATTATCTTCACGTTCTGATATTGTTTTTCATACGAGACGTCACGAAATGTTGTGGTCTTCTCATTCAATACGGCGGCACGGAAACTTATTTTTTTTTTAATCAATTTTCTGATTTTTTTAGATTTAATTTTCATTGATGTGTTCTACTGGTATTACTGCATTCACTCAATCCAGACGTATACTTTGGTTTCATTCCTCTTTAAATCTGGGATTTAATGTGTGCGTGTGCAGGAATATCATTCCTTCAGTTTCTCTAATGCGGCCACGAACTCTCATTGATCTCATCAGCCCGATGAGGGCACTTTGATACCATGCGAGGTTTGTTTTTATTTTGTTTTTTTTTAGCTTCTTTACCATCTTCTGTTGCGATGGGAATTCCCACTCGGAAGTGTATCGCATAACTCCGAGACGTTCGTCACGGTTCTCACGAGACATTTTCTCCTGCGACAATTATTATTGCTCCCTTTGAAATTATTAACTGCGCGCTAAGCCCAACATAAATTCTTTCACAAACATAACCACAATGCTAATCCTGATTCTCACATCAAACTAAACCCAAAATCCTATCACGTAACCCTTACCCTAACCCTAACCCAAACAAAGTTCAGCGGAACATATGCAGAAAGAACACCATTATGTTTTTGTTCCCTTTGCTGGACTTTCTTTTCCAGGAGTGGGGATTATGCCCATGATAATATGGTAGTCTTCTCTAGAAAGACCCTTTTATTTGTCTTACCTCGATGAAGCCGTGGTCACAACTCGCCGTACTTGCAAGTGCGTGCTGTCTACTTACAAAAACGTAGGCAAAATTTGGGGATCCGTACGTAGTAAGTACCACCTCCGCACGAATTTTTGAGCACGCAGACACGCCGTAGCACTTTTAGGACCCGAGGAACTTTCGCTGCGTTCGGGCTACGGATTCACCCTAAGTGCGGGCAACGTACGTGCACTCTACAGCGAACGTGCGTACAACGCACTTACTCCGTGCGTTTTTTACAATTTTCCCACCGTCACTTGCTCGGCTGACGGCACACGTAGCACGTACGTGTTGAGCACGTAATAAGTGCGCAGCCCGTGCTTATTCGACACTTCCCTGAGTTCAACTGTTCAATAGAGCACGCAGACCGTACCGAACTTGCCGAATAAGCACCTGCTCCGCACTTAAAACGCAAGTTGTGCGCAGTGATCTCTGCAAGGTACACGAACCGAGCCGACGGACGAGTATCATCATTTTCGTCTCCAAGATGTCATGATGATGGCAATTATATATTCATACTGTTCCATTTCACCTACCGTGCAGAAATTCCCTGTAAGGATTATAGGATCGAAAAAAATCGCATACACAGTAAAATGATTGCTATATCAATTGAAAGGGCTTTCAAAACTCTTTCGAATTGTGTCACAAACCAAAATGATTATGTTATAGGACCCTTCTGTCTAATAGGCGATTAGTAATATATATATATATATATATATATATATATATATATATATATGTATATACACACACTTGTATATACTTGTACCATATTTTGTGGCACATAAGACAAAGTAAAAAAAAACAAAGCAAAACATATAGAAATCTTGAGCTCTGAATGGTCAATGCATAAAGTGACAAGATTTTGGAGTTTTGAAAAAAAAATGTTACATTTAAGATCTGCACAAGCGTGGTTAAAAGGCATTGATCACCATTGTATAAGATTATGCAGAACAGTGATAAAGTCAGTACCATTCTCTGAAATTGAGAATGTGTATATTTTGAAATTAAGCAAGGAAGAATTTTCTATGACAGTATTACCTTATATAGGGCCTTAATTGCAAACGTGACACCTTTAGTCTCAGATGAAACTGCAAACCAATAGGCCTACATTCATTGTTCTATTAATATGCTGATAAATCTAGCTAAAAAATGCCTCCATGTCTGAAATGCCACCACCTCTGAAACTGGGTATAAAGATGGCAGACTTCATAACAGCAAATCATACGCATCTCACCTCAAGTGCCAATGTGTTAGGATGTTTTAATCCAAATATTGTTATTCAATGTCATTGTATACCTGATATTGACATTAGCCTATTAGCCTACATCAGGTATACAATGCCATTTTATACGTGATGTAACCTAGGTCCTATACATAGAGCTGTACAGCTCTATGGTCCTATGCCTGATATAGCCTATTAACCCTTTCTCTGTCAATGAGTCAAATATGCACACATTTCACATATTTCACTTAGTTTATTTATTTCAATATCATTTCTTTCAACAGAATATATAAAAACCTATAGACATGAAATGAATACGACACACAGAAGGTTAAACTACCATAATCTATGGAGAAGAAGTATGATTATACATCTGAAGAACCTTGGAAGGTGGTCCTATAATTAGGCCTACCCCTAGCATCTGACGGGGAGAAAAAAAAAATCATCGCACTTTCACGCACTTACAACATGCGACAGAGTAGGGATACCTTACGTGAGCAGCACGTGTAATTACAGCCTCCGCAAGAGAACGTGGCAATCTCACGCAGATTGTAAGTTGAAAGCACGTACAACTCACTTACCACGTGCACAACGTACGATGCACGTAACCCCTCATGGCCAGGCGTGGCGTGCGGGCCACGTACTTACATCCTGCGCAACCGTGCGAGTGTCGTGCGTTGACGTACTTCCTCCCTGCGCTAGTCACTTCCTCCCCACGTTTTTAGAAAAAACGTGAATGCCGTGACCTCCGCCAAAAACGTACGGACTAAAAGCACGCACGGCGAGTTGTGACCAGGGCTTGAGCGGGGATTCCCACTTCTCCGTAAGCATATACTCGACATGCACTCGTGTCATGAATACATGTATTATAGTCATGATTACCCCTCTATGTTTTTTTTTTTTTTTTTCTTTTGAGGGGTGGGAATTCCCACTCAGCACACTACTGAACATGAACACACTCACCGGGGGCAACAGATGTGGCCGGGATATAGGGTTTAGCATTGTGCTGGCAGTGCGCTGGGATGTCTATACATGTGTGAGCGGGGATTCCCACTTCTCTAAGCCTTATCGTCATGTACTGATATCATGAATACATGTATTATAGTCATAATTACCCCTCTATGTTTTGTTTTTTTCTTTTGAGGTGTGGGAATTCCCACTCAGCACACTGAGCATGAACATACTCACCTGGGGCAGCGGATGTGGCCGGGATATAGGGTTTATCGTTTTGTGCTAACAGTGCTCTAGGATGTCTATATCGTAAGGATGTAGGACCTATATCTTTGTTTTGCGTTATTTATTCTTGGATTGTGATTCTTTTTCCACTAGGAAAAAAAAATCACGATTTAATCAACACAGATATTTGATTGTACTGTGACGAAACGTAGCAAACAACCCAGCCATCTGTGATAAACATGAATAACCCCTCAGAATGTCGGTCTCGTGGACCTTTCCTCTTTTTTTTTTTTTTTTTTTGCCTTGTGTCGGACTCATGGGCTTTTTTTTGGCGAAGTGTCGGGCTCGTGGGCCTTGTTTGTTTATACTGTCGGATTCATTGGCCTTATTTGGCAACCGTCGAGCTCATGGGCGCAATATACATGACACTAATTAAAAAAAAAAGCTGCAAGTCCTACTTTCGTACAAAGTAAGAGGGACAGTCATATCAAACCTCTCGTTATACACGTGAAAAGTTATTCAACAAACACTGAGACTCGTGTGATGTCAAGGCTGTAGGTTATCAAACGTCATGCAACCTCTTCTACTATCTTGAAAATCTGACAGGTTATGTGTGTTATTCTATAAGTATAAAGTATTGTCACTAAAGGTATATTCTGCTTTGACACGAGTGTGCTCGAATATCATTACCGGCTTAATCGTTATCAAAATCCAATAACTCTTTTTCTGACGTTTTAATGATAGTCTGATTCTGATTCTGATTCTGAGTCTGCTATCCTCATCATTATTACTATCACTGTTGATATCGTAACTGTTTACAATTTCCCTGCATTTGTATTTTCTATTGATAGTGATGAAATTCGAAGCATATTCGTGTAACAATGACAATTGGCAAAAGAAAAGATTTATTTGGATAGTGTCCGGCTAAAGAAAACCTTGCAATCAATTGAAATTGCCGGTAAAGTATGAGACCAATCGTTTTAATTTTGCGAAAAGTTCAGCAAACGCAATCTAGTATCAACAAATTTCTACTATATCTTGATCTTACTTCATTTCTGGACCCTTTCCGGCGGGTTTCATGATTCGCTTTTCCTTCAACTCCTTCTGGTGGTCTCGAATCCATTCTAGAACGGGAGTCAGCGATGTCGGCTGCACACCGCTGTGATCCCTGTCGACATAGTTGTCGATGCCGTGTAACAGGTCGAAATTCGGTCTGTCGTCTGGTTCGACAAAGAATCGGCGATTTCGCAGATCATTGCAGTAATTCTTGTCTTCGTCCGTAGAGAATGTTCCAAGAACGACGTGATCATGAAATCCTACGTCATTGCTAGCCATGATACCGTACTGCTGTGGTCGGCTATAACAGAATGATATTGTGATTTGTTGTCCAAATTTTGAAGAGCTCTTTCGGCGACTGCGAATGTTTCCCGGGCGATCCCTAACAGCAATGAAATTACTAAGAGTTAATCAGACACAAGTCCTAAAGATATACATTCAGGAGTAAGTTAGTGTAGGTCGCCACAAGATGCCGCTTATAAATGTTCACAGAGAGAGTAACCCCAGAATGACTAACCAGAACATGTACAGATATATATATATATTGAAACATTGGAAAGAACACGCAGACGCAAAAAACAATATTCTTCCCGCTCATTACCATAAAATACATCGCACCAAAACTACTGCTATAGCCATTAATGACAGGACTTAGAGTCTGAAGCAAAGACTATGACTGCGGATTGCAATATGGTCGCTCGAGATATTCCTGTCCACGCAATAATTTCGCAACAGCGGGTTGGGTGTAACTGTGATTTCATTATGCGTGTCGTATGATGGGTGGCTATTCTGCAATCAGTATTTTCATCTATTTCATGTTGCCATCATTTTTTTTTTGAGGGGGGGGGGGGGCTGGTGTGTTTACTGGTTCGTTCCTTCAGATGGGTTGAGAAGGGAGGATTTTAAAGCAATTGTTCAGCAAACATGCTAATGCTGATTTAACTTGTGCTTAAGGTTAGCGTAAATATTTCCCAGTCAATTTTGCACCTCTTTCAATCCAATTCCTTATTGCTGCATCCCATTTAGCAAAATCTAGCCTAGATGACATGTTCGGTACTTCAATTTTATGATCTCTTCATACAACTTTATATTGGAGCGTATAAATTACCTCTAACTTCATTATAATTAACACTTTTTCAACTGAAATTCACAAAACAAGCACCATTACACCATTCGTTCAATTTTTAGAATGATAATTATAATCACATGATCAGGTATATGCTGCGCTCGTTCGTTCAAATTCGTTTTGGGGGCATCCAATTTAACATGTTTTGCAGTCAATTTAGCAGACATGTTCATGTTTTGGTTCTTTACTTTCTTTCATCATAGTTTTGTAAGCATCATAACATTTCATATTTTCGTATTCATTTTAGAGATTTTGGCGACCGGGATTTTTTTATGCCTCCGCCACGAAGTGTCGGCGGAGGCATTATGTTTTAGGGTTGTCCGTCCGTCCGTCTGTAATCAATTTTGTGGACAGCGTAACTAAAAAACCGTTTAAGGGTATCCTAATGAAACTTGGCATGTATTATTATGTATGAGTGGGCGAAGTTGTGCCTATCAACTTTTGGGTTCACATGCTCAAGGTCAAAGGTCGAAAGGTCAAGGTCAAATGTTTAGAGGACAAGTTCAACTTCATAGACATGTGGATTGAGTGAATGCAGCAATATTAGTAGAACACATCAGTGAGAGTTTGAGTAAAATCGGACAATCCGTGCAAAAGTTATGATTTTTTTTTTCTTCAACTATTTGCACAGTCACTGCCGGATGATAAGACTACTACAGCTTGTGATGTCCCCTGTGTACAACTGTATAAAGAGAATATAAAGAAAATGCGACATATTTTTACTTTTCTCGCATAATGACAGAACACTTGACTTCCCTCTTTCAGAAGGCAGGGGGGAATAATATTGCCCTTCAACATACGTCAGTGACAAGTCGAGGAAATGTGCACTTTTCTCAAAAAGTAAAATTTTGTGAAATTCTCTCTATACTTTCTTTTTCAAGGGGCGTTACAGAACAACCAACTCGATTTATATAGGGTCAAAAATATGATACTTTTACTGCTTAACAGTGTGTGGATAGAACAAAAAGTTACATAGAAATACATGTTTAAATGTTCTCACTTTAAAAAAAGAAATAACATGACGTAAATTTGTATGAATATGTTTTGAGTTTGACTGCCCATTCGCGAAATTGAATGACTCAAATACCCTTTACGGCGAGTGATGGCTACTTTGAATGAACGTGGAGTACCAGCCAATTTGAATACCCTTTCGTAATGCTAAATTGCAAATTTGAAAGACAGACTGTGCGATAACGAGGGTTTTTTGTTTTTGTTTTTGTTTTTTGCTAAATTGAATGAACCTTCTATTACATGGACTAACATAAGTGCGAAATTGGCAGGGAAAGCCAAGGAGCTTGTGTTTGAAGCTCCTTGGGAAAACTGACCTAATGATGAAGACACCGACCTGACCGACCTGACTTGACCTATAATAATGAAGACACCTAGGCTGCCTTGGATATCTAAATCTTTGTTGCGATCGATTAACCGTAAAAATAATTTGTATTATGTTGATAAACTTAAACGCACTCAGCAATCTCATTACAAATATACTGCATATAAGAATGTTCTCACGCAAGTAATACTGTGCGAGAAACGTAAATATTTCATTAATCAGTTATCTTTGTTTAATCATGATATTCAAAATACGTGGAAAATTATTAATACAGCTATTAATAAAAATACGGAGAAACCCCGTATTACCACAATCAAACATAATAATTTGATTATCAATGATGCTACATCCATTTCAAATGTTTTCAATCAGTATTTCTCACAAATTGGCAATAATCTTGCTAGCAATATTCCGGATAGTCAAAAGATTTTTTTTTTTTTTTTTTTTTTTTTTTTTTTTTTTTTTTTTTTTTACAAACTCGTAATCCTAACTCATTGTTTTTTGTTCCCTTAGAGAGAAATGAATTGTTAGATATTGTTCAGAATTTGAAAAACAAGAAAAGTGCCGGGCATGACAATATTGATAATGTTCTTTTGAAAAATATCATCAGTTCTGTTGTTGATCCATTAGTACATGTTTTTAATTTGTCTTTGTGTAACGGAGTTGTCCCTGAGGATATGAAAATTTCTAAAGTAATTCCTATTTATAAATAAGGGGATAGGGAAGATGTTTGCAATTATCGACCTATATCTTTGTTGACTTCTATTTCAAAATTACTTGAAAAAGTTGTTCATTCTAGATTATTAAAGTTTTTGGATATTCATAAAATAATTTCTGATTATCAGTTTGGTTTCCGGCAAAACCACAACACATCCCACGCAATACTTACCTTTTTAGATAAAGTTTCAAAAGCTATTGATCAATTTCATCATACAATCGGCGTTTTCCTGGACTACTCCAAGGCCTTTGATACCATTGACCACAATATACTTTTTTAAAAATAAATTATCACATTATGGTATCCGAGGAAAGGCCTTGGAGTGGTTCAGGAGTTACCTTTCTAACCGTAAGCAATTTGTTTATGTTAATGGACATACATCCGTCATGCAAAATGTTAATTGTGGAGTGCCTCAAGGAAGTTTGCTTGGACCTCTTTTATTTATCCTTTACATTAACGAAATGCCGAATTCATCAAGTATTCTTTCCTTTCTATTATTTGCTGATGATTCTAATGTGTTTTTTTTTGTCACATTCTGATCCTAATATGTTAATTGATGTTTTAAATGTTGAATTGGATAAATTACTTCAATGGATAAGAGCAAATAAATTTACCATAAATATTAATAAAACTGAATGTATGATTTTTACTAACTCTTTGGAAAATGTACCTAGGAATGTATATCTGAATGGGACAGTTATCGAAGAAGTTTCTTCAATCAAATTCTTAGGTTTGATTATTGACCGTAAACTTACTTGGAATTTACATACTGATTCAATAAGCCGTATTATTTCAAGAAATATAGGTGTTATAAATAAAGTTAAATTTTGTTTACCCAAAAATGTTCTTTGAATGTTATATTCATCTCTGATTTTACCTTATTTGAATTATGGTATACTCGCCTGGGGAAACACACATTCTTCTCATTTGGAAAGACTACTTTTGTTACAGAAAAAAGCTCTTCGTATTATTTGCAATGAATCGTGGAGAAGTTATACTGATGTGTTATTTCATGAAAACAAAATCTTAAAAGTTAAGGATTTGTATTTTTTACACCTAGGACAATTCATGTACAAACTTACCAATAATTCTCTCCCATTTGTGTTTGAGTCCGTGTTCACTAAAAGTAGATCTGTTCATTTTTATCCTACCCGGCAATCCAACTCATTTCATTTGCCATTAACTAGGACTATGTTTGCTAAATTTATGTTTTCTTTAACTGGCCCCAAATTTTGGAACACTCTCGATAATACTATGAAACAAGTTCTAAGTTTAAACACATTCACATTAAAATTGAAGAAGTTGTTCATAAATTCTTATATAGTTGAATGAGTCATATTTTAATTAGCCTTAATTTTGAGCTCTCTTTTATGTTCGTTATACTCATTCTTTTCTTTTATCTATTCCTTTCCTACATTATGTCCATATACCTCGGTGATCCACCGCATCATGTGCCTCGCGTGTGCTGGTATAGACCTTTCATCTCTTCTCCTATCTCGCCTTTCCCTGTCCTCTTGTCTCTTTCTGTTTCTTCTTTCAAAATAATTTCCTCTTTTCCTCTTTTTCCTTTACTGTGTTTTGTTTTTCTCTCTCTATCTTTCTCTTTACAAGAGAGGTTGCTTGTGTTTGTTTGTCCGTCTGTTTGTTTGTTTGTTTATATGTATAGCTCTGTATGTGTTGTACACGTCCTTTTATATTATGTCTAGCTAATTTTTTTAATGTTATTTAGTCTTTTTGTCCACGAGGAGACTGCAAAATACAAGCTTAGCTTTTTAGCATGTCTCCTCCATTTCCTGCAACTTTAGTTTCAATTCAATTTTCATTGTTTACTTTGCTTTTGTGATGCGTAGTATTGTCAACTTCACGTATTTTTCTTTGTTACTACATTGCATTGATGTTGTGTTATTTTGTGTATGAAAATGTTGTTGGAAATGAAATAAATGAAATGAAATGAAATGAGGGATTGCAATTGGTATAAGTCAAGAACTTTGTTTGTGCAGGTATAAAAGTACAAAGCAACTGGACAGTCGTGAGTTACTGGACAAAATAATAGTCGTCATGAGTCGTTTACATTGTTATATGGCTGCAACAAGTGATGATTATTCATAACACGTACGGTATTTTTATTCTCTATTTTGTTGCCTAGTGGGATTTGATACCCTCGTGTGATAATTATGTGTAAAACGAAATCAAAATGATCCACTGTGCCTATGCTGCATGTGAAACTTGGATTCTTCTATGCGGTACACGTTTACATATACGTAAACGATTGATTTTTTTTCTTGTCAGACATAACATTTGGTTTATAACAATTGCCATCAGCTATGTAATCAGTTACCTTTTCATAGTAGGTTCAATGGAGAAAGACACTGAGCTGAATCGAAAAGGAAAAAACAAAAAAATCAAGACAATTGGAATAAACAAGGCAAGTGCCAAATTGTGTCTCGCCCATTCGCGTACAAGAAATTGATATTTTTCTAACTCCCAGAAGTTCATTGACCCGCCTATGACCTTTGACCTTGTGGTGACCTTCAACTCCCCAAGGGACATTTACCATCCAAGTTTGGTCACAAATGGACAAAGGGATCAAAAGTTATGAGCCATAATCGAAACGCGCCATAAAAACTTAACAATGGGCAGTAAAAATTTGTTGACCCCTTTCTGTGACCTTTGACCTTGTGATGACATTTAATTCCCCAAGGGACATCTACCATCCAAGTTTGGTCACAAACGGACTTAGGGATCAAAAGTTATGAGCCACAATCGAAACGCGCCATAAAAACTTAACATTGGGCCCTAAAAGTTTGTTGACCCCTTTCTGTGACCTTTGACCTTGTGATGACCTTCACCTCCCCAAGGGACATCTACCATTCAAGTTTGGTCACAAACGGACAAAGGGATCAAAGTAATGAGCCACAATCGAAACGCACCCTAAAAACTTAACATTGGGCCCTAAAGTTCATCGACCTCTGCCTGTGACCTTTGACCTTGAGGTGCCCTTCATGTCTGGTAAAATTTGTAACTTTGTATAACCACTCTTCCCTCCAAGTTTGATTGAAATTGAAATCCTCAGTAGAGAGTTATTCAAGTTTTTGTAGCGTTACGGACAGACGACGGACGGACGGACGGACGGACAATGGACGGACAGACGCCGCAGGCGATCCCTCTCTCCACACCTCCTGTGGGCTCGGCAAGAACTGCCTTTCACTTGCTTCAATGTAGCTCATTCGATAGTTCGATCGTTGTACAAAAAACATGGAAGCGACGCTGGATTCTACTGAAAAAAACTCCCCAAAACAGCGTTTATGTGTTGACCTTATATGAGACTAAATTAGACAGCACCATAACAGACATTTCCAATTATTTTTTTTTCCACAAAGACATTTTATTCACTTAACATTCAGGTACAAAATAGATGTCACATATACACTAAAGGCAAATAATTTAATTTGACAGGCATCTATAAACCGTCTAAATACATGTACTGTGAATACGATTCCAATTGATTCCAATTGATTGACAAAACCTTTAGTTTTTAAAGACATATAATTTATCATAGTCATCTATTTTCTTCCTTCAAAGATTGACAAAATTGGGTAAAAGTTATGATTTATTCTTATTTCTGGTAGAAAATGTATTTTGAATACAAATAAACCACACTGTATAACACTTAAGGTTTCTACCAAGCAAGTATAAACGTTTTTCTAGTAATTTGAGTTTGATTCTGTAACGCAATTTCCCGTATTTGTGAAATAAATCTTTGAGAAACATCGCATTCCCAAAACAAAATTAATGTGCAATTGTTTCTTTGGAGCCCGAACAAAACGAACACAGGTCTGAGTTAGAGATCCCCACTGCAAAAAGTAATTTATTAATACCTACATTTCTTTGCAGAATTTCATATTTCACAGAAAAAAAAGCCAAGAAATTTGATTTAGGGTAGACCTACAAGGAACGACATATCTTGATCCAGTCTAAATTTTGGTTAACTATTATTATTTCTTCCCATTTCCTCTAAGATTTAGATGGTTGAAATATCTTATCGCATAATTGTCGGTGTATATATACATGTATCAACGTACTTTGGTTCTTTTTGGTTAACTATTATTATTTCTTCCCATTTCCTCTAAGATTTAGATGGTTGAAATATCTTATCGCATAATTGTCGGTGTATATATACATGTATCAACGTACTTTGGTTCTTTTGAACAAATTAGATATTGTATATTCATGTTGGGTCTTTATTTCGTTGTCATTCACTGATTTGTTTTCAATATGATTTTTTCCCATTCCAAGGGGAAGACATTTGTGATTATGCACGTGCAGAAATAAATCAACTTTATCAAGATACGCAAAGATTTACAAACTAATAATTGTACTTGAAATGAATGTGTACAAGTAGATCTATCAGAAGTCGCTTATTAACATACGATGGTATATACAGACTTCATGATCCAATGATAATAAGTTTTTCAGTTTTCGAAAGATGTTTAACAAAAATGTGGAAGCCAGTCTACTATATTATACAAAGAAATGTACTTAGGGATCTGACTGCTGTGATCCTCTGCGGAAAATGCAAGCATCTCACACAGAAAAATACCTACGACAAATGCCACAAGACTCTAATGTTGACTAACCATTATGCGAATCGATTGTGCCAAATCATAAAAGAAAACAAAGATTGGCAAAAACAGATAGAAAGACAAACAGATAGATAGATAAACACACAAACACGTACATACATATCTTTATTGAAGTTTTTATTCAGTTTTATTAGGTGATCCGAGTATCCTTCGGATCACCTTCTTATCTGTACTGATTCTTTCTTCTTTATTTCTTTATTTCTCCGCAAAAGTTGTGCAGAGGTTAGCTCAGAAAGTCCGCTGCCTATCAATTTCAAAATTATACCATGTATGCATCATGTCCCAAGGACGACAAATCTAATGTATCACTGTGATCAGTTGACCGTGACGTCACTATGACGTCATTATATGAAAACACATTCTCACTCATATCTCATTAATGGAATAGAATTTTTCAATGAAATTTACGTCACAAATATTTCAAGTTATGCGCATTCTACTCATGTTCTCAAAATTCATATATTCTCTTAAAACGTGCGCGTACGCGCGCGTTGAAATATTTGTATGCTCAAATCGAGCTCAAAATTTTTTTGCACACGTTTCAGACCATTTGGAGCATTTTTTGAAAAATTGAAAAAAATCGGACGGACGCGTACGCGCGCGCGCATATACGCACGCACAGCTCATATGCAATGGAAATTTCCCGTTTTTTCACACTTATCGGCTGCCTGAAATGTCAAGGAATATTTCTATCAAGTTTCAAGTCAATCCGACTCAATATGACGTCATACGGGCCCGTCAAAGTTGAAATTCCGCGCGCGCGTCAATGGCGATATATAGTACAACTATGCCAAAAAACTGCCAATTTTAAATCCGATTTTACTCGTCAGGATGGACGGTGACCCCCCATTTTCTGTACATATTTTGAAAGCTGATGAGTTGTACATGTCATTTCATGGGGTGGCAATGCTGACAAAATGATTAAAAGATATCAAATTTCTTAATAAAGTAAAAAAAGTAAATTTTCAAAATGACGTCATCAAATTTCAAGTTCATTCGAGCGTATCTCACTAGTCCTTTGTCAATTTTCACCCAGATTTCAGTATGATGTAGCTTATTTAATGTTCTTTCAAACATAAAATTACAAAATTTTGATTGGATAACGGTATCACCTCGTAAAAATGGATTGAAAGTGATCTTGTCAAATTTGACCAGTTTACGTGTTATCTCTATGGGAGTGCAGTTTTTCTGGAAATGAAAATTGACATGACTATCTTTATCGAGCACTAGCTCACTTAAGCTTCGGTAAATTTCTCCCAGATTTTAATATGTTGTAGCTGAGACTTTACGCTATCGTGAATGTGCCCTTTGTTTTTTCATACGACGTCAGAATCACGTCAAAAAATTGGGTTGAAATTCAGGCTTATCTTCGATGTATTGAGATATTTCTTTCTTTCTGCAACTTTCTTTGCAATAACTCAAGAAGAACGGCCTCTATCACTTCCATATTTTGCACATGTTTAGTTCATGTCACGTGAATTATTTCATAAAATAACAACTACTTGATCAGACGCCATCTTGGGTATTTGAATTAGGGTCAAAGGTCATAAGTGGTTCACCCTGTATCTTAGTGAATACATGTTTTATCTTTCCCATATTTTGCACACGCAAAGACCATGTCACAAGAATCATTTCACAAAATAACTACTTTTTACTCAGATGCCATCTTGTCTGTGCAAATTGAAGTCAAAGGTCATATGTACTTCTTTTTGTATCTTCGTTATGACGTGTTATGTCTATGGGAGGGAATTTTTTTAAATGTGAAAATTGACATGATTGTCTTTATCGAGCACTAGCTCACTTACCCTTCGGTGAATTTCTCCCAGATTTTAATATGTTGTAGCTGAGACTTTGCGCTATCGTTATGTGCCCTTCGTTTTTTCATACGATGTCGGAATTATGATAAAAAACTTGGTTGAAATTAAAGCTTATCTTCTATGTATTGAGATATTTCTTTCTTTCTGAAACTTTCTTTGCAATAACTCAAGAAAAACACGCCCTATCACCCCCATATTTTGCACATGTTTAGTTCATGGCTCCTACATTATTTCTTAAAATAACAACTACTAGATCGGACAACATCTTGGGTATGTAAATTAGGGTCAAAGGTCATAAATTTTTCATCTTGTATCTTAGTGAATACCTGTCCTATCTTTCCCATATTTTTCACACGTATAGACGATGTCGCGAGAATCATTTCACAAAATAACCACTATTTCATCAGATGCAATCTTGGGAGTGCAAAGGTGGGTCAAAGGTCATATGTACTTGTTGCTGTTTCTTCGTTATAGTGTATACAGAATTTGGTACCTAACATGGCAGATATGACTCCCTTATGAGAATGCAAACATCACACGGCCAATGTCTCTAAACACAGATGAAACTTGTATGGTCATGCCTATTGCGATCAGGACTCGAATCATTGATAAAAAAAAATCGGATCACCTTAATTTGTCAGTGATGACAAATTACAATCTCTAGTTGTTAATTTGCTTTCATTAATTTGTTTACTGTTGTCTTGTTAGGTGATCCGAGTATCCTTCGGATCACCTTCTGTATCTGTACGGATTCTTTTTCCTTCTTTATTTCTGGACAAAATTTGTGTAGAGATTAGCTCAGAAAGTGCATTGCCTATGAATGTCAAACTTATACCATATATGTATCATGTCCCAAAGACGACGGGTCAAGTAAAATCGTAGTGATCAGTCGACCGTGACGTCACTATGACGTCATTATATGAAAACACATTTTCAATCATATCTCATTAATGGAATGGAATTTTTCAATGAAATTTACGTCACGTAAATTTAAATTCAAGGGAATTCTACTCATGTTTTCAAAATTCATCGCATCGTTAAAACGTGCGCGTACGCGCGCGTTGAAATATTTGTATGCTCCAATCGCGCTCAAATTTTTTTTTTGCATACGTTTCAGACCATTTGGCGCATTTTTTGAAAAATTGAAAAAAATCGGACGGACGCGTACGCGCGCGCACATATACGCACGAACAGCTCATATTCAATTGAAATTTCCCGTTTTTTTTACTTTGATCGGATGTCTGAAATGTCAAGGAATATTTCTGCCAAGTTTCAAGTCAATCCGACTCAATATGACGTCATACAGGCCCGTCAAAGTTGAAATTCCGCGCGCGCGTCAATGGCGATATACAGTGCAACAATGCCAAAAAACCGCCAATTTTAAATCCGATTTTACTCGTCAGGATGGACGGTGACCCCCCATTTTCTTTACATATTCTGAAAGCTGATGAGTTGTACATGTCATTTCATGGGTTGGCGATGCTGAAAAAATGATTAAAAGATATCAGATTTCTTAATAAAATAAAAAAAGTAAATTTTCAAAATGACGTCATCAAATTTCAAGTTCACTCGAGCGTATCTCACTTATCCTTTGTTAATTTTCTCCCAGATTTCAATATGTTGTAGCTTATTTAATGTTCTTTTAAAAGTGTATTACAAAATTTTGACTGGATGACGTTATCACCTCGTAAAAACGGATTGAAAGTAATGTTGTCAAATTTGACCAGTTTACGTGTTATCTCTATGGGAGTGCAGTTTTTCTTGGAATGAAAATTGACATGACTACCTTTATCGAGCACTAGCTCACTTTTAATATGTTGTAGCTGAGACTATGGGCTATCGCAAGTGTGTCCTCCATTTTTTCATACGATGTCGGGATCACATTAAAAAACTTGGTTGAAATTAAAGCTTATCTTCGATGTATTGAGATGTTTCTTTCTTTCTGCAACTTTCTTTGCAATAAGTCAAGAAAAACAGCCCCTATCACCCCCAAATTTTGCACATGTATAGTTCATGTCATGTACATTATTTCATAAAATAACAACTTCTTGATCAGACACCATCTCCGGTATGTAAATTAGGGTCAAAGGTCATAAATGTTTCATCCTGTATCTTGGTGAATACATGTTCTATCTCTCCCATATTTTGCACACGTAAAGACCATGTTACAAGAATCATTTCACAAAATAACTACTTTTTGCTCAGATGCCATCTTGTCTGTGCAAAGTGGGGTCAAATGTCATATGTACTTCTTTCTCTATCTTTGTTATGACGTGTTATCTCTATGGGAGTGCAGTTTTTTCTGCAAATGAAAATTGACATGACTATCTTTTTCGAGGACTAGATCACTTATGCTTCAGTGAATTTCTCCCTGATTTTAATATGTTGTAGCTGAGACTTTGCACTGTCATTACTGTACACATTGTTTTTTCATACAATGTCGGGATCACGTTAAAAAACTTGGTTGAAATTAAAGCTTATCTTCGATGTATTGAGATTTTCTTTGCAACTTTCTTTGCAATAACTCAAGAAAAACAGCCCCTATCACCCCCATATTTTGCACATGTTTAGTTCATGTCACGTACATTATTTCATAAAATAACAACTACTTGATCGGACACCATCTTGGGTATGTAAATTAGGGTCAAAGGTCATAAATGTTTCATCCTGTATCTTGGTGAATACATGTCCTATCTTTCCCATATTTTGCACACGCGAAGACCATGTTACAAGGATCATTTCACAAAACCACCACTTTTTGCTCAGATACCATCTTGGCTGTGGAAAGTGGGGTCAAAGGTCAAATATACTTCATTCTGTATCTTCGTTAGTGTATACGGAATTCGGTACCAAAGATGGCAGGTCTGACTCCCTTTTCTAAATGAGAATCCAAACATCACACGGCAAATATCCCCTAAACGCAGATGAAACATTTATGGCCATGCCTATTGGGATCAGGATTTGAATCGTTGATTTCCAAATAGATCGGATCACCTAATTTGTCAGTGTTGACAAATTCCAAGTCTAGTTTCTGATGTTGTTTCTGTTGTTGTTGTAACTCTGTATTCACGCTATCTCTGAAAAAAAAAAAACCCTAGCCTTACCTGGCTGATCGAGGGCATTTTGTCCCGTGAATAAAACAACCAAACACACACACACACACACACACAATAATTACTACCGGCTAGATGCTGGTTGACATCGACATGCACGCGATTGTATCGATATCTCACACAAACAGAACGTAGACAGCTGCGCAAGGCTCCTCGAGTATGTCGAATAGCGTTATCATTATCTCAGGCATATCGTTATGACCTTTCACATTTTGACTTCATGACATAACACTGTACAGTTCATTGCAATAACGAACTCTCAGAGAACAAAGTAATTTGATTTCTCATGGAGGATAATTACATGACTACCCTACTTACGTATAAAACTTTAATACCATTACGTCAAAATCGTTCATATTGGGGTGAAATAACATTATATATATGCAAGCTGAGATATACAAGCAGATGTATGAATCATTTCTCTACGAGTATTTTAGAATTGCCTTCTCTAATTTATCCTATTCAAATCAGCACTGTTACATAATTTTGTACGATTTGATTCAACAAGAAGTTGATATCACTTCTTGAGACAGAAAGGTTATTCTTTACGAACGTTTTCTTTTTTGGGAACAACGCACGAATGGGTGGCCATCACAGATGTCTATTCGTGACGTCATCCACTCATTCGGGAACCTTCAGGACGTCTCGCAGATACCAGTCCTTCAGATGACGTAATCATCCTCCTTGCGACTGAAGCTGAACCGCCTTGCCTTCAACTGCCACCTGATGTCTCGGCTGATCTCCAGCTTCTTTAGTCCCATACAGTAGACGGCGCTGTTTGAACACAAATTGCGAAAAGAAGGTCTCACACAAGGTGTCATAAGAGAAGCAAAGGTATTTCACTATCAACAATTATAGGTGTGATAAGGTCTAGCTGAATAAAATATACAAAAAATAAAGCTATGGTTTACACCTTTCTGAGACAAGACATGGTGTCCTGTAAATTCATAGAGTTTATAATTCTGTATTGGCCAAAGTTCTTTAAAGATTCGAACTATAGGTTAAAATAAAAAGAAAGGCATTCCAAGAAAACTTGAGCTGATGAGTTAAAACAATATTCACCTTACAGACGTGAAGATTGTATTTGACGATAGCCTAAATTTGGAAGTGCAACATAATACATTGGGTCTTTCATGCGTATTACACAGTCAGTCAACAGAATCTGACAATTGTCAACTTCATTTATCTACTTTTTTTTTTCAAACGGCATGTTGATTATCTCTCATAACTGCATAATTATTTTGTAGTATATAAGATTTCATACTGCAGTAGAGGAACAAAATAGCAAATTCCAAAAGATACTTCGTTTAGTTGTTCTAGAATTAAATCTGAACAACGAAGCTATAACTAACACAACCATTTGTCTGTATCGAAAATCAATAAAAAGGACAATAGAATCAAATTAGACTTGTATAACGCAAAATATAAATCGCCTTGTCATTACATCTTTCATAAAGTGTAATAGATGTTATCATATAACTTTGCTGTGTCCAAGTATCTACATGATTCTGAACATATTCTAGATATAACGACAAAAGTTTAATCATCCGAACTTATAATTTCAATGACAACAACGGTGTTTTGCAACGTTAAAATACTTGAAAGAAGTATATTCACTTATCATTTTGGGTCACTTTTTTTTATTATGATTCATTCGGTATTTCAAAAAGAAGAGTACAAACATAATCTAAGTAATTACAGAAAGTGAGGAAAATATGTCAGTTTCACGTATGCAATACGTTTAAGAAGCAGAGGTCCATGCACAGCATTGGCTAACCGTACGGTCGCCGAATCGGCAGCTATGCTGTCATTTTAAGCGGTATCATTCCATGTGATATGAACATGATTTGTTTTCTCCTTTCTCTTCTCAAATTCAGGACCCGATCGAATGGCACGTTGTGGTTATCATACCTTGGGTCGTCGTCGGGGATTTTCTTCCGGATGTCTTTGACGAAAGACAAAAAGCTGGACACACACGACGCTGGATCCCAAAATCCCTGATTAAAAAACAAAACAACAAACATAGATATGATAGATAGATAAATAAATAGATAGAATGAAAATGAATTGATGAATAAAATGCATAATACCCTTTTGTTAATATCATGTATGAACCAATATAATCTGAACACAAGCACACATTTGAATATATACTAGTAAATAATAGCTATATTGTATTCTACGCAAAATAACAGCAAACTATTGTGAAGGTTATTCAAACCTGTTACTGTTTTTTTTAAACGCCCCCCCCCCAAAAAAAAAAAAACAAAAAAAAAAACAAACAAACAAACTTCCATCCAGTACTATTCTTTACGAAGGTATTGCGGAATCGCCATGGCAACAGAGTGTCATCTCAATTTTACCTCTGCCTTGTTGGGTAGGTCCTCGGTCCTCATCATCTCCGTTGACGTGACGACGTTCCTTCTGTCGTCCCTCCAGCCTACCACGATGTCGGAGACCCCGCTGACGTGGTTCTTCGACCACCACCTGAGCGTTTTGTATCTGATAAAATTATATGGCATCATGTCAGAAAGAGAAAAATCGACAGAGATCGAGATCGAAAGGAGAAAGGAGAGGAGAAGTTTAGGGTAAAGAACGTGATTTCTACATAGGGACAACAAGTCTCTCTCTCTCTCTCTCTAAAGAGAAAAAAACCCAAACAAAAAACAAACAAACAAACAAACAAACAAACAAAAACAATATTTTGTGTTATAATAAAGTCACTAAAATTTGTAGGGGAGCCATACCAATTCACTATCTTCCCTTCAATTTTGTTCCTGTATTGCGTACTTATTTTATTGTAAGGCCAATATAGAGCGCAGTTTGCAGTCACACTTTGTGGAAGAATCTTGCATTTAAATGTTCAACAGAGGTCAAATTTATTTACCTTTAGTTTGAGCGATGGGTCCTATAATATCATCTGTTTGATTGATTTTTTTTTTTCTGGCAGACAGCAGGTGACGGTAGATTTTCCCTCCATTTTCAAAATCATCAGCTTCAAAGCGATAATATTATCATCATATTATTATAGGCAGGCACGCTCAAAGAAATGGGATAGTGTGAAATTATTATTTAACAAATTCACCGAGATAAACATCTGCGATGTAAGAGTTATCCACGTCATCAAAAAAGGGGAAAAAATAGTGCTCGCCAACACATCCACCTGACAGCATCAAAGTGTTTGTTAAAGCCTAGTTTATATTTGGCAATAATGATGGGGAAAAAAAAAAATACTGCATTCAACGCAAAGCAATAAATGGATCCAATAAATAGATGCATCCCACTGGCCACCTTGGGCTGGGCACCTGCTAGTTTGCTCAATCACTTTCTTTGTTCGAACATGAATTGCATGAATTGTTACGTCGGGTAAGCCTATACATTTTATGTTGCTTTGAAATGAGTGAAGTGCTGTGAGGAGTATCTCACTGAGCGGTGAACGTTTGCGAACGTAGAGAATTTCGTCAGGGTTCGTAAATGGTTGCAAAAGGTTTTTTTTTTTTAGAAGTTGCAAGAAAATTCGCAAACAGTTTTTGTTGTCGCAAGTAAATTTGAACATGTTCAAAATTTCTTTGCGAATTTAAATTTCCGCAAACAGTTGCAAGTGTTTGCAAAACAGTCGTCAGTCTTTGCATATGGTTGTATGAAGTTCTTTCTACTTCACCAATGCTACTGACCATATGGTTACTGTATAAAATCGACCCGTTGAGAGAAATTTGTCATGTAGGTCGCCATGCAAAGGAAGGCGAAACCCCCTCGGGGGTGGGGGGGGGGGGGGGTTGATGCAAAAAGGAGTTAGCAAAAGTACCCAAACATTCACAGATAGTGGTAAAGGATTGGCAAATAGTTACTAATCTTCCCAAAAACTGTCGCTAACATTTGCTTACGGTCGCTAAAAGTCGCAAACTGCCTGTCAAAACCACTTTCGCAAACAGCTCAAATGTTGCTAGTTGTTGCAAAACATCGCTAAAAGTCGTTAAATGTTGCTAATGGTAGAGGCGAACCCTGATTTTCGCCAGCATTCGTCAGAAAAGTTGGCGAGTCCGAAATTCAGTGAGATACCCCTTAAATATTATTGAGTGCAACTGTTTACGAACTTGACTGCAACTGTTCACGAACCCTGGCGAAGCCCAAGATTCAGCGCCGGTTAGTGAGATACAACCCTTTAAAACTATCAGCGGAAGTTATGATGTCAGTGAAATCGATCATTATGAATGATTGCAAGGGAATAAACCTACCTGCTGAAGTTCGATCGTAACCTGGGCTCGGAAAGGGCTTTGTAGGTCTTCGCATCGACGTAGTTCATTGGAGGGAGCTCGACCGCGCCCTTCCGCTCAGCTACAATCGCCCCGCTTAACAGGAAGGTGTCATCACCACAATTAGCCTTGGTTATCGAGTAGTACGATGAACTGAAGCTGATTGGTTGGTCGATATCTGGCTGGCCTCCGTCAACTTTTTGAAATGAACGTGACAAAACTTTTAGGTTAAATCCATATAGAATCAACGGCGTAGCCAGGATTTGATCTTAGGGGGGGGGGGGGGCGATTAGTCTGCGAGGGAGCGAAGCGACCGAGCCCGAGCGAGCGGAGCGAGCGAGGGGGGGGGGGGGGGAGGGTGTGGGAGGGGGGTGTCCCCCCTCCCACGGTAATAACTTTTTGCATTTTGATGTTGTAAATGGTACAATTTGATGCACGTTTTTGCGCGTTTTATCGACGTGAAACAGTCCCACTTGTTTAAGATAGCAGTATATTTTGATGTAGATTATTATTGAACAATTTGCCTATAAAATGATATAATTTAAATACACTTCTTGTATCAATTCTTTTCACTGAATATCATGAACAAGACTGAACCCGAGCGAGCGGAGCGAGCGACGGGGGAGGGGAGGGTGTGGGAGGGGGGTGTCCCCCCTCCCACGGTGAGAACTTTTTGCATTTTGATGTTGCAAATGGTGCGATTTGATGCACGTTTTTGCGTGTTTTAACGAGTTGAAACAGTCCCACTTGTTTAAGATTGCAGTATGTTTTAGTGTAGATTATTATTGAACAATTTGCCTATAAAATGGTATAATTTAAATACACTTTTTGTATTAATTCTTTTCACTGAATATCATGAACAAGACTGAACCCGAGCGAGCGGAGCGAGCGACGAGGGAGGGGAGGGTGTGGGAGGGGGGTATTCCCCCTCCCACGGTGAGAACTTTTTGCATTTTGATGTTGCAAATGGTGCAATTTGAAGCACGTTTTTGCGTGTTTTAACGAGTTGAAACAGTCCCACTTGTTTCAGGTTGCAGTATGTTTTAGTGTAGATTATTATTGAACAATTTGCCTATAAAATGGTATAATTTAAATACACTTTTTGTATTAATTCTTTTCACTGAATATCATGAACAAGACTGAACCCGAGCGAGCGGAGCGAGCGACGGGGGAGGGGAGGGTGTGGGAGGGGGGTGTTCCCCCCTCCCACGGTGAGAACTTTTTGCATTTTGATGTTGCAAATGGTGCAATTTGAAGCACGTTTTTGCGTGTTTTAACGAGTTGAAACAGTCCCACTTGTTTCAGGTTGCAGTATATTTTGATGTAGATTATTATTGAACAATTTGCCTATAAAATGGTATAATTTAAATACACTTTTTGTATCAATTCTTTTCACTAAATATCATGAACAAGACTGAACCCGAGCGAGCGGAGCGAGCGACGGGGGAGGGAAGGGTGTGGGAGGGGGGTGTCCCCCCTTCCACGGTGAGAACTTTTTGCATTTTGATGTTGCAAATGGTGCAATTTGAAGCACGTTTTTGCGTGTTTTAACGAGTTGAAACAGTCCCACTTGTTTAAGGTTGCAGTATTATTTTAGCGTAGATTATTATTGAACAATTTGCCTATAAAATGGTATAATTTTAAATACACTTCTTATATTAATTCTTTTCACTGAATATCATGAACGAGACTGAACTCGAGCGAGCGGAGCGAGGGAAGGGGGGGGGGAGGGGAGTGTCCCCCCTCCCACGGTGAGAACTTTTTGCATTTTGATGTTGCAAATGGTGCAATTTGATGCATGTTTTTGCGTGTTTTAACGAGTTGAAACAGTCCCACTTGTTTATGGTTGCAGTATCATTTTAGTGTAGATTATTATTGAACAATTTGTCTATAAAATGGTGTCATTTAAATAATCTTCTTGTATTAATTTTTACACTGAATATCATGAACGCTGTCTGTTCGGCAATCAAACAGAAAAAGCATGAAGACGAGGGTGTAGATAGGGGCACATCCCCTCCCACTCGAAGGTGATTTTGCATTTTCAGACCTGAAATTCAGTGATCTGGTGCAAATTTTTGGTGCAATACTTTTTCACCGAAGTGTTAAAATCACGGATAGCTCTTATTCCGAATGTGCATCATCTGTGTGTATGTACATGTACAAAGTCTAGTGAGGTAGATTTTAGGGGAAGGGGGATTCCCCCTCCCGCTCGTAGAGCTTTTGCATTTTTAGAATTGAAATAAAGCGATCTGGAGCACACTTTTTTGTGGAAAATTTGGAAACTGTCATTCAAAAAAATGTGCTAAGTCTAGATATGAGCAATGGAAGGGTGGCAAGATACCTCTCCCATATTCAAGGGAGCCTTTTTTGCAGTTTTAAGGTTTTAGAACTGAAATTCAACAATCTGGCGCTCACTTTTGTTGGAATATCTGGAAATTTGTCAATCAGAAGAGAAGTGTAGCAAGTCTGTGGAAGGAGATTCTGTATAATGTTCTGATTGCAGTTAAACGTTTTGATGCACACATTTTGTGTCATATTTGGAAAACTGTTTATGTTCAAAGTGTAGCCACAGTCTACTTCTATGCATGGGGGGGGGGGGGGGAGAGGCGGGCGAGCAGGGAGAAGGCGTGGGCGAGTGTTATCTCCACCCTTCCCGTACAATGGAGCTTTTGCCTTTTTAAGGTTGAAATTGAGATATCTCGTATACGCATATTTGATGAAATATTTGGGAAATCATTAAAAAATTGATGGGGGGGGGGGAGGGGACTGAGAGAGGAAAGGGTCGATTAAAAGGGGAAATTCCCCTTGTACATGAGGGAACTTTGAGTTTTCGGAATATAAGTGATAAGTATTGTGCACTCAGATTATTCATATTTTTTTTTTTGGTAAATCTAAAAAGTGTACTAAGCTAGGGAAAGAGGCAGAGAGGGGGAGGGTTTGGGAGGGGGATACCCCCTCCCAAGCACGAGAGATTTTGCATATTTTGAATTGAAATTCAACGATCTGGTGCACACTTTGAGTGAAATATTCAAAAAATATGATCTCATTTGATGAAAGGTTGCAAAGGAGACCCGCTTCATGTGCATGTATACAGTATACACGCATTTTTTTTTTCCGCCTCCCAAATCCCCGGTCCAAATCTTAGGGGGGGGGGGGGGGGGCGACCGCCCCCATCTCCCCCCCCCTGGCTACGCCAGTGAAAGGAGACTATACATGCACCAATGACACTGCAGCCTCTCTCTTGTTGAGGGAAGCTGCAGTACAAGGCCTATGGGACAGTGCCAGTGGTGCATGTAATAGTCTTAGCGCAGACTCCTTTACGACCAACAAGGGTTTGTGCCTGCAAACCCCATACCGCCTTAACTACAACTACCCCACCCCACCCCACGCACTTGAAACATCTCTACACACATCGAACCTACCCCTGTTCACCTCCAACCACTCACCAAACAAATTGCCTCTCCCACGAAAATAAAACCATACAAAAAAAAACAAAACAAAAACATGCACAGACACACACACTCAGCAAAAGACACGCACACACAAACACTCAATTAAAAAAAACAACAACAACAAATATACATGCACACATACACACGCGTACCAAGTCACACCAAGGAGGTTTTATACAACCTCCTTGGTCACACTGCATACATGACGTAACATAGTTGTGCGTTTCCTAGACTTACACGAGAAACCGACCGAACGTCCGAAAAAAAAAGATTGAAAATGATAAACAAAATAATTTTAGACCCAATCTTTACGTCTTTCCCTACCGATCACGGGGATAAAAATTAACCAATCCCTACAAAATCTTCAGATATTCCCATTTTTGCAAGTATGACCCAAGCTTACCTGTTTTTATCGTAATTTTCTTTTCCTCCTCTATAAAATCCAAAACATTTTTTTTTTTGTAATCTTTTACCTCGAGGATAAGTTATTTTCTATTCTACAATTTTTATCGAAATCATCAAAGCATTTACACACTTGATTCTTTTGAACTATTTCTTTTTTAACCTTGTAATCCCAAGAAAATATTCCTCCAGTCCATATCCTCTAACTCAACTAAACCCTAATAATGCTCAATAAGAACCTGCCACATCGGCTTGACTCTAACACAATTAGAAAATTGTATGAATAAGTTTCCATTTCTGATTGACGATACGAACAAAGGCTATCATTCACAAAACCAAACTTTAACAAAATTTTCCTTAGTGTATCACTCCGTGTAATAACTTGAACTGAAATTTCCGTGTTTAGTAAGTAATGCAATGCTTCTTGGTCTAATAATTATCATTCTAATTTCTTTATCAGTCAACCCTGCTGGAAAAACACAATCTCTCACATTGTGTTCACAGTGTGTTCACTTAGTTGACTATGTGAAAATGCTCGGTGAGGATGATTTCACACTGTGGTACGTGTGTGTGTGTGTGTGTGTGTGTGTGTGTGTGTTTTACAGAGAGTTCAGATAGTAATGTTCTGTTTCACACTGTGAATCAAAGATTCACAATGCGGTCACATTGTTAAAGGGTGTGTACAGTTCTGGTCAAGGTGAGGATTTAGCTTTTAACATTTTGCGAAATATTCAGAAACCACTCTATGAGATGTCAAATAGCATGCAGTTCTAAGGGGTATCAAAAGTTTATTCGATGAAAATCGGTTTTGAAATGGCTGAGCTATCCAAAAACAAGGTGAAACAAAGAGATCCTAATAAAGTTGTGGCATGTCGCCTTTTATTATTAGCACTTTTTTGAATATCTCAGCCATTTGAAAACCAATTTTCATCAAATAAACGTTGAATCCTTCTTAAAATTACATGCTCTTTCATATTTCATAAGAGGCTTTTCATTATCTCACTTAGGAATGTTCGAAACATGAATCCCCACCTCAACCAGTACTGTACAGTCCCTTTAAGACTCTAGAATTCAACAGTGTTGAAGAGATTTCACACTGTGTTCACAATGTGCCCACACTGTGTTGCACATTGTGTTTCACACTGTGGGACATTGTGTTCTTTCCAGCAGGGAATTCATTTCATTTCACCATGTTCTATTTCCAAACTATACATTTCTTGTAAATCTGTAACAAATACCAATAAACTGTCTTTGATGTGGGAAAATTCAGTACCTTTCTAGAAATCCTCAGGTATAACTTGATATATCAATAAGCTGAAATCTTACGTTACTTGTGGGCTCTTTCCAGTTCTCTCGAAAAAAAAACCATTATAATAATTATTGTTTATCTTAGGTACATCCTTTCCCTTAATAACTTAATTTGGAAAATGCACAAAGGGTTAATAAAACCTCTTTGTAAGATGTGGTGTACATTATAAATATTATATTCATATAAATCACAATAAAAAATTATCTTCCCCTTTTCTACTACTAAATATCCCTTTATTCACCACTCCATTCTCAAAATTTATACATTTATCCATTTCCTACTAGGTCTTAACAATTTCAATATAAAAGATGAAATGGTATTTGCTAGTGTCAATCTACACCACTCATAATCACATAAAAATATAAATCCTCCTCCTACTGATCGAAAACAATAATCAAAATATATTTTCCATCCAGATTTCTTCTCACTGTACAATTAACGTTTCAACACAAAATACGTTGCGTTTTAACATACAACCACCAAGAACAATATACCTTTATATAAATCAATACACATTTTGAATTGAATGGAAGGATGATTATGACGTCAAGCCTACCTTACTTAGTATATAAGGTTGATACCACTTCATTTGCTACATACTACATTTACCGTCAGATCAGAAACCAGGAAGACCTCCTCATCCTTCAAAACGACCTGACAGTCCTGGTGTCTTGGGCACCTAAAAGGGGTATGTGTTTCAACGCAGAGAAGTGCTACACCATGAGTGTCCGCAGTAAATCATCCAACTTCTACCAACTCGATAACCATATCCTGCAGTACGTCCACGACACTCGTTATGCCCAGTAGGGCCCTGCATCGTACACATCCAGATCCAGATCCAGATCAAAATCGTTCATATTGCTATGAAAAAAAAAGTTATATGCAAGCTGCGATACTTGTTACACAAGTATGAATCATTATTCTCCTGGAACTTTTTACCTTCTCTATATCTAAGAACCTATTCAAATCAGAATTGTTCATGATTGCGTACGTTTAGATTCGACAAGAAATTGACATTATCTCGATCTTAAACAGAAAGGTTTTCCAGAAGAAGGAATTCTGTTTAAGTTACAACGCACGTACAAGCGGGTGGTCGTAGAGGTCTATTCATGACGTCATCCACTCATTCGGGAACCTTCAGGACGTCTCGCAGATACCAGTCCTTCAATATGACGTAATCATCTTCCTTGCGACTGAAGCTGAACCGCCTTGCTTTCAGCTGCCTCCTGATGTCTCGGCTGATCTCCAGCTTCTTTAGTCCCATACAATAGACGGCGCTGTTAAAATGCACATTGCCAAATGAGTATCTCGCACAAGGCGTCATAGGAGAAGAACGGGTGTTTCAGTATCAAGTGTGATACATGTACGAAATATTTGGATTAATGTACGTACCAAAATATTGAACAACAAAATTCCCACCATTTTGAGACAGGGCGTGCTCTCCTTTAAATTTATAGAGTCTGTAATCCCGTATCGGCGTACATTCTTTCAAAAGTCCAGATATGAATTAACAAAGATAGCCTTTCAAGAAAAACACTTCAGCTGAGTTCGAGCAGTAAACGCTTCTTAGAGACGTCAATATTGTATTATTTTGATGTTGGCTTTTCGTACGGGAAACAAATCATATTGCATAGGGTCTTTCATATATCACACAATATTCAACTTCATTGATTGATTGACTGAGATTTTTTTTTTGTCGACACACGGCATCTCGATTACTTCATGTACTGCATGCATAATCACTGTGTTGGGAAATCTAAACAGCACTTACAGGAAAAAAATAAATCCGAAAAATTGATCTGCTTAGCTGTCGAGAGTTGAGTCTGAACAACGATACTATTTACACAATCAATTTCTGATCGAAATTTAGAGAAACGGACAAGCAAATTAAGTTTAAGAACTCAGTGTACCATAGTTGCCCTTTTCTCATTTGTAAGATACAGATCTCATGATGTGTTAAATAACTTCGCTGCGTCATTAATAACCTGATTCAGAACAGGTTATAGATATAATGCTATTAGTCTTATCGTCGGTACTTAGAATTTCAATAACGACAAAGGTGTTTTGCAAGTTTGAAGTAAGAGAAATGTCGACCCACATCACACGTGATTGGTGGTAGAAGTGTATTTTGCTATCTTTGAGTGATATGTTTTTTTGTTACAACTGGTTTGGTGTATAAAAAAAGATTACAAAGTAATCCAAGAAGTTACAAAGAATGAGAAACATATGAGGTATGAGCATTAATATCTTCTCAGATGTACAAATTGATACATAATTGAAAGAAATATATGTGGTACGTTATCAAACCAGAAGTTCGTGCACAGTAATAGCTAACCGTACGGTCGCCGAATATACTTTCATGTCGAGCGGTATCATTCCATGTGATATGAACATGATTTGTTTTCTCCTTTCTTATTTCAAAATTCAGGATCTGACCGATGGGCAGATATCGTACCTTGGGTCGTCGACGGGGATTTTCTTCCGGATTTCTTTGACGAGCAATAAAAATTTGGACACACAGGATGCTGGATCCCAGAATCCCTGAAAATAAATGAATAAAGAAATAGATAAAATGAAAATGCATAAATATATATTTTTTATAATAATGTATCATACCCCCTTTTATCAATAACACGTATGAATCAATATAAACTGAATACAAATACACATACATATACTAGGACATAATATTTATATTGTATTCTTTGCAAAAATGATGGAAAAATATTTTGCAGGTTACTTTAACATGTTACTGTTTTTCCTATGCCCCTGAAACTTCCAACCAGTTTTACTCTCTTGACCATTACAAAGGGAATGCATGTATTCATTCTACAGTATACCGACGACAGCGGGGTATCACTATGACGACAGAGCGTCATCTAAATTTTACCGCTGCCATGCTGGGTAGGTCCTCGGTCCTCATCATCTCCGTTGACGTGACGACGTTCCTTCTGTCGTCCCTCCAGCCTACCATGATGTCGGAGACTCCGAAGATGTGGTTCTGCGACCACCACTTGAGCGTTTTATATCTGATAAAAAGATATGGCATCATGTCAGAAAGAGTAAAGTCGACAGAGATCGAGATCGAAAGAGAGAGAGAGAGAGGGAGAGAGAGAGAGGAGAGAGAGAGAGAGAGGGGGGGGGGTGAGAGGGGAAGAGGGGGAGAGAGGAAGAGAAGCTTAGGGTGGAGGATGTGATTTCTGCTTCGGGGCTACAAGTCTCTCTCTTCTCTCCCTCTTGAAAAATAGCATCTCGTGCTATTATAAAGTCACCTCGGACTAAAATTGCTAGGAAAGCCTCACGTGTTCACTATCTTTCCCTTCAATGCTGTTCTTATACATTGCAATGCGTATAGATATCTTTGTGATTGTGTATTTTTGTGATTTTAAACAGTCTAACAGAGGGCACTGCGTGCAGTGATGTAATTTTATACCTGTAATGGTGAACATTCTTTCAGCCACTCACACAATATCGAAAATTTGTATGGAGAAAGATCTCTCCAACTGGCTGCCGCTGAGTTACGGAACAAATTACCTGACATCGCAAGCAGGTTGATAGAGTAGACAATAAGAGTCATTAGAAAACGTACGATTTCTTTAATTTGACAATGCTTTAGCTCTGCGCTGTATGTCGCAGTTTTGTCACTTTTCATTTTGCCTTGTCGCCTCTTTTCTCTTTCTCTTATGTCTATTGTCCTTATGTTATATCTGTCTTCATTCCTTCAATGTGCATGTAGAGAGATGATAACTTTATTCGTTCGTGATATGCTGCATATAAATATAGTTTTACATAGATTATTATTCTTATTTTTATTCTGTTATCATTATATTACTACTATTATTAACATGATTATATAATTTTTTATTGTCATCATCATCAATATCACCTGTTTTGTTTGACCGATAATTTGGCAGACGTCAAATCTAGAGAGAACGTCTCTCCACTTTCAAAGATATGAGCTCCATTAGCCCATGATGTCATAATTATTTAGGAACAGGATTGTGTGATACAAGGTTTGATTTCATGGTACATTATACAAGTAGAGTAAGTTGCGATGTCATGCAGTGAAATCTATCAAGCCCCTGTTCCACTATGTCGTTCTTGCCACGATTTGACAATATTCTCAAATCTGGAAGGATCGGGTAAAACATGAGCCGATCTGGACACAGTACGATGTTAGAACGCTCTAGTAAAGAATTTCATTTGTATTTAGTATTTAGTATTTTATTTGCTGCTCATATACGCTCTAACTACGATGATCGAGAATGAGGCAGTACAATTTCTGCCGATGCAGTTACGATTTAGAACGATGTATTTTCACTGTCAGTGATGTTCCCGATGTTATACGATCAATGCACGCTGTATTTACGTTCTGAACGATCTATATACGATCTTATCAAGCTGTTCCCCCGTCCAGAGAGCTGAAAAGTGCCCGATGTGCCCGATGTACCCCGATTCGGCTGCCGTTCCTCACTAACTCTAAACTTATTAGACTGCAGAACCAAAGAGATATACTATGGACCTCGGAGAGGCTCCTCAACTCATATAGTTCTTCTGTAGCAATTCATTCTTCATCAAAGACGTGTTGATCTTTCCAACCACTTTTCTTGATGTCCTTGATTTTATAGTCCGTCTTCCTCCTGTTGTAGATAATTTCATACTCTTCGATATTCTACCATGCCCTCTTTTCCCTTCTCTGTTAGCATGACGTGCAATCTCTTTCTTCGTCTTGTGGGTATAGCTACTTCGCTACTTTCTTCTCTTCTTTGTCTCCATATCTTCTTCTTCTCCTTCTTCTTCGAGAATTTCCGATCCTTCTTCTTCATATTCAACCTCGACAGGTGCAGCGACACCGTCCTCCTCCACCTCAACAGTTTTGCCCCTCGATCGAATTTTCCAGTGGGATCATGCGTAATTGAGTTCGCGAAAGCATAGGAACAGCGTCTAGCTAAAGCGGAAACAGCGCAACTAAAGCGGGAATGAAGCGTACTGAGAGCGTCGTAGGATCAGGCCTTTATTCTATACGAAAGTAGAGAACGTAGTGCATGTAGTGAGAGCGTTGTTAAAGCGGGAAGGTCGTGCTTTGATCAGGGAAGAGCGGCGCAGCAGCGGGACCACGTCGGTGTCTAGTTTTCTTCCCGTTCTTGTGCCGATGTTAGTACGCTCAGAAAGACCTTGTTACGCTCATCCCGCGATGTTTACACCGTCACTACGCTCTCCCCGCTTGCCTTACGATTCAAAATAGGTCAATATTTAGATCGGGGAGATCGGGGAGATCGCGAAGAATAAAACGGGTTCAAAATTTCTTCCCGATCTTGCCCGCTCCAACCCCGTCCTCCAAACGCTGCTGCTACGATGCTTCCGATCCCCCTTATACGCTTTTACCGTTCTCTCCCGATCTTCTAGATAGTGAAACGGGGGCTTAACCGTTCTCTCCCGATCTGCTAGATCGGGATAGATGGGATCCAGATCGTGATAGTGGAACGGGGACTTCATACGGATGAGTGCCAGGGGTAAACCTACCTGCAGAAGTTCGATCGTAACCTGGGCTCTGAAAGGACTTTGTAGGTGTGAACATCGACGTAGTTCATGGGAGGGCGCTCGACCGCGTCCTTCTGCTCAGCTATAGTCTCCCCGCAGAACAGAAATGTATAGTCACCACACTTAGCCTTGGTCATCGAGTAGTAGGTGGAACGGGCATTGATTGGTTGGTCAATATTTGGTGGGCCCCCGTCAACTTTTTGGAATGAAAATTCATGAGAAAACTTATAAACTTCATACAATATACAAGTGTACATGTTTAGCATCTCGCCTGAATACCTGATCTAATCAAGACTGCACAATTATTGCTTTCTGCTTTTTCTCTGCATGCAGCATTCCTGAAAAAGAAAATACAATTGGTGAACAAAACATTACTTTAATTTTGGAAAAAATGAGCACGGAACAAGGTTAAAGTGAAAACGTAGTTCTGGTAAGGATCTGAGAACATGTCTTGCACCATTTCATATTTGGTTGTAATACATCGAAAGAGTCTACCAAGAAACTTGCCGGGATGATGAGTTGTTTCAGAGAATTTTGAGATCATATACCGACTTTTATTCCAGAAGGATCCAGGTTAACTCGATCACAAGGACAACTCGGTCCTATTTCAGACAATTCATACGCAGTTCGTGATCGCCATTATTCTATACATACCAAAGAGATTTTCCGCAGGGGAGGAGAAAAATCTCTTTGATACATTGTTTGTTGCTTGTTGTATTAACTCGGCCCATGACTGCGATCAGCCAGAACGCGAAGCGCTTCCATAGTACAACACTGTAAAATCCAGAGGGACAACTCGGCCCCGCCATCAAAGTGAGACCGAGTTGTCCCAGAGTCCAAGTTAAACTGACCCCGATCAGGTAAGTTCCAAGATGCGAACATTAATTGGTTAATATTTCACATTTTCGTCATTACCCTAAGAATATCTTGTTATTACAACGTTATTCTACTCATTTCTTAAGCATACGTGTACATTTTGGAGCAAAATTTGACAATTTTGCTGGCGTGTCAGAACAATGTTTTGGCTTTAAGATGGGATCTGAGAGAGTAGCCTTGAGAGGACAGGCGTCTTTTCATAATGTATAGCCTACCGCTTGTGACGTACTGCTGGAATTTATTCCCACCGAACCCCAGCTGTTTTGGGGCCTGGCGGAGTCGGAGGTCCATAACGCATTCGAGGTAGTAGGTCCCGTGGTAACGCGTTACCATTAAGTCGACTTCCTCAGCATCGTTTCCAGCACGGAGGAGGCGGGCTAGCATGCCACGACGTGCTACGAAGTCGACGTCGAGTCTGAGAGCAAAGATCAGATAATGAATCTAAGTACTGAAATAAATAAGCAGTTTTTACACCCCGGCTTTGGTCGTGCGATGTAAAAACGTATCTGCTCTGATATAATTTAAGTGATAAATTCCTTTATTTCAGGAGGTACGAGTACGTCATACTACTAGTACCTCGAAGTGCAGATTCACACCATGTTCATTTTAACCAAAGACCAAAAATCACCTGTTAAAATCACGCTAACATTGATAGGTTTCCTCAAAATCGGACCAAAAGCTAGAAAGTTGTGCATTTTAAAGACCGCGTAGTGTAGGGATTGATGGAGTAGGAAAGCTGACCTGGGTCGGAAATATTCGAAAGTCCCCGTAATGGGTTGTGTGCAGTTTTATCATCCACTCGAATATATGCGTATAGGGCTACACACATATTTTACTGCTTAGTACTTCAAGTTCAAGTTCAAGTTCATATTTATTCGTTTTTTCCACAATATACAAACATAAATCTCACTTTCTTAAGTGACGAAAACAATACATACAATTTTACAGAGAAGACAACAATAATATTAAAAAAAAACTAACAGTAGCGATAAATTGCAATAGTTGCTAAGGTAACGAAAGTGAAATAGTTTTCAGTATATGCACTGTGTGAACAAAAAACGGAGGGACCCACTAAAAAGACAGAGCTTGTAGAGCGTGGGCCCCTCTTGTATTAAAAGCCCGAAGTAAAAATTGAATTGAAAACAACAACAAATAGGCACAGAAAGTTTGTCACAAAAAAAAAAGTTTGGCAGCCAACTAAGAGACAGACAAACAGACAACAACAAACAGAGTAATGAACATAAAACAGGACTGGGACAGCAACAAGACTACTTGTAGGAGAAAAAAAACCCTGAATAGACGACACAAGAGGAAACAAGACTATAGCGTGATAAAGATTTAACAGAATAGACAGGAATATGCAACAAAGACAACGATCCTCGGAGGTTTGAGCAAGAAAGAGAAGAAGAAAAAGAAGAAGAAAAAAAGAACATAGAACAAACCCTTCAACTGCGAAGTATAGGTTAAAGAAGATCTTATAGTCAAGGCTTAAAGAAAAGACTTTAATCTCCTTTTAAATGAGTATATAGATGGAGCAGACTTTAAATCATGATTCAGGGAATTCCAATAATTTGGTCCAGTGTAAATAAGTGTATTCTTTGCTAGAATCGTTCGAAGAAGTGGTAAGTGAAACTCGTTAGAGCGTCGGGTGGGGTAATTATGGAATGATTGATTTTTTTTTTTTTTAACATAGAACCAAAGATAGGTTGGAGTAAACTGTTATCATGCATATACATAAATTGACCTAAGTTAAATAAAAATAATTCGTTGATTTTTAAGAGCTTATAACAGTCAAACAATGCATTTGTATGTGAACGTGTAGGAGAATTAGAAATGATACGGAGGGCTTTCTTTTGCAGTAATAACACTCTATTCAGCAGTGTCTGATGAGTATTACCCCAAGCTAAAATTCCGTAATTAAGGTAAGGGAGTATCAAAGAGGAGTATAACACTAGTAGGGTCTTTTCAGGAATATAAAATTTCAGTCTGTTCATAACACCTATGTATATTGCGAGAAATAATTTTGCAGATATGATCAATATGTATTTTCCAAGAAAGTTTATTATCTACAAAAATACCAAGAAATTTAAAATATGATACACTTTCTAAATTACAATCATTCAGAACCATTTCTGAATTCAAAGAATCAACAGTATTGCTGAAAAGCATATATTTTGTTTTTTGAACATTCAATAATAACTTGTTAGCTCTTACCCAGTTGGTCACTTTTTTCAATTCCGTATTTACTTGTTGAACAAGAACATCGATATCGTTATGGGCAAGAAAAACACTGGTATCATCAGCAAAGTGTATAAAAGAAAGCAACTCTGAAACAGAGGAAAAATCACTGATATAAATTTTGAATAACAGCGGCCCTAAAAGACTTTCCTGTGGAACGCCACACTTAACATCTCTTATAACTGAATGATTATCTTTAATTGAAACAAACTGTTTTCTGTTAGCTAAATAACTCTTGAACCACTCCAAGGCCTTCCCGCGTATTCCATAGTGCGATAACTTATTGAGTAAAATGTTATGATTAATTGTATCGAAGGCCTTGGAGAAGTCCAAGAATATACTAATTAAATGAGAATGGTTGTCAGTTGCATTAACAACTTTATCAATAAAATGAAGAACTGCGTGGATGGTACTGTGTTTTTCTCGAAAACCAAACTGGCAATTTGTGAATATTTTGTGCACATTAAACAAATTGATAATTCTGGTGTATATTATTTTTTCTACAATTTTTTCGACAATGAAGATAATAACGAGATTGGACGATAATTGCTGACATCCTGATTATTACCTTTCTTAAATATTGGAATTACTTTAGCCAATTTTATTTTATCAGGAAACACACCATTAGAGATTGACAGTACTCAGAGTATCAAACAGTTAATATTTTTCACCATGGCTAAATTTTCATATTGACATTTGTATTTGTAAACGGACAAAATTGCGAGGCTCGGCCGCGCAATTGAGGCCGGTCTCGGCCGCGGCGAATGTTAGATATCTTATGAAAGCTGAGAATCTGCCGTTTTCAGAAAAGTACATATTATATAATTTAACATCACACTTTTCCGTGAAACACCAGTAAAACGGGAACAGTGCCCTGATTTTCCTACATTTTATATTCTATATCGATAACGATGAAATTCGGAGCATATCGATACAACAATATTAGGCAAAAGAAAACGATCTCTTTTGACAGTGTGCGGCTCAAGAAAACCTTTCAATCAACTGAAATTGTCAGTAAGTCGAAACCAACGATTTCAATTTTGAAAGAAGTTCCGCAAACTAAATTATTCGGTTTCAACAAATTTTTGCTATATCTTATTCTTACTTCATTTCTGGACTCTTTTCGGCAGGTTTCAGGATTCCCTTTTCCTTCAGTTCTTTCTGGTGGTCTCGAATCCATTTTAGAACGGGTGTCAACGATTTCGGACGCACACCACTGTGATCCCTGTCGACATAGTCGTCGATGCCGTGCGTCAGGTCGAAATTCGGCCTCTCGTCTGGTTCGACAAAGAATCGGCAATTTCGCAGATCATTGCAGTAATTCATGTCTTCGTCCGTGGAGAATGTTCCAAGAACGACGTGATCACGAAATCCTACGTTATTGCTAACCATGATAGAGGCCTGCTGTGGTCGGTTTTAACAAAACTATAGTTAGTTGTCCAAATCTTGTAGAGCTCTTTTGGCGGTTGTAAATGTTTCCCGGGCCGCGCTAGATCCCTAACAGCAATGACATTACTAAGAATATTGCTAAGAGTTAATCAGACACAAAGCAAGTTGTATAGGGATATTCTTTCAGGAGCTAGTGAGTGTAGATCGCCACAAGATACCGCTGATAGATATTAACTTATAGAGAGGGAAGCCCAGAATTACTAACCAGAACATTATACAGGTATTTATATTGAAACACCGGAAAGAACACACTCACTCATACCTCGCACCAAACTTCTGCTAGAGCCACAATGACAGAACTTAGAGTCTGACAGGAAAGACTATAACTACGGATTACAGAATAGTCGCTCGAGATATTTCTGTCCACGCAATAATTTCGCAACAGCGGTTTGGGAGTAACTGCGATTTCAGTATGCGTGTCGAAGGAAGGTGGCGATTTTGCAATCAATATTTTTATCCTTTTTTATTTGTCATCATTTTTTTTTTGGGGGGGGGGGAGGGACTAGTGTGATTATCTGGTTCGTTCCTTTGGATTGGTTGAAAAGGGAGTATTTTCAAGCAAATATTCAGCACATAATATGTTCATACTGATTCAACTTGTGCTTAAGGGTATAGTGTAAATGAAATTGAAGACACTGAAGGGATTGCAATTGCTAAAACAAGCCGAGAACATTGTTTGTGTGGATATAATACATGTAGTACAAAGCAACTGGACAGGTGTGAGTTATTTACTGGTGGACATCATCACTAGTCATCATGACTCACTTACATTTTAATGTGGCTGCAACAGTGATGATTGTTTGATTAATATTTTTGTTCTCTATCTAATTGCTTAGGGGTATTCATCTATGCCGTATGCCTATACACATAAGTAAGCAACGGGTTTTTTCCCTGTCAAATACGTAATTGGGTTTCTGCTTGTCTACATAATCAGCTACGTATAATCAGTTACCTTTTCATGACACAATCGGTTCAATGGAGAAAGACTGAGCTGAACAGCAACTTTAGAAATAAAGGCAATTTGAATGATTTATGACTGCCTTTCACTTGCTTTTATTGCAACTCATTTGATTGTGTGTTCTTTGTACAAAACGTGGAAGAGACGCTGGATTGTACTGCAAAAGAGCATTTATGTGTTAACATTATGTGAGACTAGATTAGACAGAATCACAGCAGACATTTCTGTGGAAGGCTATAATCTCTTGTCGCGAGACCAAGTAAGAACTCTTTGTGGAGTGATTATGTACGTGCAAGAATAATTCAACTTTATAAAGACACACAAAGATTTACCAGCTTATACCATAGTATTATGATTAAAATGAATTTGTGCAAGCTCTCCATCAGAAATTGCTTATTAACATACAATGGTGCAGACTTCATGATCCTAATATGATAAGCGTTAGAGTCATTGGAGAATGTTTTACGATAATGCAAAAGCCTCTTTGTTAGATTACATAAAGCACTGTACTTAGGGATGTGAACTGTGATCCACTGCTGAAAAAGCACTCATGCCTCACAGAACACATATGACAAATGGCACAAGACTTTAATCATTATGCGAATACATTGTCACACACACTCACACACACACACACACACACACACACACACACACACTGCTACCGACTTGATAGTGGTTGACATCGACTTGAACGTGATTGTATCGATATCTCACACAAACAGAGCGTAGACATCTGGGCAAAGGCTCCTTGTATGTTGAATAGGGTTTAACGCTTAAAAGATATCATTATCTCAGATACTGTATATCGTTATAACCTTTCACATATTTACTTCATGATATTACACTGTATACAGTTCACTGCAATTACAAACTCTCAAAGAACGATATAATTTCATTCATCTTTTTTAATTTTATATTTCCCATCTCCAACAGAACTTGTACATACATATTCTTTTTTCACGTAAAATATAAGCACATTATGTGTCAACATTACAAAATATGATAAATGATATTTACGGATAAACAAATGATACGGTGGAAAAAAAAAGCACAAAGAGCATTCTGAAGATTAGAAAATGCAGGAGATGGGGAGGAATGCTGAAGAAACAATGCTTGTAGGGTGCATTCTCCCCAAACATAGTGAAATAATTATACATATTATATCATTGATCTTCTGCTTTGTACACGAAATTAAATTTACAGAATGAATTACACGAACTACGAATAAAAACCTAACTAGCCCTAAACAAACACCCAAACAAATCCCAACACTAAGTCAATTCAATTCAATTCAATTCAAATTTTATTTCATTTCTCGAAAAGAACATAAACATATCACTTTCTTTGGTAACTGAGAATAAGGTTGCATAATTAAAAGAAATTAAATTGACAAAAATATAATCGTGAAACCCTGAAGTAACAATACGTTGTCATGAAAACTGACTGACTGAAGTGACAAAGACGATATAACAATACGTAAAACATCGAAAAATGGAGGGAGCCACTAAAAAGACAAAGCTTGCAGAATGTGGGCCCATCAGATACAGAATGCCAAATAAAAAGAATGAACTGATGAAAAAAGGTGAAAGATGTTGGGAAGAAAGGTAGAAAAAAGTCTGGAAGCCCACTAAGAAGACAGAATAACAAACAGACACACATACACACGCGAATAAACATTAAACGAGACTGGGACGAAGAAACTAATAAAGGGAGACTAAAAGACAAGACAGAATGAGACAAGACTAACATAACAGGAAGGTAATACAACGGACAGAACGGCATAACAGATCCAGCGATCCTCGACAGAATTGAATCGAAAAGATAATGGGATGCGTGAAAAGGATACGGAATTATGGAGAAATAGAGAGAAATAGATGCAGAAGTAATATAAATAAAATCAAATCTACTCTGTAAGTGTCTCAGGACAACAGAGACGAAAAAACACGTGACAGAATATTATTTGTAATATAAGTTCTTCGAAAAGGAATTAAGATAATTCAACAGGCTAATTCAATTCCGTGGGATCATAGAATTGCAATAAAAATGACTTTAATCTCCCTTTATATGAATATATAGAAGGGACAGAGAATAGAAAAGGAAAGAAAGACAAAGACAGAGAGAAAAGAAAAGACAGGGAGATGAAGAAGAAGAAGAAGAAGAAGAGACAACATGCATGGTTGGAAAATAGAAAACAAGAATAATGTCGATTGTGAAGACAAGAAGTGAAGAGTGAATGGAGCAGCTAAGCCATAAGCCATATGAAGCAAAAAAATGAAAGTGAATATTCCAGTACTTCTACAATCATTAGAAATTCCACAAAATTTTATCTTTTTAATTTGAATATGAAAACATATAAATTTATTGATGACGTTCAAATGAATTTTTTTTTATAGATATCTGAAAAAAAATTCTTTAACTTGACTTTAAATCAATTCAAACTTGGAGCCGTTTTTTAATTATCACTAAGGCTATTCAAAATTTTGGTCCAACAAAAGTAAATGCGGATTGAGTAAATACAGTCCTGGTTAAAGGTAAACAGGTAAATGAAATTCATTAGAATGACGAGTTGGGTATCTGTAGAATGAGTTGTTTTTCCACAAACGTCCCAGTAAAAGTGAGAGGAAATGAATTATTATTAAATTTATGCATGAATTGACCAAGATGATAATTATAAAGATCAGTTACCTTTAAAATCTTCTTTTCAAATAAAAAAATAAAATAAAATAAACGTCTGTATGAGATCCAAGATACATTGTAAATTACACGAAGGTTTTTTTTTTTTTTTCTGGAGACGTAACAGTCTATCAAGATGCATTGAATGCGTATTTCCCCAAGCTATGATACCGTAATTAAGATAAAGCAGAATCAAAGTTGAATATAGCATAAGGAGGGTGGGAAGGGAAAATGAAACTTAACTTTATTTATGACACCAATGTTACTACATATTGTATGACAAATATTATCAATATGTGTCTTCCACGAAAGTTTATTATCAATTGTCAATCCTAGGAACTCCGTTGATGAAACAACATCTATTTTATAACAGTATCATCTAATACTATATTATTAGGAAGACTATTCAAAGAATAAGTAAATAACATACGCTTAGTTTTGAGAAGATTCAAAGACAATCTGTTTGATCTTATCCAATAAAGCAACTTTTGAAGTTCTGAATTTTAGGTATCCACCAAAATGTGGGGATCAGAATGTGAAAAAAACAAACAAAACGTTTGAATCATCTGCAAACAACAAAAAAGATAAAATATGAGAAACGTTTATCATATCATTTATATACGTTATAAACAAAAGAGGTCCCATTTTGAGAAATTTGATTTCTCATGGAGGATAATCACATGACTACCTTACTTACGTATATAAGTTTGATACCATTACATCTAAATCGTTTATATTGGTATGAAACATAACTTCATATGCAAGCTTTGGTGTACAAGCAAATGTATAAATCATTTATCTATCAGTAGGTGCCTACTTATTTGTCTTCAGTAGTCCATCTAAAAGCCTATTCAAATCATACATCATTGTTACATGATTGCGTACGATTTGTTTCAACAAGAAATTGATATCACCTCTTGAGACTGAAATAATTTTCTCAAGAACGAATTCAGGTTTAGTTACAACGCACGAGTGGGTGGAGGTCATCACAGGTGTCTATTCGTGACGTGATCCACTCATTCGGGAACCTTCAGGACATCTCGCAGATACCAATCCTTCAGTATGACGTAATCATCCTCCTTACGGCTGAAGCTGAGTCGCCTTTCTTTCAACTGCCACCAGGTGTCTCGGCTGATCTCCAGCCTATCTAGTCCCATACAATAGACGGCGCTGTTGGAACACAAATCGCGAAAAGGTCTCACACAAGGTGTCATAAGAGAAGCAAAGGCATTTCACTATCAACAACTATAGGTGTGATAAGGTCTAGCTGAATAAAATATATATACAAAAAATAAAAATAGATTTACACCATTTTGAGACAAGACATGCTATCCCGTAAATTTATAGAGTCTATAATTCTGTATTGGCAAAAATTCTTTAGATCTAACTATATGGAAAAATAAAAAGAAAGGCACTTCAAAAAAAAAACTTGAGCTGATGAGTTAAAAAGATAAACGCACCTTTAAGACTTAAAGATTGTATTTGACGTTAGCATAAAAAATACGCGGAAGCGCCACATATCACTTTGGGTCTTTCATGCGTATTACACAATCAGTCAACTCAATCCGACAATTGTCAACTTCATTTATCATTTTTTTTTTTCAAATGGCACGTTGATTACCTCTCAAACTGCATAATCATTTTGTAGTATATAAGATTTCATACTGCAGTAGCGGAACAGAAAGGCAAATAGTATTATTCCAAAAGATACTTCGTTTAGTTGCTCTAGAATTAACACAACCATTTTCTGTATCGAAAATCAAGGAAACGGACAATAGAATCGAGTTAAACGTGTTTAACGCAAAATATAAACCGTCTTGTCATTACACTCTTATATACAATGCAATATATATATCATATAACTTCGCTGTGTCTACATAATTCAGAACAGATTCTATATATAACAACATAAGGTTAAAGGAGACCTCCGGATGATTTTCAGGCTTTTACACATTATAAACAACTACAAATTGGTTATACTGAGTACAGAGTTTCAGAATTTATTGTGATTGGGATGAGAAATAAGAATGTTTACAAAATTCATAATAAATCACAAATGAACAAGGATGATGACATGGCAGTCTCACCGTAAGAATGTATGAGTGGGGACTCAAGGGAGAAGAACAAAAGAATTCTACACAGGTGACCTTATCAAGCACGTGCTTTGTAATAGTATTACATTGCTACATTTCCTAAATATGTGAGGCTCCTATGTCATCATCCCTGTGTGATTTGTTTAAGGTTTGTCAAAATATTGATTTCTCTGCTCAAGGACCACAATAAATTCCACAAATCTATACAAGGAGCTGTTGACTTTTGTACTACATGATGTGAAATTATGAAAATCGTCTGGAATGCCCCTTTAATCATCCGAACTTGAATTTCGATGACAACAACAGTGTTTTGAAACGTAAAAATACTTGAAAGAAGTAGATTCACATATCATTTAGGGTCACGTTTTTTCATCATGATTCATTTGGTATTTCAAAAAGAGGAGTACAAACATAATCGAAGTAAGTACAGAAAGTGAGGAAAATATGGAGTCAGTTTCAGGTATGCAATAAGTTTTTGAAGCAGAGGTCAATGCACAGCAATGGTTGACCGCACGGTCGCCGAATCGGTAGTTATGCTTTCACGTTAAGCAGTATCATTCCATGTGATATGAATATGACTTGTTTTCTCCTTTCTTGTTTTAAAATCCAGGATCCGAACGAATGGCACGTTGTCTATATCGTACCTTGGGTCGTCGTCGGGGATTCTCCTCCGGATGTCTTTGACGAAAGACAAAAACCTGGACACACACGACGCTGGATCCCATCCCTTGTTAAAAAAAAAAAAATAGATAGATGTGATAAATGAATAGATGAATAAATAGATTAAATAAAAATGAATAGATGAATAAAATGCATAATACCCTTTTGTTAATATCACGTATGAATCAGTATATTCTGAACACAAACACACATTTGAACATATAATAGTAAATAATAGCGTTATTATATTCTATGCAAAATGAAAATAAAATATTTTGAAGGTTATTCAAAAATGTTACTGTTTTGTTCCAATGCCCCCTCCAAACTTCCATTCAGTACTATTCTCTACGAAGGTAATGCGGGTATCACTATGACGACAGAGTGTCAGCTAAATTTTACCGCTGCCTTGCTGGGTAGGTCCTCGGTCCTCATCATCTCCGTTGACGTGACGACGTTCCTGCTGTCGTCCCTCCAGCCTACCACGATGTCGGAGACTCCGCTGATGTGGTTCATCGACCACCACCTGAGCGTTCCGTATCTGAAAAGAGATATGGCATCATGTCAGAAAGAAAAAAAATCGACAGAGATCGAGATCGAAAGGAGAAAGGAGAGAAGTTTAGGGTAAGGAACGTGATTTCTACATAGGGGCAACAAGTCTCTCTCTCTCTCTCTCTCTAAAGAGAAAAAAACCCAAACAAACAAACAAACAAACAAACAAAAACAATATTATGTGTTATCATAAAGTCAATAAGATTTCTAGGAGAGCCATACCTGTTCACTATCTTCCTCTCCAATTTTGTTCTTATAATGCGTACTTATATTATTGTAAAGCCAAGATTAGGAGGGCAGTATGCAGTCACACTTTGTGGAAGAATGTTGCACTAAAATGTTCAACAGATGTCAACGCCATTTACCTTTAGCTAGAGCCGTGGGTCCTACAATATCGTCTGTTTGACTGACAATTTTTCTGACAGACAGCAGATGGTAGATCGGCTCTCCATTCTCAAAATCATTAGCTCTATAACGATGATGTTATAGTTATATGGGTGAGCACGCTAAAACGAATGGGATGGTGTGAAATTATGGTTTGCTTATGAGGGTATCTCACTGAGCGGCAAATATTTGCGAACGTAGCAAATAGACCATTTCGTAATTAAATCATGAGTACATTTCAAAAAATGACCTTTCTCTTTTCTCAGCTGGTTAGGCACTTAACTCATTTTCATAGAAACATAATGAATAGGCTTGCCCAACGTAACAATTTATGCGATTCGTGTTCAAACAAAGAACGGTGCCCAGTCCAGGGTGGCCAGTAAGAAGCAGCCATTTATTGCATCCAATTATTGCTTTGCACTGAAAGCATTATTTTTATCTATCATTATTGCCAAAACATTAGGCTTTAGAGAACCTTTTATTGCTGTCAGGAGGATGTGTTGGAGAGTACTATTTTAAAGGATTATGTTAATACTTCGTACGCATCATCTATCTATTTTCTTTTTTATTCAAGAGAGCTGTCTCGTGATCGTTAGTGTGCGTGTGTGTGTACGTGTGTGAATTATACACACTGTTTCTCGTCCCTTTTTGTCAGGCAATTTGCCCGTTTTTTTTGTTTTTTTTTTTTAGTTTTGCAATTGAACTTTTTTCAATATATTATTCGTATCTCAGTTGACACCATCCTGTTTTATACAACATTGTATATTGTACTGATTTCGTGTCATTATATGTGTATTCAAATGATATTTTGTCGGAGATGAAATAAGCGGCTTGAACTTGAACATGAATAGTTATTACATCACAGATGTTTATCTGAGTGAATTTGAAAGACCTACATGCCTGTTATGACAAATGACCATTTCCTGCTCATACTAAAAGTGGAACTACGAAATGGTTTATTGAGAAAATCTTAGGTTTCGTCAGGATTCGTAAGCAGTTGCAATCAAGTTCGTAAACCGTTATAATCAAATTTGCAAACAGTTTTCAATGTCACAAACAGAAAAAAAAAACATGTTTAAAATTTCTTTTCGACAATGAAAACTGTTTGCGAATTGAATTGATTGCAACTGCTTACGAATTTGAATGCATGCACGTCACGGGGGGGGGGGGGGGGGGGGTGGTGCGTTGGGTGCGGACGCACCCCCCTTCAGAGTCCCCCCCAAAATTAATAATAATAACCTCTTCAGTCTGCGAGCGACCTCAACACCGGACGCTAAATAATTATTCTTGGCAAGTTTTTTACCTTTTTTTTTTTCCCACCAGGGACAACAAAATCGAGGGCAAAAACAATTCTCATCCTGGGCTCTGTCAGCACTGATTTTTTTTTTTTTTTTTTTACATCTACGAGTATTCTCCAGCAGTGTTTACTATTATATCGACCGTACTCTACATCCGTACGGTACGGAGCATGTACACGTTTGCATGTACGTGTGCTATACTTACAAGTATGTAGGGTCTATGTACAGCACGTTACTTCTGACCAATCCATATTGATAATGCGAGCCCAAGTGCGAGCCTTTGCTTCATAAAAAAAAATGGAGGGACAAGTATATCATTTTGCCCACCCTCCCCCCCCCCCCCTCCATAGTTCCCGAGACGAGAATATTTTCTTGCTTTTTTGCCAGGGAAAAAAAAGTTTACCCCATAAAAACATTGGAAGGGAAAGCATATTATATTTTTGCCCCCCCCCCTGCCATAAATTAGTGAGTTGAGAAGATTTTCTTGCTTTTTGACAGAAAAAAAGTTGCCTCCATAAAAATAATGTTCAAGGGGCAAGCCATCATATTTGCCCCACCCCACATAATTATAATTCCCGAGATGAAAAGATTTTCTTGCTTTTTTTGTTAGAAATCTGTCCAATTATTTCACCCAAAGTGTGCACCAGATGGCAGGTTGCTGATTTTCAATTCTAAAAAAAGCAAAGTCTCTCTCGTGTGGGAGGGGGATACCTCTTCCCATACCTTCCCCCGTTCGGTCTTTTTTCTCATGGACTTAATACACCTATAGATTGACAGATTTACAAAATAATGTTTAATCGAAAGTGTGCACCAAATCTGTCACTTTGCTTAATAAAAAAATGCAAAAGTTCAGTCATGGGGGAGGGGATATTATCTCTTTTCAATCAATAATTAACCCTTTCCCAATGGCGTAGCCAAGGGGGGGGGGGGGCGATGGGGCAGTCGCCCCCCCCCAAGATTTTTACCGGGGATTTGAAAGGTGGAAAAAAATATAATCAAATATGGGAGAGGTATCTTACCACCTTCCCATTGCCTTGTCCCTTCTATAGACTTAGTACACTATGGGGAATGACAATTTCCCCGATTTTCCACAAAAAGTGTGCTTCGTATCGCTTTGTTTCAATCCTAAAAACTCAAAAGCTCCGTCGAGAGGGAGGGGGTATCCCCCTCCCAAATCATCCCCCTAACACCTCACTATATACTTTGTTAGTACACAGAGATGATGCACACTCGGAATATTAAAGAGCCATTAACATTCCACCGGAAAAAAAAAGTATTCGTTTAAATTATTATTTTTCGGAGGGGGCTGCAAAAAATTCAAGTAGGCCTACAGTAAAACTGCACCAAAAGTTTGCACCAAATCACTGAATTTCAGGTCTGAAAATACAAAATCCTCTTCGATTGGGAGGAGAAATGTGAAATGCCCCTTACCTACACCCTCGTGTGCATGTTTTTTTTTTCCCCTGTTTGATTGCTTAACAGACAGCGTTCATGATATTCAGTGAAAGAATTAAGTTTATTTAAATTACACCATTTTATAGGCAAATTATTTAATAATGATGTACATCAAAATGTACTGCTACCTTAGTGGGACTGTTTCAAGTCGATAAAACACGCAAAAACCTGCATCAAATTGCACCATTTACAACATCAAAATGCAAAAAGGGAGGGGGATAACCCCCTCCCACACTCTAAACCCTCACTCGCTCCGCTTGCTCGGGCTTGGTCGCGTTCATGACATCAGTGTAAGAATCAATACAAGAAGTTTATTTAAATGATACCATTTTATAGGCAAAATTGTTCAATAATAATCTACATAAAAATAAAATGTACTGCTACCTTAAACATGTGGGACTGTTTCAAGTCGATAAAACACGCAAAAAAAAAAAATGCATCAAATTGCACCATTTACAACATCAAAATGCAAAAAGGTCTCACCGTGGGAGGGGACACCCCCTCCCACACCCTCCCCCTCGCTCACTCCGCTCGCTCTTGTTTCATTGCGTTCATGATATTCAGTGTAAATGTTAAAACAGGAAGTTTATTTTGATGATACTATTTTATAGGCAAATTGTTCAACAATAATTTACATCAAAATATACTGCTGCCTGACACAAGTGGGACTGTTTCAAGTCGATAAAACACGCAAAAACCTGCATCAAATTGCACCATTTACAACATCAAAATGCAAAAAGTTCTCACCGTGGTAAGGGACACCCCCTCCCCCTTGCTCACTTTGCTCGCTCTTGCTTGGTCGCCTTCAAGATATTCAGTGTAAATATTAGAACAGGAAGTTTATTTTGATGATACTATTTTATAGGCAAATTGTTCAACAATAATCTACATCAAAATATACTGCTACCTTACACAAGTGGGACTGTTTCAAGTTGATAAAACACGCGAAAACCTGCATCAAATTGCACCATTTACAACATCAAAATGCAAAAAGTTCTCACCGTGGAAGGGGACACCCCCTCCCACACCCTCCCCCATCCACCCCTTCGGTCACTCCGCTCGCTCTTGTTTCGTCGCGTTCAAGATATTGAGTGTAAAATTAATATCAAAACAGGAAGTTTATTCGGATGATACTATTTTATAGGCAAATAATTGTTCAATAACAATCGACATCAAAATATACTGCTACCTTAAACAAGTAGGACTGTTTCAAGTCGATAAACCAAGCAAAAACATGCATCGAATTGCACCATTTACAACATCAAAATGCAAAATGCAAAATGCACCCCCCCCTCCCCTGTGCTCGCTCCGTTCGGTCGGGCTCGGTCGCTTCGCTCCGTCGCATACTAACACCTCCCCCCCCCCCCCCCAAAAAAAAAAAAAAAAAAAAAGATGACATCCTAGCTACGTCGGTGCCCTTTCCCCGCTTGGTTTCCCTAAAAACCTAAAAGTCTGGGGATTGAGAGCTTCCTGAATTAGAAAAAAAAAATGTCTGTCCAAAAAAATCTCGTTACATTTAGTGTCAAAACGCACCCCCCTTGAAAAAACGGCTGGTGACGCCCTGGAATGCAACTGTTTACGAACCTGACGAAACCTAAGATTTAGCAATACGTTCGCAAACATTCGCCGCTCGGTGAGATACAATCCTTTAAAACTATCAGTGGAAGTTGTGATGCCAGTGAATCAATCATTGTTAATGACTGCAAAGGGGTAAACCTACTTTTCAAAGTTCGATTGTAACCTGCGCTCGGACAGGGCTTGGTAGGTCTTCACATCGACGTAGTTCATGGGAGGGAGCTCGACCGCGTCCTTCCGCTCAGCTACAGTCTCCCCGCTTAACAGGAAGGTGTAGTCACCACACTTAGCCTTGGTTATCGAGTAGTACGAGGACCGGGCGTCGATTGGTTGGTCAATATCTGGCGGGCCCCCGTCAACTTTTTTTTTTGTTGTGAAAATGAAAATGGATGACAAAATTTGAAGATTCATTTCGTATCAATTACATGTATATAATATTATGCATACGTTACATCTCGCCTGAATACCTGATCATATTATGACTGCACACTGTCCACCTTTTTTTTTTTTTTTTCGGCATGCAGCACTGCTGAACACATGACGATCGGTTAACAAAACATGTCAATCTCAATCACGATAATCATACTAATGAAAAGGGACTTACTGCAATTGCCGAAGATTAGGTATCTCTAATTTATGATTAATTACATATGATAATCAGCTAATATTGGTCTTAAAAACCCAAAAGAAAACAAAAATCTATACAATCGTTATGCAACTATCAGCCCTATTCGAAACATCTATACAATGCGTATGCATCACTGATGTTGGAATGGTGAATACCAGTGCCGGTGTCTGAAGTGACAATCTACTGTAGCTAGAGCTGAATTATTCAGGAGGCCAGAGTGATGTGCTCATGAATAACAAGGCTCATGAATAACAAGGCAACAAGGTAGTTTGTGTAATTCTTTTTGTAAATTTAGTCTCATGTGCTAAGTAGAAGATCAATGATATAAGATATGTTTGGGGGGAATGCACCCTACAAGCTTTGCTTCTTCAGCACTCCTCCCCATCTCCTGCATTGTCTTAACTTCAGAATGCTTTTTGTGCTTTTTCTTTTTCACCTTATCATTTGTGTATCCATAAATTCCAATCATCATATTTTGTAACATTGACATATACAGTATATGTCTCTATATTTTATGTGGAAGGAAAAATGTATTTACAAGTTCTGTTGGAGATGGAAAAAATAAAATAAATGAAATGAAATGAAAAAACCACCAAACGATGTCTCGCCTGCATTTCGCAATTTGTGAGTATAGTGTTTTTCAAGTTCATTGACCTTTGACCTTGTCGGACTTAACAATATCAAAACTTGACAAACATCTTTTGCTGATGTACCTGTGGTGTGAAGTTGGTCGTAGCTCAAAGTTGTGGAAAGTTATTGACAGTACACGACTGTACTGTGAGTACAGTACTTATCAGGCATGTCAGGTAAAGGTCATTTGCCATTTGACCTTTGAACTTGTCGGACTTCACCCATTATATGCGAACTTGACGGGCATTTTTGGATATCTATCTGGGTGTGAGTTTAGTGGTCATGACTCAAAGCTGTGGAAAGTTATTGAGAGTACACCAAATTGTTGACGACGACGCCGCCCCCGCCGACAATGACAACGACAATGACTACTCACATATCTCGTTTAGATTATCCTTGTTGTACCGTACCTTTCTTCATTATCTGTACTTATTATCGCAGATGTTAGACATTTTTCTAATTTTGGAGGATTAAGCACGGATCAAGTTCACGATGAACATGATGGAAACTGAGAGAGAATAGCCTCGTTGTTTAGGACAGACATCTTTTCAAGAACATGTAACCTACTGCTTGTGACGTACTGCAGGAATTTCTTCCCGCCATACACCATCTTTTTAGGTGATACGCTATCAGCGTATCACCTATTGTGATTGTCAAAATCTCTCTTTATTTCTTTTTATTCTTCTTTCTTTCTGGACAATTTTGTGTCATCAATATCTCAAGAATGACATTACGGAATAACATGACATTTTCAGGGAACATGTCTCATGACAATATCTAGCCACAATAAGGTTTTCATGACAGTAACATATCTATGACGTCGTCTAGGCGCCATTTTGTGATTTTTGGACCATGTTACATGATCGATCATAACTTCATAACTAAAGGTCATTTCTGTATCATTTTTTGTGGACATAAAGTTCAGGTCACGTTCTATCTTACTTCTTTTGATGCTAATTACCTAGGACATCATTAAGTGCGCGTAAGCGCGCGTCAAAATTTTAAAAGGCTCAAAACAACTTTCCAATGGGAAATCTCGAAGTTTCAGACAATTTTATGCGTTTCAAACAATTTTGCGCGTGCTCGTCCGTCCGCGCATTTTCGCGCGCACAGTGCGTCAGCAACATGAAAATACACTTTTTTTGACTGATTTGGATTCCTGATACTTTGAGCAACAATATCCATTGATTTCTAATCGATTCCTACAAATAACAAAGCAATGCACTTGCGTCAAAGTTCAAATTTCGCGTGCGCGTCTATGTGCAAATATAGTGAAAAAACATGTCTTTGTTTATTTCGCCATAGCTCTTTAAAACGTCAGGTGACCCTATGTTTTTATTGCATATTACAAGAGCATATAAATTGGACATGACGTTTCAAGTATCATTATTTCCATAATTACATTATGACGTCATCATATCGTCATCTGAAATCAAAAAAGTGGAATTAATTTTTTTGAGGTACTGTTTCTGACATTCATTTGCTCGTATCTCTGTTGTTTAAGCTCAATATTATCCCAAATTCAGATATGTTGTACTTTGAACATTTGCCTTTCAAATCCATATCATGGTTTCGAAATTTGATGACGTCATCATGCTTTAAATTGTGTTTAAAGGTAAAGACGCAAAATCGGACAAGTTTACGTGTTGTCTATGGGAGGTGATTTTTTTAGAAACCATGCATTGACTTGACAACGTTTAAGCACCTTTATCTCAGCTGATTTTGCTTCATTTCCTCTGAAACTTATTTATGTTGTAACTGTGACAATAAGCTGCAGTAATCATGCATTTTATTCTTTGAAATCTCCTCATGAGGTTGACAATTTTCCAATTTAAAACTGAAAATGAGAATGGAATGCGGACCAAACGATTCCTGATTCATCTTTCACGTACATAAGCTTACGTTCCTCTAATTTTCTCGTCGAGACGTATGGCCGAGTGGTTAGAGGCGTCGTCTTAGAAACGTGAGGTTGCACACGTACGGGTTCGATCCTCACAAGAGCACGAAAGAAAATAATAATTTTTTTTTTACTTTTTTTCTTCAATGGAGTACTACACCTTCGTCCATGTAGAAATCACGTTTGCATGTAAACACACCTATACGCACACACTCACACAGTATACCTTTGTTTTGCGTTGGAGACTGCATTACTTCGACTGCTGCAAAATTATAGTTTTGCAGGTTGGGCTTTTCAAACTGATATAGTATACTGTAACAAAATGAAATTTGTTCATATCAATTCAGTAAAAACAATGTAGTCGTGGTTACTTTGTGCTGATTTATACATGTAACAAGCTATACATTGTAAAAAAGGTATTCAGTCTTCTGTATTGATGATTATTTGTCAATTAGTGGTTTTTGTGGAGTTTCAGATAGTGATAAAAAGTATGGATGATAAGTGCAGCGATAATTCCTATAGTTAGTTCAAAGCTGTGTTACAGATGTTTGATACATACATTTAGCATTGTGTGTGTGTATATACGTGTGTATACAGGTTGGCTATATGACACATTCTAGACAATTACTCTTAATTGATTAGCAAACGTGATCAGCTATGGAACTGAATATGGTACTAATGTATGATGTTAATGTTTCAAATTAAACTGTGACGAGTTTAAAGGGATAGCATAACTGTGTGTAAAAATAGGGCAATTATAAGAAAATTTTAGGGGAATTTGATAACCATGCCTATAATAATTTCATACAGGTACTAATGCCTGCCTCATATTCATGTTAGATCGTCATGTCAATAGCAAACTGACAACGTACGATGAATGTGTTATATATTGAACAACTGTCTTTCAAGTCCATAACGTTCCCGATATTTTCCCGTCGAGACGTGTCGCCGAGTGGTTAAAGGCGACGTCTCAGAGACGTGAGGTTGCGGGTTCGAACCCCACAAGATCACGAAACAAAATACTTAGCTACTTTACTGTTTTTTTTCTTCAATTTTGTATTACATATTCGTCCATGTAGAAATCACGTTCGTATATAAACGCACCTATACACACACACAGACACACACACACGCCATATCCCTCTTTTTTGTGTGTTGGAGACCACATTGCTTCGACTGCAGCAAAATTTTGCAGGTTGACTTTGTCAAACCGATCATAGTATGTAATGACGTCGACTGAGGTGTTGTACTTTGAACAATTTTCTTTCAAGACCATGTCATTGTTTTGTCATTTGATGACGTCATTACACTGAAAATTGTGATTAAAGGCAAGGTATCAAAACCAGCCGATTATAGGTTTTATGTCTGCGGGACGTATTTTTCCCAAGTTGCCAGAAATGGCATCGCGACCTCAGTCGTTACAAGGCCGCTTTTCCGTCTAGCAATGCAATAGATGTTCACACGGCCACGTTAGTTGAGTGGGCATTGACTTTCCCCCCGTTATATCTATACATTGTTGTTGTTTTTTTGTCTTACCATTTCCGTGGATGACCCGTGGCCGAGTGGTTACAGAAACGGTTTCGCATGCACGCTCAATATAACTTCAAGGTGCCTATATCACATTCTTTTCTTTGTCGATCACAGATGACTGTCATCTGATGACCACAAGCGTATCACCTAACTCGTCCTCAACGTGACGAGTTTTCATGTCTCGTTCTGTCTTGGGTCTTCGGGGAGTTGGAGACCACGCCCCATGGCCTCTAGGTAGTAGGTCCCATGGTAACGCGTTATCAACAAGTTGACTCCCTGAACATCTTTTGCGGCACGGAGGAGGTTCCTTAGAAGGCCACGACGAGCTACAAAATCGACGTCCATTCTGAGAGCAATGATTGTATAATGAATAATTGAACTAAATTAATATTCAGGATGTTAATGTTCCCCCTTGCTTCTGAAAGAGGTAAGACGAGTAGTCTATTATTTTGCTAGAAAAGTGAAAATATATTGATTTTTTTTTCATTATGTTCTTTATCATTTTCGATTGGTGAAGTCACAAAAATGTTGTCTTCTCATCCAACGATGGCGGCACCAAAACTAAATTGTATTGTTGTTGTTGTTAATTGTGAACGGATTGTCCGATTTTCTTTGAATTTTCACTTATGTGTTCAATTGATATTGCTGCGTTCAATCAATTCCCATATCTATCTATCTTTGGCTTTCATTCTCTTTAAATTTATGATTTAATGTGTTAGTCTGCAAGACTATATTCCTTCAGTGTCTGGAATTCTGCTGTAAATTATCATTGATCTCATCAGTCCGATGACGGCGCTCTTTTCCTTCTGCGGCATTGGGAATTCATACTATCGAACCATGGACCTACACATGGACATTTATCCCTCGTTAATTAATTGAAATACCTGTTTCTCTTAAAAGCGCCGCAAAACATTTTAAACATGCTTTCCCGTTTTTAATTCAGTTATCACCGACGATAGCCAGCCTTGATAAAAAGGCGTTTTGAGAAATCTTGAAACTACATGCACAGAAGATAATAAGATTCTTAAATCAAGAAAAATGCATATGCAGTAGTGCATATTAGGAAGTCACCCGCTCAAGCAATTTTATCTGCAAAGTGCACGTACTTTACAAGAGAAAGGAAATATTTTGACAGGTAGATTGTGATTTTGGAACTTTGTTTCAGAGTAAACAATAACATTGACAGCAACGGTAGACGACATTTATGTCTTATCATTCAGCTACGTTACATACGTGTTCAAATGTATCCACTCTATAGTACTACCAATTTTGTAACACATGATTTGTCATGTTTTGAGGTTTGCTGCTCCAATCATTAGTGTTTACTGAGGCAGTTGAATCTGAAAAGGCATCTCAGCCAAATAAGACCGAAATGAGGGAAACTTTTTTTTTGTCAGTGGCGATGCACGATTACACACTTTTTTTAATGTCTTTATTCAACAAAAATGTTTAACAATATATTACAAAACGCACAGGGAATACATGAATCCTTTACAGTTATAGCTTTCAGTTGCATATGTAGACAAACTATATACCAAGATGAAAAATTTTAACAACGTTTAACAAAACACATCACAAAAAGTGAGTACACAGAATTAATCTTTTGCAGTGATAACTTTCAGATACGTTATGTATAGACATACTATATCAAGATGAACAAATTCTAACTACACATTCTTCATTGTCCAAGCACCTGAACATTGCTGAATGTAAACATAAGATACACATAATCAGGTATACAGCGGCGGAGATGATGGGATCACAGAAAGACCTCCGTTCATAGTCCATAGCGTAGTAGGTCCTTGATCGTACCATGGAACTTCTCTAGCTGTCATGGCTGTATAGCTCTATAATCGTACATACTCTACACACTCGTGTATTGTGCAAAGTGATTACTGGATACATAGTTCTGTCTCTTCACAGTACTGTCAGGGGAGCTCCGCACGGCTTCTTGTCGGGCTAACAAAGTCCATTAGAACATGATAATGCAGAAACGAACACCATTATGTATTTGTTCCATGGCTTTTCAATCTTTCTAGGTGAGAGTGGGAATTCCCACTCTAGTAGATACGCATCTCTTATCATAATTATGGTGATATCCTCGGACAAAAACGTCGTTATAATAGTCTTCTCTGAGAAGACCTTTTTTTTTTCTGCTTACCTCGATGAGCGGGGATTAATCCCTCTCATCTAATTGCCTCTCTTACCCTCTTCGCCATGCACTCATATTATCATGAATATCTTAATCATGATTACCCCTCCTATTAACACTGTTTTTCTTTGGAGCAGTGGGAATTCTCACTGAGTACACTGAAGATACTCACCAGGGGCCGCGGATGTGGGCGGGGGAGGCAAAAGCATTGTGCTGGTAGTGTGCCTTGTTTATTTTTGGTTTGTGATTTTTCTCCACTTAAAAAAAAAAAAAATCGTGAGTAAATCAGAACAGACATTTTTTATTGTGCTGTGACGAAACGTAGCAAACAACCTATACCCACGTGTGGTAAGCGTTTATCAAATAACCCCATTGTCCCCACATAACATCTTCAGTATTATTTGATAAAAGAGAAAAGAAACAAAAGAACATGAAAGGAGCCCAGGGATCAATGACAGTCAATTAAAATTGTCCTTCAGGACCATAAAACGAACAAGACAGACAAAGACGGGACGGACACGATTTAACACATATTACTATTATGCATGACACATATTGAATGAAATATTATTAACACATTAACACATAATATTATCATTATTGCAATATATATGATCCCACAGAAATGAGCTAAGCTTATTTAAAGGACAAGTTCACCTTCATTAACATAAGGATTGAGAGAATGTAGCAATATTAGTAGAACACATCACTTAAAGTTTGAGGAAAATCGGACAATCCGTTCAAATTAAAGGACAAGTTCACCTTCATAAACATAAAGATTGAGAGAATGCAGCAATATCAGTAGAACACATCAGTGAAAGTTTGAGGAAAATTGGACAATCGATGCAAAAGTTATGAATTTTTAAAATGTTTGTGTTGGAACCGCTGAATGAGGAGACTATTAAGGCTTGTGATGTCATATGAGTACAACAGTATAAAGAAAATGTAAAGAAAATTCAACATATTTTCACTTTTTTCGCATAATAAAAGAGCACTTTACTTGCCTCTTTCTAAAGGCAATGGGAATAATATTACCCATAACATATGTCAGCAACAAGTCAAGGGAATGAGTACTTTTTTCAAAAGATTAAATTTTGTGAAATTCTCTTTATATTTTCCTTATATTGTTGTACGTATGTGACATCATACACTGCAGTAGTCTTCTCATCTAGCGGTGACTGCACAAAAACTTCAAAAATTCATAACTTTTGAACGGATTATCCGATTTTCCTCAAACTTTCAATGATGTGTTCTACTAATATTGCTACATTCTCTCAATCCTTATGTTAATGAAGGTGAACTTGTCCTTTAAGCATACTCAGTGTTCCGCTTCAACAAATCTATGCTATATTCTATTCTTACTTCATTTCTTGACTCTCTTCGGCAGGTTTCAGGATTCCATTTTCCTTTAATTCTTTCTGATGGTCTCGAATCCATTCTAGCTAGAACGGGAAACAGCGATGTCGGCTGCACACCTTTGTGATCCCTGTCGATAAAGTCATCGATGCCGTGCGTCAGGTCGAAATTTGGGCTCTCGTCTGGTTCGACAAAGAATCGGCGATTTCGCAGGTCATTACACTATTTCATGTCCTCGTCCGTGGAGAATGTTCCAAGAACGACGTGATCATGAAATCCTACGTCATTGCTAGCCATGATACTGTCCTGCTGTTGTCGACTTGAACAGAATTGTAGTTGGTTGTCCAAATTTTGAAGAGCTCTTTCGGCAATTGTGAATGTTTCCCGGGCGGCGCTAGATCCCTAACAGCAATGAAATTGCAAAGAGAATTGCTGAGAGTTAATCAGACACAAAGCAAAGTTGTCCTATAGGGACATTCAGGAGCAGGTGAGTGTAGATCTCCACACAAGATGCAGCTAATAGATGTTCAGTAAAAGAGAGAGAGAGAGAGAGAGAGAGAGAGAGATAACTCCAGAATCATTAACCGAAAAATACACATGTATAATACATTGAGATTGAACAATTGAACAAACATATACGGACGGAAAAAACATTCTCCCCGATCATTACCATAAATTGCCTCGCACAAAACCGCTGCTAGCCATAATGACAGGATTTAGAGTCTGAAGCAGAGACTTTAACTACTGATTGCAAGTTAATCTTTAATATAAGAAAAAAATCCACGCATGGACCTTGGTCCGTGCAAGAATTTCGCAACAAAGGTTTGGGAGTAACTATTCTGCAATTACAATTTCTATATCTATTTCATGTTATAATCATTTTTATTTTTTATTTTTTTTTTTTTGGGGGGGGGGGGTCTAGGGGGTGGTGTGATTTGCTGGTTCGTTCTATTTGATGGGTTGAGGAAGGAGGATTTTCAAGTAATAAGTTCAGCACATGGACGCTACTACATGTACTGATTTTATGCCTAAGGTTTGTGCAAATGACATTGAAGACGTTGAAGGGATTGCAGTTGTTGATATAAGTCAAGAACACTGTATGTCTGGATATATTTTTGTTTGTTTGTTCATTTCCATGAGAAGATGGCTGGATAGCCCATATTCAGCTATGCTAAGCTGATCTTCTATGGGGTCCAGCTGGATGTGAGGCGGGACCACTTTACTGGGTTAAACACCCTGCTTTTCGCGATGAATGAATGAATGAAGCAGGATCTTTAACGTGCATGAGTTGTGACTCTCTCACACACGGGACCTCCATTTTATGTCCTATCCGAGGGACAGAGTGTTTTGCCTCTTGCTAGAGGAGACGGTATCATTACACACAACATTAATATTGCTCAGTCCAGACCACAGAACCTGTGGTCCAGACTCTTCTTCTTCTTCTGATTAAGTCTGCCTCCTTCAATAGACTGAAGATTCTTGCAGACTGGTGCTATTTACATCATAATACAATTTATTTACAGATATTTACAAGCACATAGAAAATTTGACGAAAATAACTAGCCACTGTGATCAACCGTAAAACGGTTTCGAAATGAACCCACAGATGGCGCTGAAACAATTTCTGATGACAGGGAATTCCAGTCGAATTCGACAGGGAATTCGACTCGGGCTCGAACCCGGGTCGCTTGGGTCGGAGGCAGACGCGCTACCGACTGAGCCAACACAAAGCAACTGGGAAGTTGTGAGTTAGTCACTGGACATCATCACTAGTCGTCATCTCATTTACATTATTATGTGGCTGCAACACTGAATGTTGATAATTATCCCTTTTAATAAATGTGCTCTATTTTATTACTTATGGGGATTTGATCCGTGTGTGAGAATTACGTGTGAAACAAAATCAAAATGCTGTATACTGTGCATGTGTATATCAGTGTATACTGCATGTCAAATATAGATCTTCATCTATGCTGTACGTCTGTAAGTCTTGTCAAGTACATAATTCGGTTTGGAACAGTTGTCTACGTCATCAGATACGTCATCAGTTACCTTTTCAATATACAGTCGGTTCAATGGAGAAAGACACTGAGCTGAACAGAAAAGTAAAAAAAAAAATCAAGACAATTTGAATGAAAATACATATGATTGATTGCCTTTCACTTGCTTCAATGTAGCTAATTTAATTGTGTATTATTTGTACAAAAACATGGACAAGATGCTGGATTCTACTGCAAAACAGCATTTGATATATGTGTTGACAATGATGTATGATGTCTTATCAAGTAAGACTATATAGATTAGACAGCATCATAACAGTCATTTCTGTTGAAGGCTAGAATCCCGTGCCGCCAGACCGAACAAGAAATGGTGGTGGGGTGATTATGCACATGCAACTTAAAGAATAATTCAACTTAGACACACAAAGGTTTACAAACTTAAGTAGGTACCACATATACACACTTATAGATACATGTACTACATGTATTGGTATGTACCTACACATGTATAGTACATGTATTATACTTGAAATGAATGTATGCACGTTGAATGACCCAATCTGAAGTCGCTTACTCAACATTCAATGGTGCAGACTTTAGATCCTTACATGATAAGCGTTTCAGTCATTAGGATATGTTTTACAAAAACGTGGAAGCCACTTTATTAGAACAGATAAAGTACAAGTACTGTAGAATCTGAACTACAACCCACTGCGGAAAATTTAAGCACTAATTACTCACAGAACGCCTGTGACATAAACAAGACATAAATGTTGGTAAACCCGTAATGCGTAACTTAATCCATCCATAATTATTTTAAGCGACTGTGCCTTTTCATCCAATAAAACAAAGATTGAAAAATACAGACCCACACAGACTCAGACACCATTTTAAAATTCTTTATTCGAATTTCGTTCAATACCACAGAATTCACATTCACATTCACATTCACAAAAACAAAACATTACACAAAGACAAAATTCATCACTTTGTACAAAAATTATGTCACATAATGACTTCTTTTTTGACCAAAGAAACGAAATTCGTTTTTCCTTTTTTTTTTAAACATAATACATGCGTGTTAAAATATTGCGAGTATATATCATACTCTCGCAAAATGCCCTCACAACGGGGGATATGATAGTTGCTCAAGACAATGCACATTTCCATTACTTGTTTCTCGCAAGAAAAAAAAAAGAATGTACATAAATATACATTTTTTCCCCTTCTCTAAACACCGCCTATAATCAAAAACTGAAAAATCATCAAGAAAAAGAGTCAGAATCTAGATTTAATCTGAAATACTATTTACCCACACGCAGATCCCAAGCTTGCCCACATAATAATAATAATAATAATAGCTGGTTTTTATATAGCGCATTTCACACACTTCAGGGTTTCAACATTTGTTCAATGCGCTTTACAGACTATTATTACCCCGGTCACTGGATACATTATTTCCAACCAGCACTAATATTGCTCATTCTCCACTCCCTGGGGAGCATTCCAGCCAGTCGCCGCCATTTTACAGGCGCGCACATGCTGATCAACCAACATAAGCTTTCTCATCCTATATACTCCTGGGTGGAGAGCAGCAATGTGGATAAAGTGCCTTGCTGAAGGGCAAACGTGTCGGGCTTGACATGGGCTCGAACCCACGAACCATACCACGCTCATGAATCAGGGTATTAAAGTACCATTCAGTGACCGGTCGACAACTGGTGTCGAAAAATCGAATATTGCGTGGAAATCCCGTCGCCCGTCGCCTATTCCAACGGAAAAATGAATAAAATATCAATATCCTATTTTCAACTGATATGGAACACAGGATAATGTACTCTTAAAGACCAATGTACTGAATTTCTCATGGACGATAATTATGGCGTCACACATACTTACACGTGGACGTATTGATTAGGTGAAATTTAAGTTCCATTTTATTCATCTATCTTTCTTTACAACATGATACATTTGAATTACATGTGTTGTTAACAGGAGAATAACAAGCATATAAACCTAAGTGAAATGCACTGGTTAAACCTAAAATGGCCGGGGGGGGGGGGGGGGGAATCCGCCCCTACTTTCTCGCAACAATTCTGCAAACGCTCAAGGCCTCGTAACGAGTCTTCTGACTTGACTTTTTTTATTCAAGTCTCACGCAACTTTTGAGACCAAATTTGCAACGTCCACGTTACGAAGCCGTTACGGAGCCGCGCCCATTTTTGTAACTGCATGTCTCGCCCAAATTTGTGATTTTGTGTACAATTCCCATGGAAAATAGTGCTCTGTTATAAAATTCATAAAACCTGTTTATTTGTACTATTTATCAGTTTGATTGATTGATTTCACGCTGATTATGACAGAAAAGTGGTTAGTGACACTTTCAAACGAAGAAGAAGAAGAAGAAAAAAAAAAGAAAAACCAAAATCTAAAAAAAGAAATGTGCAATTGTTAAATATGTAAAAACAGACATACAAACTAAAAAGTAGACTCTCGATGCTTTTGATTAGGCTGATATAAGATCTTGGGCTTAATGTGCATTATCAATTGATTAGAATTAGAAAGTGATGATTAAAAAAAAGAAATTAAGATAAAATCTAGATTACGTCGTGGGTGTCGAGCGTGCCTAATTCCGTTATGATCGCACCACTGACACTCGGGGGGGGGGGGGGGGGAGGGTCCGCCCCCTTCTCGGATGTAGCATAGCCAAAAAAGTCCAGCCTGATTGTGGTTAAGCACGAATAAAAAATGAAGAAAGACGAGGAGACCCAAGAAAAGCAAACCTTATAAAATTAAGGGTCCTCATAATCACTACAAATAGTATTCAACAACACTTACTGATTAAATACTTCTAAACAAAGTATAAAACGTCTTTGAACTAACAAGCAAGGGGGTATGGATAGAAAAGAAATACAAGTATTCACAAAAGGGACATAAAACAAAACAATTATCACAGAGATGAGAAATATACAGAAAAAAAAGAACGAAAGCAAGTAAGTGATATAATTCACAAAACCACAACGAGGCCGAAAAAGATAAGTTGGTTACAAGTGTGGAGACAAAAGAAAGTCTTTATGCAGAGATACTGCATAAGGAATATTTAGACTATATTGATAATGACAAGACAGCAATTTAGAGCGCAATTTTGATTCAACTAAATGATTATTTGAAAGTTACTTCAGTTTTTGTTTAAAGACAAATATACTGACAGCACAAGTTATGCTTGAATCTAAAGAATTAAGCAAGCTGCGATATTTCTCTATTACTTTCTTGCTTCCTGTATACTGCCTTTGATATATATACAAGAAATTAACCATCTAAAACCTATTCACAACAGCATTGTTACACGACTGCGTACATGATTCGATTTTGCAAGTATAATGATATCACCCTGTGAGACAAAAATGATATTCCGTAACACTGAATTCAGCATTAGTTACAACTCATAGACGGGTTTCAGGGGCAGATCCAGGAATTCCGTAAAGGGGAGGCGCCTTTGCAATATTAAAGGGGGGGGGGGGGCACGCATCCCCCATTTTTTACTTTTTCTTTCTTTTTTTTTAAACCAAAAATAAAGAGGCCCGGTGCGCCTCCCTTTGGATCCGCCACTGGGTGGTCATATGTGAAGTCATCCACTCATTCGGGAACCTTCAAGACGTCTCGCAGATACCAGTCCTTCAGTATGACGTAATCATCCTCCTTGAGACTGAAGCTGAACCGCCTTGCTTTCAACTGCCTCCTGGTGTCTCGGCTGATCTCCAGCTTCTTTAGTCCCATACAATAGACAGCGCTGTTGGAACACAAATCGCGAAATGAAGATCCCAAAAAAGGTGTCATAAAAGAAACAAAGGCAGGAAGTGTCACCATTAACAAGTGTGATAAGGTCGAGTTGAATAATTATACATGCAAAAATAGCAACAAAATTTACACCATTTTGAGACAAGATATGCTCTCCTGTAAATATATAGAGTCTATAATTCTTTATTGGCGAAAATTCGTTAAATTTCCTATCATGACTATAAGTGAAAATAAAAAGAAAGACATTCCAAGAAAGTTGAGCTGATGAGTATAAATAGTGAACGCATACCTTAGAGACGTGAAGATTTGACGGTAGCTTACGCAGATATGCAGCATATCGCATTGCGGCGTCTTTAATGCATATTATACAATCAGTCAACACAATCAAACAATAACTATTTTAAACTACATTCACCTATATTTTTTGAACGGCATCTTGATTACCTCCTATACTGTAATTGTATAGAATATAAGATTTGATACAACAATAACGGAAAAGAACAGCAAATCCCAAAAGATACTTTGTTTAGTTGTTCTAGAATCATAACTTTTGCACAACGAAGCTATTAAATGATAATAATTATTCTTCTGAATCGAAAAATCAAGAAAACGGACAATGAAATTCAGATAAACGTGTTCAAAACAAAATATAAGCCGCCTTGCCATTCAACTCTTTCATAAAATACATGATTTTTCATGTAACTTCGCCATATATCTAATTCAGAATAGACTCTAATTTAACAATGTAAGTTAAATCATCCGAACTTACAATTTCAATAACTACAACGGTGTTTTTCAACTTCAGAATACGTGGTATAAGTATATTTCTTAAATTTATTTTTCAAATTCGTTTTTTTGTGTGTGTTTATTATGATTGGTTTGGTATTACAAAAGAAAAGAGTACAAACATAATCTAAGGAATAACAAAAAATGAAGAAAATGTGAGGTCAGTTTTATGTAGGCAATATGTTTTGAGGGAAAGGTTCTAGCATAGCAATGGTTGACCTTACGGTCGCTGAATCAGCAGATAGGCTTTTATGTCAAGTGGTGTCATTCTTTATTGTGTGAAATGAACCTGATTTTTTTCTTTCTTTTGTTTTCAATGCTCAATCTGACTGAAGGGAACCTGTGGATATTATACCTTGGGTCGTCGTCGGGGATTTTCTTCCGGATGTCTTTGATGAGTGATAAAAAGCTGGACACACACGATGCTGGATCCCAGAAGCCCTTGATTCACGACAGATAGATAAATAAATAGATAAATAAATTAATTAATTACTTAATTGATAAATAATGATAAATAGAACAGAAATAAAAACAATGCATAATACCCCTTTAAAGGGGAAGGCTAGTAACTGATCAGTGGGAATCAGTGGAAATGCTGGGAGATGATTGTTCCAATCCTTATGGGATTCATTCAAGAGTTCATTGTATATCTAATGTTGTGTGAAAATGATTTGCTTCAGAATGGTCTCATATTCAAGTAATGTGCAGTTTAATGCTTCCAGGTTAGCGTCCCTGGTCAGTGACGGAGCATTAATCTGCACATTACTTGAATATGAGACCGTTCTGAAGCAAATCATTTTCACACAACAATAGATATACAATGGACTCTTGAATGAATCCCATAAGGATTGGAACAATCATCTCCCAGCATTTCCACTGATTCCCACTGATCAGTTACTAGCCTTCCCCTTTAAATACATCGTATGAATAAGTTTCACCTTAATACAAACACACACACAAACACACATATTGCATTTGTATACAAAGCTATATTGTGTTCTTTGCGAAATAAAAGGAAAATATTTTTTGTTGGTTATTTGAACGTGTTCCTGCTTGCTCCTGTGCCCCCAAAACTTCCAACCCGCAGTGCTCTTTTGACCATTACAAATGGAATGCATGGCCATGTTTTTACTCTTTTTACAACTAGCACACAGTCGGTATCACCATGGCAACAGAGTGTCATCTAAATTTTACCGCTGCCTTGTTGGTTAGGTCCTCGTTCCTTATCATCGCTGTTGAGGTGACGACGTTCCGTCTATCGTCCCTCCAGCCAACCACGATGTCGGAGACTCCGCTGATGTGGTTCTTCGACCACCATTTGAGCGTTTTGAATCTGATAAAGAGATAATCATGGCGTCACATTCAAAAAGGAGAAAATCGATAAGTTGCGACAAGAAAAACTGTTTCCGACAATATAAACTGTTTACTGTTCACTGCATCTGTTTACGAAAATTTAGATTCGCTGGGTTCGCAAACATTAGCCGCTCATTGAGATACCCTCTTTAGAAGTTGTGACGTCAGTAAAGTCGATCAGTGCTTACATGATTGCAAAGGGGTAAACGTACTTGTCGAAGTTCGATCGTAACCTGGGCTCGGAAAGGGCTTTGTTGGTATTCACATCGACGTAGTTCGTGGGAGGGCGCTCGACCGCGTCCTTCCGCTCAGCTACAGTCTCCCCGCTGAACAGAAAGGTGTAGTCACCACACGTAGCCTTGGTCATTGAGTAGTACGAGGAACTGGCGTTGATTGGTTGGTCAATATCTGGTTGGCCCCCGTCAACTTTTTGAAATGAAAATGGATGACAAACATTTTTTAGATTTTATGTGTTTTATGTCAGGGCTCGACAGACAGTTATTATTTTTTTTTTCTATTTCCTTCAATAGCCCCGTGGCCTTTTCGGACCTCTAAAATCTTTTAATTGAAATTCTGGTAGCTCGAAAAAGAAATACAGTGGCCCGAAAAAAGAAGAAGAAATGATAAAGGTTAATTTCAAAGTTCAGTTGCCCGGTCGGGCCACTGTATATGATATTATATATATATGTATATATACATTTTTTTTTTCGTCACTATTTGTGAGGAAATACCTAGACATTTTGGATTTTAGAAGCCATCTTGAATATCTTATAACCCTGAAGGATGGAAAAACCATCCATAAGTTTCGGATTCGCATGCAGTACCCTCGAGACAGGGAAACCCATGAAGAAAAAATGGGCGGACGATAAAGTGGTATCCCACTTGTTTTCGATATTATGTATACGAAAACAGTTTTCATCGTCACAAAGAAGTTTTGAACATGTTCAAAATCTCTGTTGCAATTGTTTCCGAACTTGACAAGCAATGTTTACGAACTCTGACGAAACCTAAGAATTGCTAAGTTCGCAAGCATTCGCCAATGAGTGAGAAGGTCAGGCCAAAACCTGACCTTGTCATCCAGTAAAGCTGGTAAAAAGAGGCAAGCCTCAGCGAAAGAGCCTTGTAGGCCAACCATTCGAATATTCGTTATTCCGGAATGAAGTTATTCCGAAACACACATTTTCCCTATACCCAGATTTTTGTTGATCCGAAAATACCATAGACAAAATAATCCGAAAAATTTTCTTGTATTGTGACTTTATTCCTGAAGTCCGCTATTTCAAAGGCTCGTTTATCCGAAAACAATATAAGGTTCGTTGTTCCAAAGGTTCGTAAATCCCAGTAAGTAACAAGGTTCGTTATTTCGAATGCTTGTTAATCCAAGAATAAAAAAGGGTTCGTAAATCGGATATGAAAAAAAAGAAAACCAAACAAACAAACAAACAAACAAAACTAACGAACTTTCAAAATAACGAACTTGATTTATTCATTTTCTTTTTTCGGATGAACGAACCTTCGGAACATCGAGCCCTTCTGATTAACAAACTGTAATCCTTTCAAGCACAGCTGAGCTGTAAAGTAGCAGCTCTGCCACCAAAACCGATTAAAACCAAATACAGCAAATTCCTGATCGAAGGCGTCTTATCTAATAAATATACATTTACATTTCACACTGATGATCGATGGGCGAATACACATGTACTGTACCAGGAGGCCATGCAGTGATATGCTCATGAATAAAAATCACATTCGTAGATCGCTAAAGTTCCTCGCTCTGGAGTGATCAGTTTCAGCTCTCTTTTGAGACCGTCGCAGATGATGCTAACAGAGGCGACAGGGCCTTATGAAGACAGGCTGGAATCTACATCTTTTTGTCTATCACAATATAACAATCCCTTCAAAATTCCATGAACATTTGAATGCAAGGTCAAACCAGCATAATAATCATGTCTACATGTTTACACAAGCAAAGTCCTATCCAATGAAAAAAAATTCATATCCCATCAATGATAGTCGTGTTCATGCCCTATACAAAAAAAAAAAAACAAAAAAAAAAAACGCATACATGTGCATGCAATATATGGAGAAACTCATCATGTCCGAGTTGAATGAAGCTTCTGCCATATGTGTAAGTGCTACTCCATCTCTATCAACTTAAAATCCATTAAACCCCGCTTAGGGTTGCTTTGCACTTAGAGTATGCATTCTACCGAGATGCGAAGGAAGTGGTCTTTTGTGTAAACAGATATTACATGTATTACATTAATTTATCTTGCATTGTTTTCTATCTGATATCAATCAAAGTCAGCCATCGTCTATACGTAATGACATACAGTGGGCTCCACTATTCATTGTTTGATAAATACCTTTTACCTATCACTGACTAAGTTTATGCCATTTTATAGCATTTTCTTATCACGTACGATTTAGGTCCTATACAACTTAGCAACTTACGTGCATCTCGTATAGATTATCCATAATGTATATAATTGTATCATGCCTTTCATCCTTCTTTATATTATCACATATGTCTGATGTTATCTCGAATTTTAGAAAGTAGCATATAGAACAAGGTTACGATGGAAACTGAATGAGTATATAAAACAAATTATAGGCCACTAGTCTTATTTTCAAATGTAACCTACCGCTTGTAACGTACTGCTGGAATTTCTTCCCACCGAACCCCATCTGTTTCTTGCCCTTGGCGAGTCGGAGGTCCCTCACGCCCTCGAGGTAGTAGGTTCCATGATAACGCGTTACCATCAAGTCGACTTCGACAGCATCGCTTCCAGCACGGAGGAGGCACCCGAGAATGCCACGACGAGCTACGAAGTCGACGTCCATTCTAAGAGAAAGGATCAGCTAATAAGTAAAGACCGTGTCATACTTCATCATATCGAGCTAACGAATGTCCAACGTATTCGAAAATTTGAAGATGCGTTCGCATCTGGTTACTAATCTTCCGTAACATGTTTGATGTTTGTTGTATTCATTAGCTATTCGTAGGGATTCTCAGAGCTACGCTGGAGCCGAATTTTGATTTTGGGGGTGTAAAAATTGTTAGAGGATGACAAAGTATCACTCAACACGCTATGTAGACGTTGAACATCTGCTGTTTGAATGTTTTTGTTTGTTTGTTTGTTTTTTTATTTGCCGCTGAGTGTTCGCTATTTAACCGGTATAGGACCTACGTTCAGCCCATCCGGAACTTTGCCGAAACGAATGCACAACGTATACAGAGCGTTAGTAACAAACGGCTACACGAATGTCTAAGTAATACACGCCATATTCTAAACTACTTCAACTATCACCAGGCATTCGTCTGATGTGCTCGACTTTAGTCTATCGATAGAGTAACGAGCGCGCAAAACGCTTATATGCTATACAGTGTGACATGTGTTGTATTCATTAGCTCTTCGTAGGGATCATGATTTTCAGACATACGCTTGAGCCGAATTTTAATTTTGAACATGCTCAAAATTTTCATGTTTTACTACATGCACATCCTAATTGAACAATGTAGGTAATGCAGTGAAGTTCTAAGTACATAAAAGTAAACTGCACGAAACCAAATCAGCTGATCAAAAAAAAAAAAAAAAAAAAAAGCTCAGAGACTTCCGATACGTCTCACGGCTGCCACAGCACGCTGTGCATATCAAACCTGCCTTAGCGGCCACCTGTCTATAGCGACCACCTGTCTATAGCGGCCACTGAAAAATCCCCCCGAGAGAAAAGCCCTGTTAAAGACCCTGTGTATAGCGGCAACCGCGGCCAGCGGCCACAAACTTTGTTCCCCGCGGTAGATTTTAATCTGTCTATAGCGGCCAAAATCCCAATGGAGCCGCAGCCGAGCTAGTGTGTTTTTCTACTTTGTAGCCGTGCAGGCAACGTTCAGTGATCGCCACCGCTGCATTCATCCCTCATTCAGTCATATGAATGCACTAGTGTTAAGCTTTCTTCACGACAATACACATACCACTGTGCAACAATTTATTTCATATACACCGGCATGGTTTAATGCGTGAAACACACGGTGTGTGCATACGTACGCACATATGTGTACATGTAAGGATACAACTATGATATATGTACATGTAAGCAATGCACACAAAGTTGGATTACCTGTCTATAGCGGCCACCTGTCTATAACGGCCACTTTTTCCGTCTCCCTTGGGTGGCCGCTATAGACAGGTTTGACTGTACGTGAAGTATTCGCTGGTCATTCGTTTTGTGCGCGCAGAAACTAAGCAGCTTCCCTCATCGGCGTTGGTCTTGTGATGCCAAACCGGGGATAATAAACCTTTTCTAGGTGATAAAGGGTGCCAAATTTCCGTTTCTGTTTACAAGTACACAAATATTCCCTCGACTTGTCATATGACATATTTTCAGGGTAATATTATTTCCACGCCTCTACTTTCTGAAAGACTGACGAGGCTGGTCAGATTTTTTTTTTTTTAATCATGCCAGAGAAGTGAAAATATGTTGCATTTTTACCCATATAAGGTACATGTGGTTTTGCCGGCAATTGTAGTTGTTATTTTGACTGGTCGGTAAACCACCGGGTTCCAGCGGGCAATATTAGTGGGTATTTTCCTTCTTCCGGGTTTCGCCATTTACTTGTAACATGCAGCAAACACCAAGAGAATTATGCACAAACCGCTAGCATCCGGGCACTTGAGTTCCCGGTGATGATCGAAAATTTACAGTTGATGAGAGTTTCTCGCGGAGAGGTTTCGCAATGAAGGGCAAAGTCCCATACGTTAACATGTAAAATTAGACGACGATCGCAGCTGCACCGTATGTAGGCGTGTGTCTGACTGTGTGTGCTGGCTGTCACTCGCACAGCATACCTGAGTTTCGCGACAGGCAAATTCCTATACGTTAGCACGTAAAAAGGGGACGATCCCTAAATCTGTGTCAGCACGCCGAGTACCTGAATTGTGCATAGGGGTTGTGTGCAAGCATGTGGGTGTACTTGAGCGCAATGGTGTAGGGTTCGACCTGGCGCCGAGTGGATTTTGTTACCGCAAATCGGGAAATTTAAATTGTAATGATTTAAGTTACTCGAAGATGCCTGAAATGGGTAAAAATAATAATATGGACAGTCTACTTTCAAGGGGCTACCACACATTGAAATATCCATCAGGGAAATCAAAAGATACTCTTTGTGACAGGGCATTTTTGTACTCTGCACCAAAATTATGGAATAATCTCCCTTTGTTTGTAGGACGAGCAGTTACAATTAATGAGTTTAAGGCCAGGTTAAAAAGTCATGTCTTGAAGTAGTGTATTTTCTGTTTGAATTTCTTGTATGCATGTCATTTTGTAATGCGCAGTAGAGTATATCATTATAGTAGCTGCGCAATATGAATGTCCTTTTATTATTATTATTATATTATATTGCCCTCACTAGAATTGTATTGCCCTCATCTTCGACTCGAGCAGTATAATTCTAGTTCGGGCAATAAATGTCACATCTCCCTCAAGGCCAGTCCATATTATATTATTATCTCTACTCTTTCCTCATATCAATTTCCATGCGTGACATAGCAAAATGCAGTCTTCTCACTTAGCAATGGCGTACACCGAAACTTACATATATTTTCCATTTTGTTTTGAATGAATAGCCCGATTTTCCTAAGATTTTTTTTTTTTTTACTGATGTGTTCTCCTTGTATTACTGCAGTCACTCAATCAACAGGTATCTTTGGGTTTCATTTGCTTCAAAATCTAGGATTTAATGTGTTGGCCTGAAAAAAAAAATATTCCTCCAGTTTTACTTACAGTTAGGGCATTTTAGAAAATTTCTGGACCATCTGTGAAAAAAATTGCTTACCAATAGCTTTCTTCACCAATGTGTTCACTAAGGTGTCTACTAACACCTCTCAATTAGTTCCAACCCAAATCTTTGTGGAAAATTCTGGGGAGCCAATCAAAATCGAGCACCCGGAGGGGGGCGGGGCAGAAATGGAAAAATATATATTTTTTCCAATATAAGCGAGTGAGATGTCTAATTAGGGGTTTCTGGGGGTGCAGAATCGATTCCCACAATTAGTTTTGAGTACAAACAACTCTCTGACCGTGAAATAAGCCACGCCTCCTTTTTGCCCCCGCCGAAATACGTAAATATTGGTATTTTTATACTTATCTCATTAGGTTTATATAATGGGTTGTTAGGGTGCACTGAAAACAATTGTGTGCGATGGGAAGTAGTCGTTACCATTTCTCTTATATCCATAACACCAAAATAATCATATTACTGCTGTGTACACTTATTAAATGTTTGATTCTCAATAGTTTTGAACCAACATCCTCGTGGAAAAAACAACAACAACAACTCTGGAGCCAGTTAAATCTACGCAACAGAATGGGAGGGGTTGTCAAACAATGGGAAGATTTTTTTTTTGTTGTTGCCAGTATTATCGTGTGTGATGTCCAATTAGGGGTTTCTGGGGGTACTGAATGGATTCGAAACATTAGGTTTGAGTTAAAACTACTCCCTGATCATTAAAATAGGTCACACCTACTTTTTCCACCCGCCGAATCATGTTATTTTTGGTATTTTAATTTATACGCATCTCGGTGGGTTTATGTAGTGAGTTGGTTAGAATGCTGCATTGAGTTCTATCATCACTTAATTTGAGCTACACCTCCTCTAAAAACAGTTGGCAAAACACTGAAACATAAGTGTGCAAAATAACAAAAGTAGTCGTTCCCTCTTCTTTTACTTCCATTATGCCCATTTAAATCCAACAGAAATGTATCTCAATATTGAAACCTTGGTACATTATCCTACTCACAGACATCTCCCTCACTGCTCCCATCAGCTGTTTGGTCGATGTACTGGCAACAGCTACCATGACATTTGCCGCAAAAAGAAATACACTTGACTCCTTACTTTTTATTATACAACTTGCTTTTTACAACTGAGGGTCGGCGACTGTGTGCTACAGTCCCCCTCACAGTTACAGCTGACAAACGTCAGAAAATAGTCCTTTGCGATGGGTCTGTTGAAGGGACCGGTGCGTAACCTTGGTCCTCAAGCTTCCATCCATACTCCAAGACATCCAATGATGGAGTTTGCAACATTAGCCAATCTCTGGTTTGGAGATAAGTTTGTAGAGAATGCTGCTCTGCAGCTTATGTTGTCGGGGACATGTAATTTCTCAGTTTTGATGCTCCCAGCAGCAGCCCGCTTGCTGAAGACGTCAAATCTCAAGTCTCCAAAGTCTGTTGGGTGGTCTTCCATGGAACATGAGCTTGAATAATTCACAGCTGACTTTAATGATATCATCTTTCTTGCCTCGGATGTCCAGAGACGCATCCATGGCCTGTTTCGCCTTGTCAGTCTCGCAGAGCTTGTTTACCAAAGTTGATTTGCTGAACCCAGAAATTGCTGACACTGTATCGCAGCCGGAGAAGCCGTGCAAGAATTCAAGATCAAACACTTCCGGTATCTCTCAGGGAGAGCCTCCCTTATCTTTGGGATTATAATCATAAGATGTTTCCTTGGCGCTTGTGAGGAAGATAGAGTGAATCAGCAAAAAGATGATGTCGGCGTCCCCAGCCCTCACCTCAACAGTAGAATCTTTTGCCTCATCTAGAGCTGCCCGGACTATAGCAGTGTCTGCATCATCGTGGTACTGCTGTACACTGATCCCATTTCTACTGAATGTCTCAACAAGCAGCAGAATAAAATGGGCCTTGTTGCTCTTGCTTTTCTCTTGGAACGAGGCTTTTGATGTCTGGGCGAATCAGAATGTCACATCAAGCATTCTTTGTTCGTCTCCGGTGATCAAGGCCCTTAGTTGTGCTGCCGTATCCGTCAGAGACCACATTGATTGGGAGAAACTGGCTCCCTATGGACTTAAAAAATAGAGGTATCTCTTGGCAATGCCCTTAGCAGGTGAGGTTAGCTTCCCATTTGACGTTGCGCAAGAGCCATCCACCATCCGTCACCAGACTCGTGCAGGGGTTTATTCTACGGGTTCCACAGAAGTCTTGCTAGGGTGCATGGTTTCCATACACAGTGAATTTGGTAAGCTCTTACCAAATTCACTTTGTATGGAAACCATGCAGTCAGTTTCTCAGACCATGAGCGGTCAGGTGCATGGACTAAAATTACGATAGAAACCACACTCATGGGTGAGGTCAAATCCTCAAACAGTCTTAACAGAGGACGCTTCCGGAATGAATCTCCTCACAGGTGTTGGGTTAAGACGCTAAACCACTTCTCATGCATTCACCAGGAACTTGAACAAGGTATGAACAAGCGTGAGGTACCTGACCATACGCACGTCACAAGAGCCCAGATGAAGAATGACAAAGATGCTGTCAACGCCATTTTCGAATGGTTGGAGGAGATCGACCTCTTCGCGCGATGCAACATGGGACAAGAAGACCCTAGTATCCTTTATAACAGGATTCAGCAGCACTCCAGAGGACCTAGTCAACGCTGATCAGGCAGTGGAGGTTGGCAGAGCCATGCTGTCCAAGATGAATGGACGAACGGTTCTGGATTCAATTGAAACTAAAGCAAAATGTGAAGTCATTAGAGAGCCTTAGAAGTGGACCCAAAGTCAATGGAAAGAAGCTGGTTATTGACTCACTCAAGCTCTTCAACCGTCTAATCATCATCAGTTTGCGTGAAGTCAAGACCGAAGGTCTGTGATTTGAGTTGACGCCAACACCAATGTCTCTATTTGACAAAGACTAGAAGTTGCGAAATCCAGACAAGGCTGCCCAAGCAAGATTTCTGAAAGCATTTGTGGAAAGCGTTGAACGAACCCCCTGCATGAGTCTGTTTATTGATGGTGGATGACTATACTGCACAACGTCAAGCGGGAGGCTGACCTATCCTGGAAGGGCATTTCCGAGAGCTACCTTCAGTTTTTGAAGTCCATGGGGAGCCAGTTTCTCCAAATCACTGTAGTCTTTGATAGATACGGCAGCTCTGCTAAGGACAATGATCACCTGAGACGAACAAAGATAGCACGATGTGACATTCCCTTTCGCCCAGATATCAAAGCCTCATTCCAAGAGTATAGTTCATCCACAACAAGAGCAACAAGCCCCGGCTCATTCTGCTGCTTGCTGAGAAATTCAGTAGAAATGGGATCAGTGTACGGCAATACCATGATGATGCAGACACTGTTATAGTCCGGGCAGTTCTAGATGAGGCAAAAGATTCTCCTGTTGAGGTGAGGGCAGAAGACACTGATATCATGGTTTTTGCTGATTCACCCATCTTCCTCACAAGAGCAAAAGAAACATCTTGTAGTATCGCAAAGATCAGGGAGGCCCTCCCAGAGAGATACCGAAAGTGTTTGATCTTGAACTCTTGCACAGCTTCTCTGGCTGCGATACAGTGTCAGCGATTTCTGGGTTCGCAAATCAACTTTGGTAAACAAGCTCTGAGAGACTGACAAGGCGGAAAGGGCCATGGATGCGTCTCTGGACATCCGAGGCAAGAAAGATGATATCATTGAAACCGGTTGTATATTATTTAAGCTCATGTTCCATGGAAAACCACCCGAAAGACTTGGAGGCTTGAGATTTGACATCTTCACCAAGCGGGCTGCTGATGAGAGCATCAAACCTTACAACAGAAGCTGCAGCGGAGCATCCTCTATACGAGCTAATCTCCAAACCAGAGGTTGGCTAATGTTGCAAACTCCATCATTGGATGTCTTGGAGTATGGATGGAAGCTTGAGGACCAAGGTTACGCACCGGTCCATTCAACAAACCCCGTCGCAACGGACTATTTTCTGAAGTTTGTTAGCTGCAAACTGTGAAGGGACTGTAGCGCACTGAAGTGCAGTAGTAAAAGCAAGGAGTTATGCATTTCTGTTTGCGACAAATGGCATGGTAACTCTTGTCAGAACATCAACCAAACAGCTGATGGGAGCAGTATAAGGGAAATGTTGGGGAGTAGGATAAAGTACCAAGGTTTCAATACAGTTCTGTTGTGCCAGATTTAAATGTGACATAATGGAAGTAAGAGAAGTGGATTGCACAGTTAACGGTATTGTGCAGTATTTTTTGCTCACTGTTTTAAGAGTTGATACAGCTCAAATTCAATAATAGAACTCAATTCAGTGTTCTAAAAAACTCACTGAATAAACCCACTGATGTACGTATGAAATACCAATAATACATGAATCAGCGGGTGCAAAAAGTAGGCGTGGTCTATTTTAATGGTCAGGTAGTATTTCTTACGCAAAACTTATGTTTCGAATCCTTTCAGCACCCCTAGAAACTCCTAACTGGACATCTCACAAACTAATACTGGAAAAAAAAATCTTCCTATTGATTGACACCCCCACCCTTTTGTTGCCGTAATAGGTTTAACTGGCTCCACAGTTTTGTTTTGTTTTTTCCCCACAAGGATGTTGGGTCGAACTTATTGAGAATCAAACATTTAATAAGTAAAGCCTATTTACAGTAATATGATTATATTTGGTGTTATGGATATAAGGGAAATGGGAACAACTACTTCCCATCGCACACAAATATTTTCAGTGTACCTTAAAAACCTACTACTAGTATATAAACCCAATAAGATACGTATGAAAATACCAATATTTACGTATTTCGGCGGGGGCAAAAAGAAGGCGTGGCCTATTTCACGGTCAGAGAGTTGTTTATACTCAAAACTAATTGTGGGAATCGATTCTGCACCACCAGAAACCCCTAATTAGACATCTCACTCGCTTATATTGGAAAAAATATTTATTTTTCCATTTTTGCCCCGCCCCCCTCCGGGTGCTCGATTTGATTGGCTCCCCAGAATTTTCCACAAGGATTTGGGTTGGAACTAATTGAGAGGTGTTAGTAGACACCTTAGTGAACACATTGGTGAAGAAAGCTATTGGTAAGCATTGTTTTTTCACAGATGGTCCAGAAATTCTCTAAAGTGCCCTAACTATTAGACTGCCGTAAGCTGACATTCGTCTCATCGTCCTGCTTAGATGAGGGCTGGTTAATACACATGGGATATTTCCTTCTTCTGTGGAACTAGAAATTCCCATTGTGCAGGCTCAAAAGAGGCCGTGACAGATAAAAGTCATACAAAGTCCGTCTACACATATTATGCAGAAAAGAACTTTGTTATCTATTTCGTCCCTCATAGATTTCTTACATTTTCCAAGAGTGGGGATTCCCACTCTGGCATTCCTGGCATTCCATTTACACACACGTTATCATGCCATTATAACCATGCATGCAGAAAAAAAGTCGTTATGTTAGTCTTCTCTGGAAAGACCTTTTTCTTACCTCGAGGAGTGGGGATTCCCACTCCATAAGCCTACTCTTTATACACGCAAATCATGAAATTGTAATTACGGAGGACTATAAATGTTCTTGCGTGGAATGGGATTTACATCCCCACCCAGTATACACAGAACATAATAATCTGGGGCCGCGGAGTGGAGGCGGGGAGCGGCAGGCGGGGAGGGGGAAAGCAATGCATTGTGCTAGCAGCTCGCTATTCTGCGCGAACCAATTTGTTTTGCCTTGTTTATGCCTGATGTGTGATTTATCACCATCTCCTCCCTCCCAACTTTTTACTATCTTGCATTTCCCAAAAGTCCTCTTGCTTTTTAATTTCATCTTTCCTGTTGGTCATGTACACACAATTGTGTAGTCTTTTTACCACTTTCTTTTTCACATGCGTGAATTCTTAATTTCACGTAAGACTATCAATTACACCAAGATATGACAAGATGCTAGAGGCTGAATATTGTTTTACCGTCTGCCCAATGTTTATTGATGGTTTTGCCTAATTCGAGGGTGCTGATTCCCAATCTGGATGATGCAACTCTGGCATGCTTGAGGATTTTGAGATATTCAAAACTGCATTATACCAAAGCGAATATAGTTTTTTCAAATGTACATGTCTTTAGATAGTCGTTCCGGCTGTACGGCAAACACACTTTAATTTTCAAGAAATGAAACGGAATCTGGAGAAGAGACATTTTTATGTTCTACATTAGTGAGCATGGCGAATTTGGGATTTGAACAAGCGCCGTGAAATGTACAAACGTCTCTACGAGAAATGTAGGGCCCGCATATCTCTAAAATTGCATCAATAGGAAATGTACAGACAGAATTTTTCATTTGCGTCATTCAAATCTAATACCCCATTCCACAGAGGATTTTTTTTTTCTCTCTCTCTCTCATCGGTCACTCGTCGGAAGCAAGGTTTGCTGCTTCCGGCCACCCATCGAAGCTTATCGGATCACAGTCTGATGAATCCGACTAGTGTTGGTCGACTATCAGGTCGGTGTCAGACATGTCGGGCGTGATACGATTAGGAAATTCAAGATCGTCCGATGAAGGAGCTAAGCTCAGAGCTTAGTTCGTCATCGGACGCCCTTCCCGATCTCAAGTCGAATTAGTGTCGGATGGGCGTCGAGTCACTCTGTTGTGCGTCAAATTTGTATTGCGCAGCTATCGAGCCTGTCTGGCCGACGTCCGGCATCAATCTGTGGAGTGTCCGATGATTAACCATAATCGGACGCTCATCTGATTCCAATCTGCGGTCTGCCCGAAGTGTGCGAGAGTCGCCCAGCAAGAATGCACCACTCATCGGAGGGTAAACGATATTCTCCACCGTCCGATTACTATCCGTTGCTAGGTCGAATGGTTAATAGCTCACCAAGTCAACTGTCACCTGACACTCATCGTACACTCATCGTATACTCATCGTTTAAACTGACATCCAATGGTCAACGGTCTATGAAAGGAGGGCGATATCACGGTCTGCCAACACGGGCGCCGTGGCAGACTTTTATCGGACGATAACCATACCTACATCTTGATTTTTAGAGATTGGGAGTCGGTGACTCAGTCCCCTTCTAAAAACAGTACTGCACTGTAATATCATCAAAAGTGACGATGTATTCTTGTCCTTTGTGTTTGCATTGTAGATTGATGCGCTTTTAATCTTAAACACAAGTGGAAAATGTTCATGTGCTGATTTCTGCACACTTTTGAAGTTTGCAAATTCATAGACTGGTAAAACTTATACTGCATCTATATCCATGCAACAATTATGTACAGTATTGTGCAGAGAATTAGAGATTATGCAATTTATTTCAAAACACTGATGTACCTCTTGCCAGTTTATACTGTCCGTGCAGAGATATATGTGGTGGTGTTGTTTAAAATACTGTTGTCAAAATTGGTGAACAAATGACAAATGTTAACAACATATATGTCATATTATAACATGGCAAATTCAAACCTCAGCTTTAGGCCTATACATTGTAAAAGTTTACTTAAATGCATTTATTGCTCTGCCTTTAAAAGAGGGTATTTTTTAATGGATTTTAAATCTTAGATATGTTTTAGCTCATGTTTGGTAAATTTTGCTTATTCATGTTTGTGAAACTTTGTGTGGTTGTGATAACCCAGCTCTTTTCCCCTTAGGATTCTTATCATCCGTCACATTATACAACAACGTGTTCTTCTTTTTTTTGTAGAACATGCTGTAAATTGTCAAAGGTTGTGATTAAACTGAATTTATACTTTTCTTGTATTTGCAGTTGTGTAAATATGTCTAGTGTTTTCAAACTGCAAAAAAAAAAAAAAAAATAGTCACTCGACTAGAACCTAAGATGAGTAATTCAAGTACTCCACGTTATGTGACCAATGGTGTAATACTTATCCTCTTCCAAGTATATGAATTCATACTAGAAATGTAATGTATGTTTTCTGTGACAAGGTCACGTTTAACATAATTGTTTTCTTGCCATTTGTAGTTGCTTTCGGGATAGAGGTGCTTTTTTTACTTGAATATACGTGGAAAAAGTTCTTCATACTACTCAAGTAATGTACATGTTCTTGATTTCTGCACACATTTAACAACTGTAGGCCCTTCAGATATTGACTTGCCAGAGGTGGAATATAACATTTGAGATCCTCGCGGGAATTATATTTTTGTCGAGGATTATTATATTTTAATAGGTCATATAATATATACATCTAAAGACCGACACAATTATTGCGAGAATTTTCTATTTCACAGAGAATTAGAGATTTTGTTATGAATTTCAAAGGCTGATGCATCTCTTGCCATTTCATATCATCTGTACAGATATATGTGGTGGTGCTTCAAGAACTGTTCGGTAAACAAAATGATAAATATTGAGGATAAACAAAATTAGTGAACAAATGACAAATATACTGTTAAGAATATTCGACAAAGATTATAAACATATGAAAAATATAAACCTCGGCTTTGGATTGTAAAAGTTAACTTGAATAAATACATTGAGCTGGTTTTGTCAAAGAGCAAATTTCTATGAATTTCAGTTATTGAGTATGTTTCAAGTCTTAAAAAAAGGGTTGGTAAATTTCATGTACTCATGCTTGTGAAACTGTGTGTGCATGGATGTGTTATCCTTGCTTTTTTTCCAATATCAATGTAATGAATGACGTGCTCATGTATTTCTGATTTGTATGCTTTCGTACGTACATTGTATGTTTGACTGATAAAATGAAATAAGTTTGTGACGCACATACATTTTCAACGCAAATAGGTACCTTTAAGAATGGTGCCAGTAAGCACTTTGCCAGCACTGCGTGTGTAACACACCAAAAATACACAGACATCAATTCAGACAATACTTTCTTAGAAAAAAAGAAAGGTTCTCAGCACTGTCACAATAGCGACACCTTTTTTGAAACTCGTGAGAACCTTTTTAAATGGTGCCTGCATGTCAGCACCTTTTAGCATAGCTGCCCATTAGAACCGTTTCCAATGAAATGGTGCTCATAAGCACCTTTTGAATGGTGCCAATTAGCACCTTTCTATTGCTAAAGGTGGTCATGAGCACCTTTTAAAATGGAGGATGAGAACATCTTTTCAGTCAAAAAGATGCCTGTATGCACCTTGCAAATGGTACTCATGAGCACCATTTCATTGGAAAAAAGGTTCTAATGAGCATCTTGTGCAAAAGGTGCTGACAGGCACTATTTAAAAAGGTTCTCACGATCTCCAAAAAGGTGTCGCTATTGTAACAAATGACAAAGCTGAATACCATTTAAAGGTTTGCAAAACAACTTTTTTTTTTCCCCTTAGAGTGTAAGAAAAGACCTAATTCAGATACTGTCCGCCTCAGCCAAAGCCTTAAGAAAATCTTGCAATCAAATTGCCTGTAATTGGGACCTATACGTTTTTATTTTTGCTTGAAGTGAGGAGAAGTTAAAGGGATCGTGTAGTTTTGGTTGAGACCTAATTCAGGTTTCTTTTTTTTTGTATGAGATGAGAAACCTCTTACGAAATTATGAAAGAGCATGTAATTCCAAGAGGATTCAAAGTCTATTCAGTGAAAATTGGTTTTGAAATGGCTGAGATATCCAAAACAGAGCAATCCTCATAAAAAGTGGGACCCACCTTTTATTAGGATGGCTTTGTTTTGCGTTGTTTTTGGATGTCTCTGCAAATTTCAAAACCGATTTTCATCTAATGAACTTTGAATTCCTTTTAGAATGGTATGTTCTGTATTATTTCATAATATGTGGTTTCTTGGTATCTCACAAAAAGTTAAAAGGCCAATAATCATCCCTACCAATACTATACCATCCCATTAAGCATACTCAGTGTTCCGCTTCAACAAATCTATGCTATATTCTATTCTTACTTCATTTCTTGACTCTCTTCGGCAGGTTTCAGGATTCCATTTTCCTTTAATTCTTTCTGATGGTCTCGAATCCATTCTAGAACGGGAGTCAGCGATGTCGGCTGCACACCGTTGTGATCCCTGTCGATAAAGTCATCGATGCCGTGCGTCAGGTCGAAATTTGGGTTCTCGTCTGGTTCGACAAAGAATCGGCGATTTCGCAAGTCATTACAGTATTTCATGTCCTCGCCTGTGGAGAATGTTCCAAGAACGACGTGATCATGAAATCCTACGTCATTGCTAGCCATGATACTGTCCTGCTGTTGTCGACTTGAACAGAATTGTTAGTTGGTTGTCTAAATTTTGAAGAGCTCTTTCGGTGATTGCGAATGTTTCCCGGTCCGCGCTAGATCCCAAACAGCAATGAAATTGCTAAGAATATTGCTAAGAGTTAATCAGACACAAAGCAAAGTTGGTAGAGGGATATACTCAGGACCGAGTAAGTGTACATCGCCACAAGATATGCCGCTGATAGATGTTCACTGAGAGACAGTGAACCCCAGAATGATTAACCAAAACATTATACACGTACGTAATATTGAAATGTCGGAAAAACCTCACACACTGACGTAAAGAGCAATTCATCCCGCTCATTACCATAAAATATCTCGCATTGTATACTGCAGCTAGCCATAATAACAGAACTTACAGTCTGAAGCAAAGACTATGACTACGGATTGCACAATGGTCGCTCGACATGCTCGAGTAACTTCTGTCCAAGCAGTAATTTCGCAACAATCTCGCAGCGGTTTGGGAGTAACTACATGTACCTTTCATCATACGTGTCGTGGGATGGGTGGCAATTTTATCATCAGTATTTTTATCTTTTTTTACATTGTTATTTTTTTTTTTCGGGGGAGGGGACTGGTGTGATTAACTGGTTCATTCCTTTGGATTGGTTGAGAAGGGGGGATTTTCACGCAAATGTTCAGCACACATGCTGATACTGATTCAACTTTTTCTTAAGGTTAGTGTAAATAATATAGGTTTTCCCGGTCAATTTCATACTTTTGTCATTCAGGTCCTATTCCGAGCATTAGATTTTACGCATTCCATGCTCGCAGCACTGAATCAGCAGTGAAATTCAAAATCCGGTCATTCGAATTCACTATAGGAGCACTCAAATTCATTATTGGAGCATTCAAATTCACTGTCGGATCATTTAGATTCACTCTCGGAGCATTCAAAATTCAGAGTGGAGCACACATTTCAGCAATGAGCATTCAAATTCAGGAAAAGGAATACACAGGCACATGTCCCTCGGATAGGACATAAAATGGAGGTCCCACTGTGTTAGAGAGTCACAACTCATGCACGTAAAAGATCCCGCTTCATTTATTCATCGCAAAGAGCAGGGTGTTTAACGCGTCCCGGTGAAGTAGGCCAAGATTGCATGTGCCTTGTAACCCAATAAAACAAAAGTTGATAAATATATATGATGTAATTCATGTAACTTGGAGTGACCATTTACATAAGATTGTAATTTGCTTTATCTTTGCGTATTTATATAAAATATTTAGGGTCCATGAAGTAAACTTATTACCTAGAGAAATGTAAAGAAATTTGATTTGATTACAACTCGGGAAATTTGAAGTGAGATATCGTGAGATCACGTAGTATCCTTAATGATGCTGAACTCGCATAAACTATTCATGGGCCTCAAAATTCACATTGGGGTTTTCCCGGTCAATTTCATACTTTTGTCAGTCAAGTTCATATTCCGAGCGGCGATTTCACGCATTCCACGTTCTCAGCACTGAATCAGCAATCAAATTCAAAATCCGGTCATACGAATTCACCATCGGAGCATTCAAATTCACTATTGGAGCATTCAAATGCACTGTCGGAGGATTCAAATTCACTCTCGGAGCATTCAAAATTCAGAGTGGAGCACGCATTTCAGCAATGAGCATTTAAATTCATGCTAAGCTGGCGACGGAATGTCGTCGGTCATTCAAATTCGTGAATAGGCAACGATGTTCCAAACACATAATGTACACAGGCGCGGTGCAGCACCCCAATTTGCATCTCATTATCGCCCCGTTCTATTTGAATTTCCAACGGGCATCCACGGCTGACCGAAACTGTGTGCATGAAAAAGTCAAATCTTTACCTTCTCCTTGTGCCGCTATGCGTGCCGCTAGTAAACTCAAACTTCCCACACTATCTAAGTTTTTAAAAACCTTCCTTTTGATGAAAAAATTATGAAATTTGCTGCACTAGAACTTGAGATATTAAAGCGTTTTGAAAATCACCTCTCGCAAAACATGCTCTCTGTTATTTTCCGACTGGACTATGGCCGGGCTCCAATGTGTCCGAAATTGGCAACATAAGTTCATCAGGCCTCAATCCATATATGGTGAAAGTTTTCGCTTGGTTCCACCTGTACTTTTTGAGAAATCAACTTGTTTCTACAGGGTTTGGAATAGAAAATTGTAGTCAGCGAAACAATTGAAAATGACGTCATTTCTTTTCCCGTAATATTGGGCATGCGTGGTACGTGAGATTCAGGACTTCGTGCTCATTGTTGGTTTGCATGTGACGCAGTCAATTTTGCCGAGTGTCGCACGGCGGTGACTGCTGAGCTGCTGCTGCGCACGCTGCATGCAGCAATGCGTTGTGTGTGCTGTGACATGCAACGCTACAGTGACGCGATTATATATACATGGGACCGACCTGTACGCTTTGCGTTCGGGTCATTTTTGACATCACCTTCTGTTTTTTTTTTTTCCGACACAACCATGGCCGGGAATATAACGGTATGAAATTTAAAATGCAAGCAGATAGATAAATTTCGGTGTACTTTGTTCGAATGGCGCTTTGGTTCCGCAATCACACTTCGTGAATTTTAGGATGATTTTCGAGGCATATTTTTGGTAATTTTGCTCGCCAGGTTTTCGCTAAAATTTCACATTTTATCATTATCAAATCCTTTAATATGTTATATGTGCATATTCGGACATGTTTTCAAATTCAAACTAACTCAATTTTAATCCGAAAATAGGTTTCCTTAAATTGTTATTAGCTTGAGAAGTTGTTTACTTTTTCTCAACTACGCGAGTACATGTTGTTTACTTTATGCAAATGAGGCTCGGCTGCCGATGGATTTCTGCGAGATAATTCCCAAATTATACAAGTAATAAGAAGTATAATTAGAATTCTATTAGTAATAATGAAGTATAAGTCGAAGAGGTTAGCATTTCCCAGGTGTTTAAGGCAGTGAAGTCACATAATGAAATTCAAAGTAGGTAAAAATTCCAGGCAGTCCCAGTTGGCTATAAATACCCGTGTCAGTGAGCAGTAAGCATCTTTTTCAAAGAGATACGGCTTTAAATAGACAGACCAGCAACACCATGCAGTATTGGGTGCAATGCAGACAATTAGCTCACTGGTCCTTCTCATCATACCGACAAGCAATAAATAAAGCACAATCATTGCTGTTCCAAAGGCACGGAGCATTCTTATACGTATGGACATCTCAAGTCAAGCAATTAAGCAGAACATCAGCATACAGTATAAGGGCCCACCAGTTTTGACTTCTGCACAGTGTTGTAAAGGGAGGGTTCAGAACTGAAGAGTATCGATCAAATGAGATGCTGGGTGGGAACCTCTTCGACTTATACTTCATTATTACTAATAGAATTCTAATCATACTTCTTATTACTTGTATAATTTGGGAATTCTATTACGTAATACTCGTATAAGTCTTCAGAGGTTAGCATGTTCAAAGTTCCGTACAGAAGTCAGTCTAGTGGCATGAGTGAGGGCAAGAGGACAAGAAGGATGATGGTCAGTTTTCACAACAAGGTTGAAACTTTGGTCATGACTCCTCATGCATAGAGAATGTTTATCGATGGTGACACACATTGTCGCAAACAAGAGAAGAACTCGAGCAAAGTTTGCTTGAGAACCTACTAGTATAAGGTGCAAGGCATAGGTTTTGAGTATGATATCATTTTGATACCTTGCGTGCTTTAACTGGAGCAGGATTAAGCATGATAGCGCACAGATAAATCAATCAAATACAATGGACCTCTTGTACCGATTTTCCAATCAAGACATAATCCTAATCATGTTCCTTAATATTCATGTACATTTGAAGGAAGAATTAGACATTAAACAGTTCATACTCGGCATAGTAATATTGCAGCAATAATTAGAGGCAAGTCCATTGCATTTTGGGTTGATATTAGAGTTTAAATTCATCAGTTTGGTGGACCGAATCTCCTAAACAAGTGGCCGAATAATGTGTCGCCATTTTCCAATGCACAACGTAACGTGATTTATGGTCTTGTGTCATATCTGACTCGTATTATGACATTGTTCTTAACTGAGATACTAATGTACAGGTATACACATACTATCACAATTTACATGTATCTTTCTAACTCAGCAGAACTGAGAATTGTTGAACTAATGTGGAATCAATTGTTAGAAGGTATGGAAGGTTCAAAATGTACCAGCGTTCGTCCAGTCAGTTGTGGACAAGATTTCATTACGACCTTTATACTTCATGCGCGAAAGTTTAGAAGTTGCGGCGCTTCTGTAGCTATGAGCTGAGAATGTGATACAACTTTCATATTAGCATCCGTGGATGTCTTACCAGACCAGAGTCTGGGATGAACGCGGGATGACTGTGCTCCCAAATCCTTATGTATATGAACACGAGGTACATCCTGTACGTGGTATCCTTTCATACTGATCTCGAAGACAGAACAAACTCGGTACATGTTCCCATAGCAACAATACATTCATACCTAATTGTATGCAGCAGTCAGTACAGTGTACAGGGATGTATACGTACAGCTATTGACAGTATATTAGTTATATTTTAAGTGTTTATACAAGCAGCTGCGAGGGACTGGCTTTCAGCCTCCGCTCCAAGATGCTTGTCGTCACCGATTTGTTGGGATGTTTCGGAGAAATTATGAGTTTGCTTTCTGAACTTGCTCGTTGGAGATGTTCTGTGCAATTTAATATACCCATGAAGAGTTGATCGGAACACAGAGTTTAGGGTTGGAGGTAAAAGAGGCACTTTAATTACCTGGTTAGAGATATACCTGCCATATCTCTAATGTGCAAACGTGGCATCATCTTCCGGTAATGTCATAAGAACTAGATGTCTCAGCATTTGTGTACGTTTTGCCGAAACGAGCTAGGAAAATTGTTTTTGGCTCAAGGCACTGAAGGAATCTATAGTTCGTAGGTATCTTGAAGCGATAAAAAGTGATTCAAAACAATTGAAACATCCCAAGTGTTGTTGTATTTATGCTTGCGAGGGTCGGAGTTAGATACGCCCTTCATAAGTCTGACTATAGGGGCTGTTTGCCTATGTCATAGCTCTCGGTTTCAGGTAGTATGGAAGACCGAGCAGGTCTATGAGTAAAAAATAAATCGTGGAGTGGGCTTTGTTGAAAAGCTATGCTATAGGCTTAGATGTTGACAACGTGTTCTGTAGACGGGTTAAAAAGGATCACAAGATTGTTCAGAATACAGACATTGCTACTGTCTTCAAGCACCCTCATTTGTTTTGTTTATTGATATTGTCTCGCCATGATGATGAAAGGAGCTTTGCAATGTGCTGCGATGTGTCTGCCACTTGTCATCGCTAGCAGAGGGCACCCATGCAGGCGGCTAGTGTGAGCTGGAGGCTCGTCGGTGGGTGAGGGTGTGGGGCAAGAATTTTCTCTTGGAGTAATAGAGGTGGGCTATTCGCATTTTGAGCGATAATGAGACCCATGGCTGCCGCCACCATTGGGGCAGTGAGGATTGCTCAGGTCACCTTGTTCAGTTGAAGCTTGTGGAGGACTGAAAACGTTCTAGGGTAAGGAAAAAGGCATCAAAATTCAGGGCAATAAAACTTGGCTTCCATTTGACATGAGGAGTGTTGCTAATCCATATGTAGAGTTTGTGGATTGTGTGGTGAAAAACATGTAAAATAGTAATTAGTTGTTCATGTCTCTGCGAGACAAGCAGGAAACTTCAGAATTATCTACATCTGTTGAATGTGAAGCTGATATCCAATTGATAGACACCAATTCCAATGTTGGCCGTGAATTCGTTCGCGTCAGTTATGCTACTAGCTGTAGAAATGTCTGACCGAATTTTGAATAAGCACATTTTTTGTACACGAGCCACACAGGGCTTCAAGACCGTTCTGAATTGCAAGAGGTTCACACACATTGCTATGCGGGGAATTCTGTTTGGCACTCCAGACTCTCTGAGCAAAGGAATTGTCATTGTTCAGAATTAACTACTCTCCATACTGAGATGCAAGCATCGCTTGAAATTATCATGCTAATGAAGGTGGAAAATAATTCTTTGTCTTGCGAGACAGCCACCACCAAAGAATGTTTTGTATCGCATGATTAGATAACGACACCAAACTTCGTGTCGATGTCATCTTCTGCTTTACGCAGAGCATTAGTTGATTTATTTTTTCTAGTCCCAAGTGACGAGAATGTAAATTTCTTTGTGGAAGGCATTAAAATCCCGAAATTTGGTTTCGTTGCCATAGAAGATTGAATTTCCAAGGGCAGTAACCTTGTCAATCTTGTTCTGAGGAAAAAACTGAAAATCATTTGCTGGGAATTAATATGAGAATCAAGGAAGGTCTCGACGTGCTTTGGGTTGAAACTGGATTTGTCAATTTAATCCTTACTGAAATTCTTTAAGGGTGACAAGTTGATCATTGGCTTTGTCAAGACACTCTTCTCTGGTGTGAGAAAGAATATGGATATCATCGAAATAGGTGATTGTTCTGATGCCACTACTCACCGAGGCAAAGACAGGTTTCATAACTTTAAGGAAATTCTGTGGGGTCGAATTAAGGCCAGATGGAAGGCACTGAAGGAATGCAGTGAAAATACTACTTAGTATTTCCATTCGAAAGACTATGCTTGATGAACAAGATGAACGGATACGGATAAATATGCACCCTTTGGAGGGGCAAAATTAAGGCCGTAATCAAGCGAAACTGTTCCACTCTGAAGTGTTCGTATCTTACAAATTTGTTCCAGTTTTTCAAGTTTATGATTGGACTTAGACCGCCAGTCTTTGGTAGCGCCAGAATAGAGTTGATACTCCATGTGAGGGATCTCTCTAATAGCTTGCTTTGCGAGAATGTTCGGAGGCAATTCTTCATGGGTTGCCTTTTCCTCCTCGGTAGAATGTACACTTTGTAGAGGAAAAGTTAATTGGTATGGGGTTAAAATGAAATTATTGGCTTCATAGCTAAATATTGTGGCCAATATCCAAGGCTCGGGAATTATTTTGACCAGTCATCTTTGGACAGCTTGAGATTTCCAGCACTGAACGGTTTTGGACAGTACTCATCCTTTTTTTTTTCTTTTTTTTTTTTGCTGGCTTGCGTAGAGACATTCATGACACACGATGTATGCTTATGTGACACTTGTCAATTTTTCTCAGATGTCTTTCTGAACAACTTTCTACCAAGTGGAATCGACTTGCTGCGCAAGTGTTGTTGAGAAGGGTTGAGAAGGGGTTTCAAGATACCTCGATGGTGCATGCTCAGATCATACGATAAGCAAAGCCCGGGAATGTCAGGCCATCGATGGTGACATGAGTTGTTAAAATTCTCGTTGTGTCAATTGCATGGATGATTATCCGTGCATGATCTGTGAATTTCAGAAAGGATTTATCTATGTGGTAGGAGTCCCTTCACTACATTTTGTGGTAGAAGCTGGGAGCTCACAAGACCCAAGGCCTCGTGAAGGAGGATCGCCCAAATTTTGCTCTCGATTTTTGGTGTGAGAACTGCTTGGGCATTCGATGGCAATTGAGCATTTGCTTCGCGATTTTATAGAGCACTTACCTTCTGATATGGGCAGTGTGACTGCCTTCATTAGCAAATCAGCCAATTTTTAAATTTGGCCCAAATGAGATCAAAATTTAAGTTAAAATCAAATTTGGTACCAGGCTTTGAAAGAGTTTGGCTGTAAGGACATGGCATCCGGATCAATTCGGTTGTCAAAATGACCATAACCACAAGGGCAGAGTCAAGGCCACCCATACAGGGCAACGCAATCAGTTTTGCCAGGAAGGAGGCTGACATGAGAATATCGTCGTTTGTTGAGCTGCCGATGGGGATGGCTAGCTCGCTGAAGTCTTCGATGGGCAGGGCAGCGCCCCTGTCCCCGCGGACATGGCTCGCATGTCCGGACTAATCGCCGGGAGGAGAAGCTCTCCTGCACCAGCTGGCATGGCTCGCATGCCGTTTGTCATTACCACGGTGTGGCGCCGCCCTATCCATGAAGAGGGAGAGTATCTCGGTCTCTCTAGTTGAGCTTCAAGGCGGCCTTCCATGCCCTGATCTCCCCGCGGGGATGGGGGCTGAGAGGTAGCGTCGTCTTCCTGATCACTAGACATTGGAGTTTGAGATGTATAATCAGGGAGGTGTCTCACCTCCCTGGTATAATTCACTGCCGTCACACTTGAAAAAGATGCTTACTGCTCACTGACACGGGTATTTATAGCCAACTGGGACTGCCTGGAATTTTTACCCACTTTGAATTTCATTATGTGACTTCACTGCCTTAAACACCTGGGAAATGCTAACCTCTGAAGACTTATACGAGTATTACGTAATAGAATTGGGGTGCTCCACCGCGCCTGTAGTAGCGCCAACGATGTTTGTTCCGTGCACTTCCTGATATCGTCGAACCAACTTGCTGCTGGCCTACCCCTTCTTCTCTTCCTTTCGACCATCCCTTGAATTATTCTTTTCTCAAGGCACTCATGACTGTCTTGTGGCATGGGTCAAAAAAGGCTAGTTTCCTCGTTATGATGTCAGAAAGCCACGTCTTCTCAGACCAAATCAGACTGTTAAAGGACCATGTAATGGTTTTACGCGATTTCCAAGACACTCTCAGCACTCTCCGATAACACCAAAGCTCAAAGGAATCAATGGTTTGTTTTTTTTTTTCATGGCTTTTTCATCTAGCTTTGAATATCTTTGGATTTATGATGAAGATTATTTATTTTGCAGTAGAGGTCCATCTGTTCATTGAAAAATTTGAACTCGGGCTTCACGAGAAGGGATATACAGGCACATGTCCCTCTGATCATGGACCTGTTGTAGGTCCATGCTCGGATAGAACATAAAATGGAGGTCCCATGTGTGAGAGAGTCACAACTCATTCATGTAACAGATCCCACTTCATTTATTCATAGCAAAGAGCAGGGTGTTTAACTCTATTCTAACTGGGAGGGGGGGGGGGGTCAAATTAACCCTCCTCGACATTTCGCGCCACGATTCCGCAACGCGCAAAGATTTTGCCGCGTCGTTTCATGACTTTTTTAATTGAAGTCTCCCGTATATTTTGAGACCAAATTTGCGACGTCCGGGTACACCGTTCTGAAGTTACCCAATGTTTTGTAGATGCATGTCAACCCGAAAACAGCTCAAATTCATGATGAATTCATGATATCGTGTTCAAATCCAATGCAAATTGTGTGTGTGCTTTTTTAAATTGACATAAATTAGATTATTTCAACTTAAAAACATTGAAATTAATCAATAATTGATTCTAATGTAGATAGGCTTGAAGAGTGCCTGCAACAAATTTTGAAAAAAAAAAGAAAACAAAAGGTCGAAAAAAGGTCGATTCATTTAAGAGTACATTATATATCTATTGTTGTGTGAAAATTATTTGTAGGGGGGATCGTTACTCTTAAATGAATCCCACAAGGATTGGAACAATCATCCCCCATCATTTCCACTGATTCCCACTGATCAGTTACTAGACATCCCCTTTAACAAAAGAATAAATAACAAAAGAAATTGACTCTGATTGTGCTATTTTTTACAAGAAAATTGTTTAATGTGTCTTGAGGAATTCTGACATAGAAATTTAGCAATCCTTCAGTCTTTTTAATGGAGTTACAGGTGAAAATATGATTTCATGCATAAATTTGCATAATTAATTTACTAAAAATAGAAAATCAAAATTTTTATATTGTATGACCGTGTAATCTTTTGCGGCAATCGCACCATCAGCAACCGAGATCTGAAGGGGGGGGGGGGGGTGCGGGAGTAAAAACTTGGTCTCAAATAGCCCAGTTAAAATAGGGTTAACCCGGTGAAGTGATCCCACCTTACATCCAACTGGACCCCATGGAAGACCAGCTATTGCAGCTGAATAATATGGGCTATCCAGCCACCTTCTTAGACGGAAAATGAAACAAACAAATATTAGGCACTGTATAGGCCTACATACAAGCATAATACGGAAGGTTCGTTGACAACTTCAGGGGGAAAACAATTTCGACTACATTGAAACTGATGAAATGAACATTGTATACGTCTTATTTGTTGTTTATTACTATCTTATCGGTTTACTTTTGCGCGACTATGTGAGATCATTGTGTGTCAGTTTGTCTTTAAATTGATGCATTGCCATTATGTGGTTAGTGTTGGGGCATTGTCAGCATGCAGTATTATCAAGAAATATGATTAGATTGTCGTTGTGTTGTTTGGATGCACTGCTGATTGGACCTTACAATTTAAAGTTTATTGAGATGAAAAACAAAGAATACATGAACTGAGAACCATGTAGCTAGAACCTTTAAACAATCATAATTACACTATCATTATGCAAGCCTTCATTGGTTGCGTATGACCTTTCTCCTTCTAAAGAAAAAGTCTACTCCATTTTCCTCGTTTGTTGATTTAGGCCATGGGGTGAGCTGGTTTTTTCGCTTGTTTCGTTCCGACAACTGCGGCACTAAAATTTCTCCACAGCTACGTGTAAACAAATAACCAAAAAGGCTACAGGAAAAAGTTCGACACAAACCCTCCTGTAGTATTTTGGTAATTTAGGGGGAAACAGTGAACTTTTTTGTCACTGAGGAGCTGAATATGTACACTTTGCCGTGTACGATATTCATTCGCGAACGATCATGTGATGTATGTTATCCAATCCGAATCGAGAATTATTGTTTACGTGCGAGTCAAAATGGCCGCCCCCTGTGAGCCTGTCGACGCGTCTACGTCGTCTGCTCTGCCGAAAATTAAGATAGACGAAACCTATTTTGTGTGCCAAAGAGTGGATCAAATTGAGTGGGGGAGACCGTGAAATCGCAGACCAGAACGAAGTGATTCAGCTGCTCAGGGGGACTGCTGCAACCTACATGTACATAGGATAATTTACAGGTTAGTTTACGTGCGTACAGTCGTAGCAGTCGACACTGCAGTGCAGTCTCATCATCTGCGTAATGACTACAAGTACAACGTTAGCTATGTTATGAACGTTGCTTGTGTATGTTATAATGGACGCTAATGTTGTAGCTTTTAGCCGTTAACGTGTCTGTTACATTTTAGATAAATTATCTTGAATTTCACCTTGGCATGGCATAGCGCCGTTATAATGTAGCCTAGATGAATTTTACATGTTGTTCTATGTACAGCCCAGGTTAGGTTGATGTAGCTGATCGGTGATATTGTTTTGTTAAAATCTTGACACACAGGACTGGATTGAAAAAGGTCTAAACTGCATGTAAATTTATATTTTCATAATCATGGCCATGGAGTATTAATATTAAAAATCCATCCTGTCTCTCTCACCCCGAAATCGGCGAATCCCCCCTCAAAACACACATTTAGCATCTCATTAAATTAACTTATTAGTATTTGATATAAATAGGTCTAAAAAACCAACAATGACAATAATGACATAATTTCAACAATTAAACTCCCTAAAACATATGATTACCATTATGTTGTGCCAAATTATAAAGCAGTGGCACTGGGTGGCGGTGATAGTGAAAGGCCAAGGATTACTAGTATTAATGATGATAAGGCAGTTGTATTCATAATTATGATAATTTATATTGCATGTGATCAGGTGCTGAAAGCTGTAGATGTCATTTAAAATCAGTAATTGCACTGCAAGTACAAGTTGAAGTAGTTGATGATGGCAATGATCATGAGGTGTTAATGATTACCTCGCATAGTACTAGGGCCTATTGGTAATTACAAGATTCAAATATTGGCAGTCAATAGTCTACCGTACATTTAATGATATATTGAGTGTAATGTTCAACCCCTCCCCCTAGCGTTTAGCCTTTTTTTCCCCCTAACAAAATCCAACGGCTAATCATTGCTGTTCATTTCTCCATTGTATTAAATAGGATTCCATGAAACGTGCTACAAGAGGTTTATAGATAGCAAACGCCTGAATCTCGCTAGGAAACGAAAGCTGAAGGAGGAGCCTGGTCCGTCAGCAGGAGCATCTGTTTCCTCCCCTAAGACGCTCACATCAAGATCAAAATTTTCTTCTGGAAGCTCTTCAAGTTCTGCTGTGTTGCCTGCAAAATGCATCATTTGCAACAGAGTCAACCTGCTCATTACTTGCCAAGGGAAATGGGTCAATATGATTAATATTGGAGCATGAAATCATTGCCATGTTACTATAAGTTGTCCTTGATAAAATGGAGCAATATATATACACCACTGAAACATTCACACACATACACAAAGAACTTCAGTGCAAAGTTCAGAAACAACAGAATGTACTGTATATGCACCAATGCTTTGGTCAATATGATTAATGTTCAAGAATTGACATCTTACCAAAGTTGTGCATGATAAAATGTCTTTGTAATACAGATTGCTTCCTGTATTTTGAATGCCAATGTTTATGCAACATGTTTTGACTCCTTGCCTCAGTATGTGATTGTTTGCCCTTTAGCAAACATTTCTGCCCACTATTATGATTTGATTAGGGTTGAATTATTCTAAGAACAAAGATGTTTTCCTAAGTGTGTTTTTTTTTCATAAAACTGAATGACTACGATTAAAATTTGTTTCTCCCACTCTGGGGGAAAAAATATGTAACTATTATTAATACTGAAACAGAATGTTCATGTAGAAAGGTCAGTACAATGTAGGTGTGAGTACAAAATCAGTTTGCTAAAACTTAATACCAGCCAAATGAAAATTGTGCATAAGTTGAGTCAGGTTTGCACAGATCCTCTGATATTGGAAGTTAATTGCAATGTTATCATAATTTTTAATGCCAAACCTGTTTTATTCTCTCCAAGATTTTCAGGTTCACATTGCCTCCAATACAGAATCCAGCAGTTTTCACTCATGAATGGGTAAACTATAATATTGCCTTTATTTTATATATTGGCATTTTTCAAAACTTTTCCACCCTTTCAAGGATATTTGGACCATGGAATGTTCCAGAAAATGTATTGAAACTAGAAAATTTGACTGATTATCATTTTGAGCTATCTTACATGAAAGGAGGTAGTGTCCCACCAACCTAATGATAGCAATGAAAACTTCAGGAAATCTTATGAAGATTAAATTTTCTAAAGTACTGTAATATTTCATGAACAACGTGATTGCTATGTGATCTAAATATATTAAAGCTTCTTAAAGGGGAAGGCTAGTAACTGATCAGTGGGAATCAATGGAAATGCTGGGAGATGATTGTTCCAATCCTTATGGGATTCATTCAAGAGTTCATTGTATATCTATTGTTGTGTGAAAATGATTTGCTTCAGAATGGTCTCATATTCAAGTAATGTGCAGTTTAATGCTTCCAGGTTAGCGTCCCTGGTCAGTGACGGAGCATTAATCTGCACATTACTTGTATATGAGACTGTTCTGAAGCAAATCATTTTCACACAACAATAGATATACAATGAACTCTTGAATGAATCCCATAAGGATTGGAACAATCATCTCCCAGCATTTCCACTGATTCCCACTGATCAGTTACTAGCCTTCCCCTTTAAGAAGAAGAAAAGAAAAACATGTTTACTGATAAACAATATGATCTGTTTAATAGTAATGTCTCATGTGTGTAAATGAGTTTGTATGTGTGCGTGTGAGTGTATATAATATGTCAGCGTTTTTATGCACCTGTGTATGTGTAATGCACTGATCAATACATGTATTATATCATGTGTGTGTTCATGTTTATGATGACCTTTTTTATGATGCTGATGTGATAAATGGCCAAGGCATGTAGAATAATATTGTAATACACTTGGGTATCTTCATAACTATGTGTGTGCGTATGTGTGTGTGCATGTGAGGGTGTGTGTGTGTGTGTGTATGTACAATAAGATTCTCCCACATGCACGCGGACACACACACAAACAAACGCTCTGATTTTTTTTTTTGCCTTGAATGATTAGTCATTTGATTAATAACATGTCTTTGAACAGAATATAAGGCATTTGCCTTGACCTCTGATACACATCAGGAAAAGCTGAAACATGAGATATAATGCAACTATTAAACCAAAACTTCACTTTTTTTTTTCTAGGTACGAAGTCATTTCTGTTACAAGTCATTTCTCCCCTGATTTTTCTATTGCTATTGTTACGCCCTACTCAAGAATCTGGGCTGCTACCGACAGACAAAAGGGAGTTACGAACACCTGGACAGAACATTCATGTGTATAGAAATCTGGCCTAGCAACAATACATTGCTGAAATCATACAGTGTCTGGCTGCCAGTGTGGAGCAGCACTGTGCTGGGGAAGCTACAGGTGTTTGCATAGAACAATGTTAGTTGATTTAATACATAGGGGCAATACAACCACATGTCATACTGGCTTCATAGAAGAACCTCAGTGGCTATGCAGCAGTTGCAGGGGCAGCAGTTAGACTGCAGGGTCTGCTGGACAAGGCTTGAGCAGACGATATGAGGTCGGATACCGGCAGTTTTTAGTCACCAAACTATGGCGTTAACTTGGGTCATTCAGGTGTACGTGGACAACCCGTGCACGCCGTGCAAAGATAACTCCAGCTCGTGACAATGTGTTCGGGCCACTTCGGACAAGGAAGGAACCCGCCGTGTACTACACGTCCAGTTGGAAACCGTCCCTTCGACGAGGTCTTGCACTCCGTCTTCGCAGCGAACTGTTTCGCGTTCGACTTCGACGATCACGGAGACAACTTCAGCATGACAATACCAGGTTTTGTTTATCCCAAAAGAAACACTTTGGACTGTTAATAATCAAACCCCAATTGTAAACTGCGCGCACAGGGAGTATAAACTGACAAGTCCTCGCAAGTGTTGAGTTTAATCAAAGAAGCTTATGCAAAACCATATCAGTAACCGGAGTAAAGTTTAGGCAATATTCATGGCCATATTGCGAAGTATTTGTTAATTTTTCTCTATGCTATGAATAGTTAGAAGATTTGATATGAAGCCGGCGTTTAAGCATTACGTCGTTAGAGTGAGGTTTGAGGTGTCATGATAAGCATTGACTGAACTGTGTGCATGGGCGTATGTGACGTGTCTGTGTGCTGTTTTGTTTCTTGTACCACCACCTTATTTGTATCTAAATTGAAAGACCGGAAATAAAGCTTATAATTTCCGGAATTATGGTGTTTTGTGCTTACTTTGTCTGAGTTCTGTATTCAAGGAGTCACACTGGACCAACAAGCAATCACATGCTTTCACCGGCTGTGACATTTGGGGGCTTGTCCGGGAATTGTACTGCTTGAATGCATGGTTTCAGACATTGTACTTTCAATAGTTAAATCTGTATGTAGTACGGTACAATTTGAAGAAGTGTTTGTTCTGTGACAATACAGACAAGACAAGTGATTTCATTTGTTATGCCATATATTTGGTTGTGGTAGGCAGAATATTGTGTGGTTTACATTGTGACACATTTGCAGTTTACATTATTTTGTCAATCCCCTGGTTTTGGCTAAATATTGATATATCATGGATTTCACAAAACAACTGATGGATTTAGGTAAGGAAGTAGGCCTAACAGGTCAGGCCTTGTTAGATTTTGTGAATGAAAGGGAGAAAATAGCCAGGGAAGACAGGGCAAAGGCAAGGGAGGATAGACAGAAGGAACTTGAAATCCCTGAGAAACAGATAGCTCTAGAACAAGCTAAGAAGGAAAATGCAAACCCAATAGGAGAGAATGAACAACGCCATAGTTTGACAAGATCACCCAAGGTAAGGACAATATTGACGCATACTTAGAACGTTTTGAGAGATACGCGTCAAATCAGAATTGGCCAAGGTCGGCTTGGGCAATTAACTTAGGAGCCCTGTTGCAGGGAAGGGCACTAGAAGTGTACAGTAGACTAGGTGTAGATGATGCCCATGATTATGGTGTCTTGAAAGAAGCTCTTTTGAAGAGATTTCAGATGTCGGCTAGCGATTTTCAGCGTAAATTTCGCACGGCTGAACCGCAGCCAGGTGAATCACCTAGGCAGTTTGCAGTTAGACTAGAGCACTATTTTGATAGATGGCTAGATCTAACGAGTACGAGTAGGTCTTATGATAGTCTGAAGGACTTAGTGATAAGACAGCAATTCTTGGACCAATGTGGTCCTGGTATGTCAGTGTTCCTCAAGGAACGGATCCCAAAGTCGGTCAAGGAAATAACGGAAATGGCCGAAGTGTATGTGACTGCACATGGAGGCCAATTTAAGGTCACTCGTCAGAGTTACAAACAAAGTGCATCTGGCAGTAGGCCAGCGGATTCTCGCAAAGAGAAGTCGGGTTCACAGAAAACCCCGAGTAGCCCTTCTAATGTTAGTGGTAGAAGGCCCGTAGGACCTTGCTACATATGTGGTAAGAATGGGCATATTGCTAAGGATTGTTGGAGTAGGACAAAGTCCCATGCAAGTGTAGGCCTTGTAAGTGAAGATTCAAGGCAAGCAAACCAGGAGGGTAGAAATAACAACAAACATAGTGAGAAAGAAATCAACAAGGAGGCTGATTGTCCCACATGTTCTAGTCGTCGTTCCACCCCATCAAATCAGCCCGAGGGTGGCATGTTTCTAGTAACAGCATCAATGGAGTCAACGCAATCGCAGCCTCGATCGCTTAGTAAATGTGGAGACTGAGAAGCGGCCGCAAATGTGCGCAGCATGCAAGGAAAATTTGCGCTCGCGTCTTCCGGTACAGGAAGGTAGCATTGGGTCCCACAAGGCAAGCGTGCTTCGCGATACAGGTTGCTCAGGTGTTGTTGTTCGGAAGTCTCTGGTGAAAGCTCACCAAATGACGGGTAAGTATAGGCAGTGTATTTTGATAGATGGCACTATTCGTTGGTATCCCACTGCCTTAGTTCACATACACACTCCATTCTTTAATGGAGATGTAGAAGCCTTTTGCATGGAAGCCCCAGTGTTTGACATTATACTAGGCAATGTTCAAAACGCACTACCGCCAGGGAGTAGTTGTAATTTGGGGAGTTCTAAGCCAAAGGTAGACGTAGCTACTGAAACAGATGCTCCAGAGAGCAGAGATGATGCAGGAGGTCCTAAATCACAGGTAGATGTAACCACAGAAACCGATGTACCTATCCCAGAATGTTGCACCAGAAATTGGGATGGCAATGCAAACTCGTGCGCAGAGCAGAGTAAGTGAAAGACCCCCTAGGCCCCTAAAGGTACCTCTGCTAATACCAGAAGTTTCCCCAGATGACATTAGGAAGGCCCAAAAGGAGGACAAAACACTTGACAAAGTGAGAACATACGCTAGATGTAGTCCTGATAATGATCATAGAAGTGACTCGCACTTCTTCATGGAGAATGATCTACTCTTTCGGAAGTTTGAACCAAAAAGTGTCGGTAGTGGTAACACAGTTACACAACTGGTTGCCCCACATCCATACCGTAAACTTGTCATGAAACTAGCCCACGAAGGACTGATGGGAGGACATCAGGGTAGTAAGAAAACTTGTGACAAAGTGTTGTCAAATTTCTATTGGCCTGGTGTAAGTGCTGACGTCACTAGATTTTGCCGATCGTGTGATATTTGTCAGAGGACCCTCCCCAGAGGTAGGGTACCCCGAGTCCCACTAGGGAAGATGCCTGTCATTGATGTACCGTTCAAGAGAGTAGCAGTAGACCTAGTAGGGCCTATACATCCTATCACAGCACGCAAGAACAGATATATCTTGACTGTCGTAGATTGCGCAACACGGTATCCCGAGGCGACAGCGTTGCCTAATATCGAGACGACCACCGTAGCAGAGGCACTTGTCGATATTTTGCGCGAGTGGGTGTGCCAAGTGAGAATTTATCCGACCAAGGCGCGCAGTTCACTTCAAATCTCATGCGCGAAGTCAGTAGATTGCTTTCTCTCACACAGCTCACTATTACTCCATACCATCCGGCCTGCAATGGCCTGGTAGAACGCTTTAATGGAACGCTAAAGCAAATCCTGCGTCGAGTATGTGCCGATCGCCCCTCCGATTGGGATCGCTATCTCGCGTCCGTCTTGTTCGCATACCGTGAAGCTCCACAATCGTCAATGGGATTTTCCCCGTTTGAGTTGATATATGGACGTTGTGTGAGAGGTCCCCTCTCAATCTTGAAAGAACTTTGGTCAGGTCAGTCGCCAAATGATGAAGTACAGACAGAGTATCAGTACACAGTAGATCTTAGGGAACGCCTAGAGACAACTCTAGATGTAGCTCAGCAGGAACTCAGAAAGTCCATGGCTAGGAGCAAGAAGTACTACAATAGGAAGAGTAGAGACAGACAATTTAGGCCAGGTGAGAAGGTACTGCTTCTCTTGCCTACAGACCAGAACAAGATGCTCCTTCAGTGGAAAGGACCGTTCACTGTAGTTCACAAGCTAAGCGATCAGGACTATAGGCTAGACGTGAATGGAACGATGAAGACCTTTCATGCAAATATGCTGAAGAGGTACATCGAAAGAGAAAGAGAGGTAGAAGTAGATGCAGGTCAGAAAAGGCCTAAGGAAAACACCGAGTCAAAGGTAGAGGTTGGTGCACAAGCCACCATTGTAGATGAGAATGAATGTGTAGGAGAAACTGCACTAGAGATGTCTCACACTGCAGGATGTGATGGAACATCCCGCAAAATGAGCATAGAGCTACCAGTCTTTGAGGGAAAAGAGACCTGTGAAGACGTCTTGATAAGTTCTAACTTGAGTAAGGCACAATAAGCACAAGTAAAGTCTCTCTTGACTAACTTTCAGGATGTTTTGACTGATGTCCCAGGTAGGACCACATTAGGAGAGCACTCGATCAAACTCACATCTTCTGACCCAATACGGCAGAGACCGTACCCCGTGCCCCATACGATGAAGAGTGTAATCAAAGAAGAGACTGAAAAGATGGTCAAAATGGGGGTAATAGAACCGTCAGATTCCCCCTATTCATCCCCCATAGTCATGGTGAGAAAGTCTGACGGAAGCAATCGGTTTTGTATTGATTTTCGTCAACTAAACCGCATTACTGTGTTTGACGCTGAACCATTACCCAACCCAGATGAGATTTTCGCTAATCTGTCAAGTTCTATGTTCTTCTCTAAACTGGATCTATCTAAAGGGTATTGGCAGATACCACTGTCCCAAGACGCTAAAGAGAAGACTGCATTCTGGAGTCCTAGCGGGCTCTATCAATTTCGTGTCATGCCCTTTGGGCTCGTTAATGCGCCCGCTACGTTCAGTAGGGTTATGAGGACACTGTTGCGAGGACTGCCTCATGTTCACAACTATCTAGATGATGTACTCATCCATACCCCTACATGGGAAGAGCACATGCGAGTTCTACATGAACTCTTCGTACGACTTAGGTCAGCAGGACTAACGGCTAGGCCAAGCAAATGCCAAGTAGGATGCACACAGGTAGAATTTCTAGGCCATGTAGTACCGGAGGCCAAGTTGAAGCCCCAACAGGACAAGGTAGAGAAAATTCTCACCGCCCCTAGGCCTGAGACCAAGAAGGAGATGCGCTCCTTCATTGGGCTTGCGAGTTACTATCGCAAGTCTATCCCCTCCTTTGCGTCCATTGCAGCCCCGTTGACCGATTTGACTAAGAACCGCAAATCAAGGCAGCTTACATGGGGTGAGCGAGAGGAAGAAGCCTTCCAGAAGCTTAAGGCATGCCTTAGTACCGCCTCTATCCTTAGTCTCCCAGACCTAGCCAAACCGTTCATTCTGCGTACTGACGCATCTTCGACGGGAATAGGCGCAGTTTTACTGCAAGAACACAGTGATGAGAAGTTCCCCATAGCCTATGCCAGTAGGAAGCTACTGCCCCATGAACAAGCTTATTCTACCATAGAGAGGGAATGCCTAGCTCTAGTATGGGAAATTAGCAAATTCCAAGTGTACCTAGAAGGTAACGAGTTCACAATTGAGACTGACCACCGCCCACTTGCCTACATCAATCAGGCCAAGTGTACGAACAGCCGAGTGATGAGGTGGGCGTTGGCCCTTCAACCATTTCGTTTCAGAATTGAAGCAATTCCTGGCTCAGAAAATGTCGGAGCTGATTTTCTCAGTAGAGTAGCCAAGTAGGCTATAAGGATGAAGTGGATTTATTTTATTATTATTTTTTTTTTTTTTATCATTTACCCATGTACCCAGACGGGATGCAATTTAATTCTGTCCACAGAAGACACGATCGGTGAAAAGTTGAAACAGGATCGAAACGTAACCATGGCAACTTAATGTATGTGTTGAGGTTTATTGATGTTTATGTTTACATCTTGCCACCAGTCTCAATTTATGAAGGCTGTAGGTAAGATAAATGATTGTAATGTTGTGAGAAAATATGAATTATTTTCTAGAAATGGGGGGTCATGTTACAAGTCATTTCTCCCCTGATTTTTCTATTGCTATTGTTACGCCCTACTCAAGAATCTGGGCTGCTACCGACAGACAAAAGGGAGTTACGAACACCTGGACAGAACATTCCTGTGTATAGAAATCTGGCCTAGCAACAATACATTGCTGAAATCATACAGTGGCTGGCTGTCAGTGTGGAGCAGCACTGTGCTGGGGAAGCTACAGGTGTTTGCATAGAACAATGTTAGTTGATTTAATACATAGGGGCAATACAACCACATGTCATACTGGCTTCATAGAAGAACCTCAGTGGCTATGCAGCAGTTGCAGGGGCAGCAGTTAGACTGCAGGGTCTGCTGGACAAGGCTTGAGCAGACGATATGAGGTCGGATACCGGCAGTTTTTAGTCACCAAACTATGGCGTTAACTTGGGTCATTCAGGTGTACGTAGACAACCCGTGCACGCCGTGCAAAGATAACTCCAGCTCGTGACAATGTGTTCGGGCCACGTCGGACAAGGAAGGAACCCGCCGTGTACTACACGTCCAGTTGGAAACCGTCCCTTCGACGAGGTCTTGCACTCCGTCTTCGCAGCGAACTGTTTCGCGTTCGACTTCGACGATCACGGAGACAACTTCAGCATGACAATACCAGGTTTTGTTTATCCCAAAAGGAACACTTTGGACTGTTAATAATCAAACCCCAATTGTAAACTGTGCGCACAGGGAGTATAAACTGACAAGTTATCGCAAGTGTTGAGTTTAATCAAAGAAGCTTATGCAAAACCATATCAGTAACCGGAGTAAAGTTTAGGCAATATTCATGGCCATATTGCGAAGTATTTGTTAAGTTTTCTCTATGCTATGAATAGTTAGGAGATTTGATATGAAGCCGGCGTTTAAGCATTACGTCGTTAGAGTGAGGTTTGAGGTGTCATGATAAGCATTGACTGAACTGTGTGCATGGGCGTATGTGACGTGTCTGTGTGCTGTTTTGTTTCTTGTACCACCACCTTATTTGTATCTAAATTGAAAGACCGGAAATAAAGCTTATAATTTCCGGAATTATGGTGTTTTGTGCTTACTTTGTCTGAGTTCTGTATTCAAGGAGTCACACTGGACCAACAAGCAATCACATGCTTTCACCGGCTGTGACACGTGTCTTTGAACAGAATATAAGGCATTTGCCTTGACCTCTGATACACATCAGGAAAAGCTGAAACATGAGATATAATGCAACTATTAAACCAAAACTTCACTTTTTTTTCTAGGTACTATATGGCTAAAAGCAGTGCTTTACAAAATGTGTATATGTATTTCAGCTTAGAAACACTATGGGAACTATACAGCGGCTAGCAGCCCCATACGCATAGCGTCATGGGGCTGTGAACTGTAGCATACAGGATCATGACGAATATTTTATTGCGGACAAATATCAACTTAAAATCGGGGAAAAATCTTCAATTTGAAGATTTATTAATAAATTTGAAGTATTGATAACAGAGTTCGTGCAAGGTTTGCTTCTGCAAATAGTTCCTTTCTGTTCAAATTGATGACTAAATGTGACTCGGTCGAGAGGAAACTGGGAGAGCTACACTGAATTGACGGCCAGCGCATGCGCGCACAGACATCATATATCCAGTCAATGGATTCGAAATTTGTGCGCAGTGATGTGTGCGCCTGCGCTGACCGTCAATTCAGCGAAGCTCTCCCAGATTCCTCTCGACCTAGTCATATTAAGTAATCAATTTGAACAGAAAATGACTATTCGTAGAACCAAACCTTGCACGAACCCTGTTGTCAATACTTCAAACTTACTTTAAAGTCTTCAAATTGAAAAATTTTTGTTCGATTTAAGGTTGACGTTTGTCCGCAATACTAGCCTGTCATGATCCTAAATGCTACAATCCGCAGCCCCATTACGATATGTGTATTGGGCTGCTGGTCGCAGTTTATAAAATATGGATTTTCGCAAAAACTACAGGATATTTCGAGGAGAACTTTTTACTGTATATTTAGGATGTACAAAACATCACATTTCCGCATTCAAAAAGTAGTGCCAGTGTTGCTGGAACGAAACCCATTTTCTAAGCTTCTTTTTCCGCTTCACCCCATGGCCTAATTGCACGAAGTATGAACTTGATCGCCTGAAAATGAAAATGAACGCTCAAAACAAGCTCATCGGGACTATCATATGACTATCGTGTGAATTTGAATACACGAGTAGGAAATGCAATGCTCGCATTTGGAAATTGAACGCCCAATCTTGAATACGATTTGACGAAAACGAAATAGAACTCCCATAAATGAAATTGATCGCTCGGATTCTGAATTTGAATGCCCAAAAGTATGAAATTGACCAGGAAAACCTGTACTACGCAACACAAAATAGAAAAAAGAGTACGCCTGGACAGAAACAAGATCTCCCTGAATCACTGGTGCAATGCGCATTGGGATAAATGTAAAAGGATTGCAAAGAAATCTAAATTTGCTATCAGTTTTGGAAAGATTACTTGAACTTGCGAAACGCTATCACTTCAACACAAAGAAGAAAAGCTATATGTGTAAATATATTCTTGATCAATTTATAGAAAAGAACGGATACTCGAGTGAAATGTGTAAACTTCTAAAATTTTTCAAACATGGATAAAGATACTGTGACGTTTGTACATAATTTTACTTCTTGAAATTACTATTATACAGTGTAGATCAATAATAACCGTTTCCATGAACACTTCACTCAACAAGGTGAAACACGAGATATTAACAGGTTTTAGTTTTGTTTCTTTGACAAAGCCTATCGAAATATCTCTACATTTTGAAACAAATACTTTGCAAGTCCACTGGTCTTTTAACTTTTTCCTGCTGTGTTTGAAAGAGTCGTTACATATCATAGCTTCTTTGATCAACAGAGATATTACCGGCACTGTCGATTGTTCTTGAAAAAAAAGTGTTAGAGCAAGTAAACGATTGCAATGTATTTGAATATGTTATTTGTATATCCAACTACTTGTACTATGGCTTGAACCCACAGTATTACTGTTTTTACTTCATTGGAACTTACTAAATATATCCGAAAGTCCATCGATATTGGTCATGCTCTGTAACAATGAACTTTTGTTTACATTAAACAGGTGCAAGCTGATATTGTTTGGAACAAGGAGAAAGAAACAAAGCTTCGGCGAGGTCACATGCACACACACACACACACACACACACACACACACACACACACATACACACAAATAACTTGTAGACTGTCAATTCCAAATACCACTTGGGAGTGAATTTGAATTAATTTTCTTGTCAGCCTCACGTGGAATACTATAGTACTTGAAAAAAAAAGTGGAACTTGTATGTGCTGTACGATGAACTAGACAATACACTGACAATTAAAGACACTGTATTTATTCATTATTTCACGATCTTATCAAGCTTTGGTTGCTGTTGTGCAGTGTAGTTGTGTCCAGACTCCACAAACGGCCATTTACATGAACTACAAACCATTGACAAGACCAGTGCAGGGACAGGGCATTATGGGTCGTTTTAATGATGCAAAAATGTAATATAACAGAATAATGCAGTAGAAGCAAGATATTTGAAAATCTGAATAATCTTTAATTTTTGATTGCTTAAACATCATGATGAGAAAAGATCTTTTGACATGGTGCTTCAAATAAGAAAATTGCACCTGGATCTCTTTGTCATTACGCAAGTTTCAAAGGAGAGTTACCACTTACGAAATAATAATTAGGTATTGATAATTACTTATTGATAATTAGTTTTAAATTATTGTCGCTTCGAACAAACTACGTGAACAACAGTACAGCATCACAAATATCATACATACATTCGCCAAACTATCTATTGAAAAAGTGCAATCTGAGAAACATGAAGCATTCCTGTGAGTCGAATTTCGAATAAATTTTATACACACAAGTACTGTTTGAGAGACCCGGCATAGAGCGTGGGGAGACTGTGTTATGTCGAAGTTGGCCCGATTGAATTAATCGATCATAATTCGCTGTCCAAAACCATGACTGGGGCAGGCCTGCTACAACAGAATTATCCACCAGCGAAATTATACATCGACGCGCACGCTCATCGGTATTGGGAAGGACTGTCATTGGTAGCGTTGGATTCTAGTCGAGATTCCTCGGCTGCGCGCGCTGGGTAAACGAAAACTGTACATAATTCGTCACGGGGATTCGCGAATATAACCGATTCAGGCAAACCTTCGCAATACACAGTCTCGATCCCATATTTGTAACTGGAATGCGCACGACCAGCTCCATCACAAAATCGTTAATATCTACTGGAGTTGATATCAACTGCATATTCGTGTGTGCTATATTTTTCTTAGCTAGTGACAGGCAGCATTTCATGAAACTTGCCAATCACTAACAACAACTGTTTTACGCTACTGAAATCCTTGCATCTCATTGGATGAGAACAGATTTTTCAGTGAAAATGATTGACAAAACACTTAATGAAATGCCCCGGGGTGGCGTCCTGCATCATACGACAAACAAGAATATCTTTAACCACCAAAGCACTTTGACAAGTACATGTTGCTGCTGTCTTTTTCAAGCTCTTCATCGGAATATCGAAGAAACGGGTAAACCGTGTTTTACACCAAGAACAATGACTACTGAGTACTCTATTAGACAGGTTTACCGCAGAGTGATAAACTTAGGAAAGAATATGCATTTGAAAAGATATCGGACGCAAATTGAATTCAAAGCGTTTCATTTGAGTAAAATCTCTTCCACAGTGTGAAATGAATCAGGTGATTTGTGACAAAGTAAGTCCATTCGGTCAATCATTCATTTTGCTAATAATGTTCATTCTTTTCACGATATAAAAGCACACAAAATAAATATCATGCACATATTCTACATGAGGAGAATGAATACTAAATCATTAAGAATTTGCCAACATCAATTTCTTTAAATTTATTGCTTCAAAAACACTATATGATTTCATTTCTTTCTCAGCTAACTAGATTTCTGCATAGAATAAATCATTCTGGCTCATTTCGATTCACTATCAATAATGTAGTAATACGTTCATATATCAGTCGATAAAAAAAAACCCTACTAAATGTAGCCCTCTTTGAAATGCAAACACCTCAATACACACACAACATCACAAACACACACACACACACACACACACACACGACTTACGCATAAGAGAGTTGGAAGAGTAGTTAAATACATAGTCTATTCAGGTAAAAGAAAAAAAAAATGTCACGCTCTTAACATCTCTTCCACGGTCCACATGATAACATTGCTCTACTTTCCCGCCTTCACCAGCGAGGCGAAAATACTATCGTGACGATCCAACAAGTTGCTAGGTGCGTCAAACTCGGCGATCCGGCCATCCTTTAGGGTGAGTATGGTGTCAGAGTTGAGAATAGTCCCAACGCGATGCTGAAAACAGACATTAAAGTTCGGTAAGTATCACAACGTGATTTTTTCTCTTTTTTTTCGGGGGGGGGGGGGGTTCACAATCAAAAACTTTGTTTGTACCCGACTTGACTGCTTATCATTCTCGAAGAATGAGTCAAATCTATGCGATATATCATCTCTCGACAATATTCGTTGTTTTTAAAAACTAATCATCATCGTACTGTTTAGCCGGGGAAATCAAAGCTGGTTTGGACAAAAGTACGCTGTTACAAGAAACCGAGAAACAGTAAGAGTATAGTAGCACAAGAATCAACAGCAGCGGCAATTTCAGGCAGTCAAAATGAGAATATACAAACGATGACTATAACTGATGACGGCTTTAACGATATGGACTCAAACGGGAGATAACGTATCACTGCAAATTACCCTCCGAGGGCAATAACCCTAAATATCTGGTTAGTGATAAGGTCAGAGTAAAGATTAGGGTTAGGGTAAGGATTAGGGTCAGGGGAAGGGTCCGGAGTAATTGTCCTGGGGGTAATTGCCCTAGACCCGTAAATGAATATTAAATAGCTTGTTATAATAAAGGGATAATCATGCTGTAGTTAATAAAAATCCATATACTGCTATCCAAGCATTTATTATTTTGTTTGCCAAACATTAATATCACTTTTCCTACTTACTCAAACGGAAGATAGGCTTTATACCTTGTAATTACAAAACGATATCTTTTAACTTGATGCTATTATAGTTATAAAGGCCAGCCCATGGTGATGTTGCTACCAAAGCCTTTGTGCTATATGATATACTGCAAAACCAATAGCTACTACTATCTACTTTACTACTACTTCTACTACTACTACTACTACCTGCAACTACTTCTATTTGGATTATTGTGTAAAACTGCCATCAACGCCTTTTACAATTTTGATTGCTTATGATAGTAATCATCATTGCATCATATCACTAAAACAAGACTTATATAAAATGTTATGATTTTTAAAGTGATTAAGGACTTACTGCAATGGTAAGGACAGTCTGATTCTCAAAGACATCTGCTACCACGTCTTGGATTATTCCATCCTAGGCAAGGGAAAAAAAGTTTTTGTGCCATATGAGAATATCATTCTCTGATAAAGTAATACTAAATATAAGCAAATAAAAGTGCATAAGCTCCGGTGCTGGATACAACTACTATCACATATGCACAGCTAGTAATGGTAATAGTAGGCCTAATACTCGATGTTCACGTTGATTCTCACGGAGAATGTAATATTTGATAACGAACGGTAAAATTGTCATCAGAACGGACAGAAGGTAAGACAGTTACGTACTATGTATTAAGATTAAACACATTTTCTTGAAACAGTTATATCGGTAACAACCATCATGCAAAATGTTTAGTGATGACGTAATTGCTTCACTAGACTCTTTAAGCTGAAGACAATACTGCACTAAATGTCCTTTGATTTGTAAGTATTTTTTTTTTTTTTGTATTTGTATCAATTTATTGTCGTGCTGCCATGACCAGGCAGTAATGCCTTTTCAGGAAATGAGCTGTAGTTTCTTCATGAGAATTTCTCTCGACATCATTTTGTGTACAAACCGATGGGAGATTTATTATTTATAATTTATAATACAGTAATCATGGCCTCTCCTAAACATCACTGTAGGCCTATATACGGTAACAACATAATCACCCTTTCGTGAAAACGTTCTGATTGTTAATGATACATACACTGTTCCCTTTGTATTACTTTTAATATTCTATGTATTAATATTGTCAACTTGCACGTTTGATCAGATACAACCATCGCCGCAAGATCTTACCCATACTCACACCAGTCGAGTAGAGTGAATGCATGAAGTCGTTTGCACAGTCCCTCAAATGTGTTTTCGTGTACCTCACAATATCATTTCCAGCAAAGAAAACTCACCGTTTCGTGATCGATGGACGCTGTCGCCTCATCCATGACGACGATCTTCGAGTTCCTGAGGAAAGCTCGTGCCAAACAGAACAGTTGACGCTGACCAACGCTGAAGTTTTCCCCTCCTTCCGTTACTGTGTAGTCTGCCGGAAATGCGTCAACAAATCGAAATATATAACATCAGTAGGTCATTCACATTCTTTTACTGTGAAATCTAGAGGTATGATCACGAATTTGGTCTCAACCGTGACATAGTCTCCATCAGAACGGCTTCAGAAGCGGTTAAGAACTGCACATAAGAAGAGTGGCCTGGTCAATGATTAAATCACAACATTGACTTAATTATAGTTGAAGGCAGGGGGGGGGGGGGTCTGAGACGGATAAATCGAATCACGTATACTTGGAATAATGATTTTTGTGTCAGAAGGAAAGATATGTCAGTTGATTTATAGTCTTATCTGAATATTGACTAATCTTGACGAATGATAATGAAACATTCAGACGAAGACACCATAAACAACTACTATAGTATTGTAAATATGTGAGGTCATTTTATTTCATCTCCCTTTAAATTGAGGAGGCAGTATTTCCTAAACATTGGGATTATGCCAGATGAAAGTTTTGGATATTTAGTTAGCATTTTTGTGAGTGATTGCACTCAATCTTCAATTGGAAATGATTTTTCTAGAAAATGAATTAATAAGCAATCATATCATTACACAATCCTCTGTGAGATTAGTTCAAGTTCCACAGAAACAATTACACATTTGTTTGGGGAAGGCGATATCTAACACAAAGATTCCCCCCCCCTCAAATACAGGAAATTATGGTGGAGAGTAAATTTGGAATTGCTAGAAGTACTTTTATACTTGGTTCTGAAGAAAACCGTAAATTTTATAATGCTGTATTCTTATTTGTACGCAAAATATTTCATATTTTTTACCACAAACAATGAGAAATCACTAGATTTTTCTAATCTCATTTTGTCATTACGTAAAGCAAGCGAAGAAAATAGATAAGCATAATTATTATGTCAGAAAAACTAACGGTTTTGTATCCCATATTAACTGGAATCGTATTCTTATTTATTTTCACTATTTGCAGCTGTCTGTCAAATCGTATCATTTATATCATGTATCATAAAGGGTGATATTAATTTGTACCTGAATGTTTATATCGAAACTTCTTTGTGAAAAAAAGTAAGCGATCGTATACGGGCTCAGGCGCTTAAATTGACTGACGCCGAACTAATTCGTAACCTACAGGAAAAGGTCTGTGAATACTTATTATCAATTTTTCAAGAATCAAACTGGCAGCCTGGTTTCTTACCCAGTCCCAACGGGATGTTTGATACTACGTCCTTGAGTTGCGCAGTCTCGAGAGCGTACCATATTTCTCTGTCGGTCTTTGTGCCAGTAGGGTCGAGGTTACTCCTGTATGTCATTTTTTAGGGCAAATGTTCCATTGGATAAACATGGTCTGATGCACAGCGAATGATTTACTTTGCATTGTTCTTCCAAGCGCAGAGTGGATGCTCTGCCAATGCAGGACATTGTCGTAACTTTTAAAGTACTTGTGCTATCTCAAAGATAGAATATAACAGAATAAAATGGTGACAATTGTTGTCTCAAATATCACACCAACAGTGTTAGGAAATGTTACTTGTGGAGGTTATAATATTTTTCAACAGTATCTCAAACCACTCGGATGGATCTTTCAGTACGTTCCTCCCTATGCCAACCGGCTTCTATTTTCTAAGAAATTGTGATCACAGTAGAAATTTTGTGAGAAGAGATAATGATGAAAAACAGAAAATTCAGGTGTTAGGTGACACTCGGTGCAAACTAATTTTTTATCAACGATGTGAGAGCCGCACGGAGTACGGCTCGGCATCGCTAATGAAACTAAAACTATGACCGACTGCAATGTCTCTTTGACGCAGTGGGAAGACTAATTTTGCGGGTTGAATGACTAGTTATTAAGAACAAATTCATGAAACCTGTATTTTCTTAATAGCTATTTACACCACAATATAATATAATATAATATAATATGATATAATATAATATAATATAATACAATATAATATAATATTATATAATATAATATATATATATATATATATATATACTCTCTAAAAAAAATCGAGTGAAAATATTCACTCCTAAAAGAGTGAATACAAAAAAGAGTGAATTTAGAGTGAAATTGGAGTGAATTTTGAGTGAAAATGTTCATTTTCACTCGTTTTAGAGTGACCTCAGGGATCACTCCAAAATCTTCGAGTGATCCCCGAGGTCACTCCAAAATGAGTGAACATATTCATTTTCACTCTTTTTTGTATTCACTCGATTTTTTTTTAGAGAGTATATATATATATATATATATATATATATATATATATATATATATATGTATATGATTATAGATATGTCGATGCGATGTTTCAGTTGGCCATTAATAAAAATGGTTTTTATCGCCCAAGATGGCATATGCAACCGATGCAGTTGGTCCTCACATACGTTCTTCTTATTGATATGATTAATCTTCTTACCTGATGGATCCGGTAAAGAGGACGGAGTCCTGGGGGATGATTGACAATCGTTGACGTAACGTCCTCAGCGGGACGGTAGCGATGTCGATCCCGTCGATGACGATGCTTCCCTGGAATGTGTCGATCATGCGGAAGAGGGCGAGGGTGAGCGAGGACTTCCCACTACCTGTTCGTCCGCAGATACCAAGCTGTAGCAGCCAGAGAGAAAGATAGAGTATGCCAATATACACACATGCCAAAGATCGATCTTGACCGAGCTAAACTGATTCGCGCAAAGGTAATATTTCAGAAGATTTATATCATTTTCATCCTAATTATTACAAAACATTGTACTGTATAATACTGCACTTATTACACCACGGCACTTTATGACATCTAGACAATTTTTGTAATGTGTGTTCTCTTGGTAGATCCTGGCGAAGGCCACGACAGGCCGAAAGTTTGATTAAAGGAAAAGTAGAGAGCAATATCCGGATCAAACTTGATTTCTTACACACACACACACACACACACACACACACCCACCCACACAAACACATATAATATATATATATATATATATATATATATATATGCAGAGAGAGAGAGAGAGGGGGGGGGGACAGACATACAGACAGAATGACAGGAGAGAATTGTGTGTGTGTGTGGGGGGGGGGGGGGTGAACAGTTGGACAGGCAGAAAGAAGACGGGGCCAAGCACACTTCATCTTTTGTCTGCAAAATCTGGCAAAACTTTCTATCAAGTCTTATTCTTGAGCAACTTGTCTGCTCATAATTAAAATTGTTTGCAATATCTAGGTGTCACAAGTCCAGTACTATGTACTGAATGTCCTATTTTCTGGCAGGTCTATGTCTCCTTGTATGAGACATGACGCATTTAAGTCAATTGGTTCCTCGAGAATATACGGGTCAACTGACACTGGTGTATTACGCAGTAACGCATAAGCCAAAGTGATAATTTATCTTTCTCTATCTTTTTAATTAAATTACAGATATGAAAGTGGCAAAAACACATGATTTGTGTCTGTAAAAAGAAAGCAATACAATACCGAAGGCCTACCTTTTCCATGCCTTCTACTGTGAAAGTAACATCGTGTAGCACGGGGTCGAGTCCTTCGGCATACCTCACGCTCAGATCCATGATTTCGATCTTCCCTCGTGACGGCCAGTCGGGGGAAGGTTCGATACCTGAAGGAATAGAGACCAACATCACATTTGGTTTGCAACCTGTAAGGGTTCGAATGTACTACAGATAATTAGATAGATTAAATGTCTGAATGAATGAATGCATGCATGCATGAATAAATGAATAAATAAATACATAAATAAATGAATAAATAAATAAATATTGAGTAACTATAAAGTAATTAAGTAAATAAATAAACAAATGAATTGAGATGGGCAACCAGATCTCCCAAAGAGACCTAAACATTCCCATGACCATACTCCCTAGAAATATAACAAAGGGCTGATGAAGTAATGACTTAATATTTTAGAGTTAGTTTTCGCTTGCTTCGCTTCGATTGCTTTAACCTCTTATATGACGCATTAATTTCATGTCCATAGAATTTTGTGTGTGTGATTTGTGCACATTTAACTCATTGGTACATGAAGGGTTAAAATGAGACAAAATTGGCAAAATTCAAAAGACTTTTTTTTTTTGACAGAAAATACTAAGAAGTACTTTGCATTAAAAAACAAAACAAAACCGAGAACATTGTAACACTTCAGGTTTTCTGTAAACCAAGTATGAAAGTACTCCTAGCAATTCGAGTTTGAAATTAAATGAGCTGAATGTCGTGACGTTGAGACAGCCAGTACTACTGATAATGTGCCCGCATACGCGTGCGTTCCTTCAACGACACACTATACCTTCGTAGTCTTCGGTAGGGACCTCCGAGTAATATTTCACGCGTTCCACGCCGTTCATCTGGAGCTCGACTTCCGAACACTGGCGCACCGCGAAATTCATGTAAAGGGAAACCTGGAGGAGAAGATTAACTTTCAATGTGAAGTGAGTGTGAAGTAAAGATGCACACGCGCACACACGTACAACGTCTCGAGGGGGAGGGTTAAATTCAAGACAATAATACTGTCTCCATGAAATTCCTCTCCTATAGCTTTCAAAGGCACCCTCAACACAGAGAATCGTATATATATTTTTTCCACCCAAATCCCCCCCCCAAAAAAAATAACAAGTTACAGTGACTCTTTCAATTTCATTCAAAGAGCGATCGAACGCTTTGCTTGTGTGATTTGCTTATTTATTTATTTTTGTAATGTAGGGTATCAGTAAGTACCTACTTTCAAGATTGACGACACATTAATTTTTATAGAGTAGAAGAAATTTCGAGATTTTCCTTGACTTCTCCTGGACTGGTAAATTACAATTTCTTTTGATGAATTTCCCATGCTGTATCGAAGTCACTCTGACTCTGTTGAATATTATCACCCTGACACCAGTAAGACAATACCTGATGTCAGCAAGAACCTGAAAAATCAAAGCTATTATCTTGTGACTACGTGTAGTAGACTAACGCAATATCACTAAAGCAATATTCAAAGGCTTCTTTGATATAGCTTCTGAATATCAGCAGTGTCCTGAGTGGGCTTCTACGCGCGTCTTCCATAGCAGTGTTCGGGAAGACGTAACCTTCCGGTTGTGAATGTCCAGAGAGAAGCTATACATATCAACAGTCAACAATTATTGTCTAGAATGAACTACCCTGTAGTCTCAACCAGGACACTAATCTATCTGTTAAACCTCAAGTCTGTCTTCAGCAAAGGCTACTCTAACATCCTCTAACTATAATCATTCGATGCGAGGTTCCTCTTTTGTTTGTCTGTTTTTGTTTCATTTTCCATCTGAGAAGATGGCTGGACAGCCCATACTCAGCTGCACCATCTGGTCTTCCATTGCGTTCATTTGAATGTGAGACGGGACTACTTCAACGGAGTATGCACCCTACTCTTTACGATGAATGAATGAAGCAGGATCTTTTGCAAGCATGAGTTGTGACTCTCTCACATACGGGACCTCCATTTTATGTCAGAGTGTTTATACCTCTTTACTATGGGAAGGTATATGATTACACACAGCAGTGCTCAATTAGACTTTTGAATCAAACCAGTCCTTTTGAGGCGGGTGAGCTACAATCTGAGCTGGATCACCGTCCTCTGACATTATAGACATTGATAACTCATCCAATGAAGGTTTAATTTTTACATCTTACTTCCAAAGAGTAGGAGATGGCGAGACCAACGAGACTGGAGTCCACCCCAAGGTACGCGGCTCCGAGCAAGACGCAGAGACTGGAGATAAAGACGACGATGTCTCCCAGGAAATCCTGTCAAAATTTGGGACAGAGCAAAGACATATTGAATAGACAGATAGAACATACGCGCCTAGAAACTGACAGAACGAATTGAAAGACTGAGTGATTGATCGGTGAATAGACTGAGGATGTATGGAACTGATTATACCATTTGTGCCAGGGACTTTAGACGGTAAGTACAATGCTATTTTTTGTGTGTGTGCAATCGACACTCAAAGCACACAAAGGGTTAATACGTATAGACAAAGTCACCTAGCTGTAAATCCATTAATACATCTTACACGTCTACCGGTAGATAGAAAACATGCTAATGGATTAAATGACTGGTACATGAATTTGTAAATAGATAACTAATAATAAATTTTGAATTAGTTTCTAATCGCGTGCAAGGCAGGGAGACATGCAATCAAGAAAGCGATGGTTTGACATCAGTAACTGGTAGATGGCAGCGAATCGCGGTTATGACCATGTCAAAGATGTTCATTCCGATTACATTCTCATCTTACCAGTCTTACGGCCACCCATCTCATGGAAGTCAAGAGATACAGGAATACAGTGTTGTTGGTGTTGATGCGGTCGATAATTGTATCGAAGAAGCGGCCTTCCTCCTTGTAGGCCCGAATAGTCGACAAGCCGCCGAGAGTTTCCGAGAAGTGAGCGAAGATCGGCGAGCGGCTGACACTCTCACATCTCTGGAGCTCTCTGGAGTTTACAAGAGATCGAGAAGAATCGAGTAGATCACGAAAAGTTACTAGGGTTCCCAAGTTGTGATGAGCGCAGCATTGCGAATAGCTCGGCTCTCTACGCTAGAACCAGTTAAAGACCCGATAACGTGAGGATTCAAGGAGTGGATAGTTCAAGTTTAAGTTCAAGTTCAAATTTTATTCGGTTTTTTTTTTCCACAACAAAATAATATACAAACGTAAATCTCACTTTCCCGAGTGACAGAATTGCATGGAAATTTGTACAGAGAAAACAACAATAATAGAAAAAAAAAACTAACAGTATCGATACATTGCAATAGTTGCTGAGGTAACGAAAGTGAAATAAATTGTCAATATGCACTGTGTGGGGGAAAAAAAAACAGAGGGACCCACTGAAAAGACAGTGCTTGTAGAGTATTGGCCCCTCTTGTATTCAAATGATCGATGCGAAAAATGATTGAAAATAGCAACACGGTAGCACAAAAATTTTGGCAAAAAAAAAAAGTTTGGCAGCCCACTAAGAGACAGACAGACAAACAGTTACATACAAAACATCAAACAAACAAAATAATGAGCATGAGACAAGGCTGGAACAGCACCAAGACTACTTGTAGGAAAAAAAACTGACTTGACACGAGAGGAAACAAGACTATAGCGTGACAAAGAGGTAACAGAATAGACCGGAATATGCAACAGAGACAACGATCCTCGGAGGTTTGAGGAAGAAAGAGAAGAAAAAAGAATCATGATACCACAAACCCTTCAACTGCGAAGTATGGGTTAAAGAAGATCTTATCATAGTCAAAGCTTAGGCAAAGTAACAATAATAAAAAGAACGGCAATGCAGATTTTGCGGAGGGGTATCAAAATAAGCCTATAAACTAATCTGATTCTGGGTGTCGTCATTATAAGATTGTAAAAGGCTGGCGCGGTTCGGATATATTCGAGAATCTCCGTAACAATTGTCTACAGCTTTGTGACTGATCTCTATGTAAGTCCACACATAGTCGAAGAATCTCGACTGGCGTCGACAATTACCGATAAGTGTACGCTGACCGGTGCTATTTGTGGTTTTAGTGTACCCCTGTGGGTAGTGAGTGGTTTGGATCACCCATAAGAATCCCCACGCTCAAGGGTCTACTAAGGTTGAGAGCTTACAACCCATCTATTTCATACTACAGAAATTAGCCTTGAACGACAGCTTCTATACAACTTTCGCATATTTCGCAATACATTACACGTCCTATGACAGAACAAAATGACTGTGAACCATTGGCATCGCATTGCCTCTATTAGGACCTAATGATGGCCAATTACCAGATCGCGAAGTCTTTTATATTACGAAGTCAATCATTTTGAGCGGTATTCACCTAGACGTTGAAATGTAGTAAACCAGGAGACCGAAGAAAGCCAAGCAGATCGGAACGATGAACACACCGAAGTACCACACGACGATGATCTGGACGATGAGGGCGCTGAACACATTGGCGAAAAGATTGACCAACAGCCTCAAACAGTGGACTAACCTCTGCAGGAAGGCAATGCGTGAGCAATATCTATTTGACTTTGTTTTGTAGGGAATGCACTTGATCTGGATTGTTTGAAGAGCGTTTCATCTTACCAAGATCATATAAATAAAACATTACCTACAAAACGTACCATTAATCTAAATGAAGAAGATGAAGTAACAAAAGCAGCAGCAATAACAGCGAAAGCTCTCTAATACAAGGTTGATTATTCTCTGTGGGAAGGGAGGATACAAGTAATGACTATTCTCTAGCCAGAGGGTCAGAGTACAGTGCTCTGGTTTGCCACCTGTTAGGGTAGGAATTCTTAAGTAAAAGACGTGTCAGACACTAGCCTTGTATGTTCAGCAATGATTCATCATTCAGTTCTGTGCGTATGATTATTCATCATAAAACTGTGATATGGATTCTAATCAAATCATTGGCTGCGAGATATCACGTGACCATTTTTTTTTCATTTTGCCTAATGTCCCAACTTTACCTTTCACCGGCGATAGCAGACTACCGACCGGCACTACCGGCCGCTCGTCTCTGCTCAGCGGCATTGTCTGTGTTTAGAAAATGCATCGCAACTGTTCGTGTGTGCGGTTCAATTAGTTCGAAGCTGGTGCTGGCCTGGAAATCTTGCAAAAGTGGTTACAATTTTATAAAACAAATAATGCACATTACTTGGTCAGGGCGTTAGTAAATTAAATTATCCATAATCCGTAACTTTTGAACAGTTCAGAACAAACTCGGCTTCCCCTCGGGTATTTTCGACTATTACAAAATTACCATCGGATCGATAATCCTCTCTACCGCTGTGTGATGTGCATGGATTATTCGTATACTTATTCATTCGTCAAATTACACTTTCGAGTTTGCCAAATCCTGTCCGAGTCAATATACGATTTGGAGTAGCCCCATGGGACTACTCCTAAGTCTGAATACAAAATAGAGCAAGAACTAAGACAAGGGCTAGGGTAAGGGTTATTCTTCCTTCCTTTTACGGGATCTCCTACATAATGAACGGTAAAGAGGAATATTCATGAATAAATAACCACTCATAAATGAATACATGAATCTTAAAAAAAAGAAAAGAAAATCACCTCTTGGAAAATGATCGATCAAACTCACCTGGTCGATTAACTGAGTATCGCTGGACAATCGATTGAGGATTCTACCAATCGGAGTGGTATCAAAAAATCTGTATGAGAAGCAGATATAGAACCACGGGGTATTCAACTTCTGTATGAGGAAGCTGATATGGATGAGATTTATTTCTTTTGCTATCAAGTACAATAAAAAAACTGGAAATACTTCAAATAAAATGCTTTTTGATGCATTGAATGAGAGATCAATATATCACAATCAAATACTCACGCTCAATAGATAAGCTGGGGATCTACGTATCTTTTTAATGGAACATTGGTCTACTAACCTTCCAACCACTATGCCAACAATAATCCAACCGACCAATCAACCGTCCATCCGACCGACACCATCCCCCTCCCCTCGCAAAAAAAAAAAAAAAAAATCAAATAAAAAATATCAATCAATAATAGTGTTACAATGATTATTAAGGTTTGACTCTTCAGTGTTGTCACTGCTCTACCCTGCCGTTATCATTACCCTATAGGGATGCTACGTATCGATTATGCACATGTGCCGCGAGGGACACGGTGGGTAAAAACATCTTGTCGAAGAACGAAGGGACTTGACGTGATTTGATCTCTGGGCCTTAGATCACGTAGATTGAATGTCAAGAGTCTTACTCGTTGTGCCACATTTCTCCCTCAATCAATCGATCATTCAATCATTAAATCGATCCCTACATCTTGTCATATCTACAAAATATCTATATCTACAACGTAAATCTGTTTATCTGTTTATGTATCTACTATCTATTCATCTATCTATATCTTCAACTATCTATTCATCAACCTAACCTCATTGGGATGCAGATGATGTTGCGGAGGAGGGTGTAGTGGATGTTCGTGGAGGCCGCAAGGGCTCCGAAAGCCACCAGAATGATGTTAAATGAGGTCAGGATGATGGTAGCCACAGACAAGCCCGCGTAACCGCCTATCCAGTAACCCGATGATTTCGAAGAAGACGTCTGAGAGACGAAGAACATAAGAATGATGAGCCTTCAAGATCTGAGGGTGGCAATTGCTTCCATGGTAACCCACCATTGGATACCAAGACTGGGATTTTAGTCGCAACGGACATAATATGCAATTATTTCACTCTTGGCGGTTTCTCTCAGAGCTGTTGAGACTCATCTAAGGACAGCGAGGAACCTTCATACGAATAGTAATTCGTGTGAGCTTTGGTCAAAAGAATGACGTTCACTTTCAATCGATGAGTCATGCGGTAGGTAAGCAGTAAATCCTAAAAAATACTCAAAGTACATTGAATATGGTTACATTGTTAAAATGACAAGAATGTGATCTTTCATGAATATGGTGACCGCATTCTTACCTCTCTTGAGAAAAATGAAATGATAATTGGAAAAATTGTGTTTTCACATGTTAATCGCATTCACAATGAAGTTTTTTTTTCTCCCTTAAAATGTTTTCATGGCCTTAAATTTTCGTTTTCATCAGCTCACGCTATGTTTTCTGATCTTATATACTTGCCGCTTTAGGTAATGCTTGCTCTTTATGATTATACAAAGAAGGAAAATAGTTGTTCAAAGTTACGACTTAAAAGAATAATCATAACATCAGAAACACAGTCATTAATCATAATGAAACGAGCTCAGATGCTGCTGCGCCGACGAACTCAAAGCGTGGCATAGGGCCTGGTATCGTAGAGTGCTATTATAGTATTGTCAGCGTTATGCCAAGATTCATACTGTATTTGCCAATGAGACTCCTTGTCAAGTATCTTTTCACCCACCCCTGTTACGTTGAGGTCGTACTCGCTCCAGCTGGACAGCCAAAAGTTCGTTCCGATCTGAGCGGCCGCCCTGATGACCACTGTGACCAAGATGAACGCCGTCATGACATAGCCCACGGCACGGAAGTAGTAGAGGTAAATTTGGTAGGACACCGACCCCCTGTCTCGCTCCTCGTCGGCAATCAGTCGCCCTTTTTCGTTGGCTGCACGTGAGAAAGGAAGATGAAAGACGTTAGAATTTTTACAAACCACGTGTCTGTTTTCCCGTGTTCGCATTAATATCGAGCTGTTTCCCAACGTTTCCTTTACTGTAAACCCAGAAATTCGTGACATGAAATTTCCCCTATTGGAGCTGACGGCCTTTTTCGCAATTTTCGCAAATTGCAACTGGCATTCAATTCTTATAGTGTAGATAATAACTTTGGAGTGCAATTTAATATCGCGAATCTTGGCTTTTCGTAAAATTCACGAAATTTTAATGCACGCGAAATTTCTGCTTTTACAGTAGACTTCCGGAAAATGTACAGTATGAAAGAATTTAAGTCGAGCGCAACGCACTCTCAAGATGATCTTTGTTCAATCACGGTGCCACTAGCTCCATGCTTTAATCTTCTCATGCAGACATTTTTGTCTTGGAATTTGTCTCGGAATGCAAAGATGTGTTAACCATGGTTGAAATCAATGTCAGTTTAGATTAATTCAGCATTAACCCTGACAAAGTCACTGACAAGCTGTTCGTACACCATGGTAATGACATCCTGAGGCGGCGGTGTTCAGAGAGTTAATGACAGGAGGTCTTTCCGAGACACCTTCCAATGCCCTATGCCACCACCTTTAATCTGAAGATGATGCTTCTACCCCTAAATCACAAACAAGATTCATCGCCGTACAACCTACAGTCAGAAGATGCTTTAACTGTCAAACAAATTTATCATACACGTAGTGTAGAACATATCATTACAAGGTCTTGAAAATCAAATCTGATTTGCAAACATCATTACATTTGTATTGTACTGTATTGTATTGTATTGTATTGTATTGTATTTGTATTGTATTGTATTGTATTGTAATTGTAATTATATTGTAATTGTATTTTATATGAAATTCCCTCGTAGAAATATCGCCGTTCTTAATTCATTACGCAATGTTATGTAACCGACCATGACCTGTAACTATTCACTTGAACGTCGGTGAGAAAATACTTTGTCTTGCTTTATTGATCAGTGATCCAGGTGATCTAATTTTGCGAATTTAGCGAAAGCAGACAGACCTTTCTCTTCCTTTTTCCTTTCTTGTATCCTTTATCCTTTCTATCTGCAAGTCATCCCTCCCTCCTATTTTTGCCATATGCTATGTATTAATATTATGTACGAGAGCTGCATGCAAATCAAGCAACGCTTAAGCTGAAGCCCCTCTGTATTATTCATTGTATCATTAATGAGTATAAGTATGTATATATATATATATATATATATATATATATATGTGTGTGTGTGTGTGTGTGTGTGTGTGTGTGTGTGTGTGATAGGTGCTTGAATGCGAAATCTTCGCTTTGCAATAAACATGAGTAATATGCCGATAACGTTCAAACAAATTGAATTACCACAAAACAACAAAAAGAGATTGAAGAAATTGAGTAAAAATGTACTGTGATCATTTTAAATCTCCTAGTCTGTAGGACTGTAGGAAAATGTATATAAAATTGGGCGTCAAACTCGTACTCCTTACCCGGATATCCGAGTACATCTGCCGGTATATGTGTGTTTGTTCTCTTCTTCTCCCTCCGTTCAAAAAGAGAAGTAAAGTGGGTTGAATTCTTTCGCCTTCAATATGGCGTAATATATTTCTCTTATCGTAATAAAATGTTGTTTTTTTTGTATGATCATATAAAATGATAAAAATAAAAAACCTTGTGCGTCACTGCCTGACGAGATAGTCGAGGTGGTGCGAGCAATCTGCTTTTTAAGAGCCGTTCGTTCCTTCAGCACCCCGTCGGACTCGGCTCCAGACTCCGTCTCTGTCTCGCTCATGACTTGCACGGCCCGGGTCCAGTCTGAGCAGAGGACTGGGTCCAACTCAGCCACCTCGTCCGGGGTGCCCTGACTCGTTACCCGACCATCCTTCATAACGATGATCTGAAAAAAAAAAAGAATATCAATTCATACACTGTTACCATTTATTTCACTGAACCACGTTTTAGCAGAAGGCTTGCAGTGTGATATATAATTACATCATAGTCGTGCAGTCCCAGAAACAACCAACCCTCAATGCATTGAATACTGCTTTGTGCTTCGTGCAAATACGTCAAAAAAACCGTCATATTATGAAACATAGGACGCTGTTTTCCATTAATAATGGCCATTTTTTACAGAGCACAATTCAAGCTTGAGGTCGTACTGGGTTGCTGTTACCATGGGGCCTATCAATTTGTGACAGCATTACCATTAAGATGAGGTGCAGCTCATAGTATGTGATAGACGGTGGACGATCGAGGCACACGTGGACCATAATTATTATTCTCACCTGATCAGCCTCTGGGAGGTATTGGAGTTGATGGGTCACCAAGACAATGGTCTGCTTCCGTTTCTTGAGAGTTTTGAGGATGCCTGTCTGGAAAAGATGCGCTCCGACATGAACATCCAACGCCGACAGAGGGTCGTCCTAGTATGGTAAAGTATGAAATTACTCATTTTCATTAATATTACATGTATATATATTTCCTCTAAGTATCCCTTTTTGCTTGTATTTACCACATATACAAAAAAAAAAAAAAAAAAAAAAAAAAAAAAAAAAGGTTGCATCACTTCAGTGATCCCTCGCATCCATCCTAAAGTTGATTTCTATCCTTCGGATTTATGTCATCAGGCTTACTGTTACAGCTTTTGACTACCGCACACGAGCAAGATCAGGGACGAAAACTGTACTTCGGCTTTTCATTACTCAGTGGGTAAGAGTACATACCGGTCTAGCAACCCGGATGTAGGTTGAATCGCGATGGAATCCCATTTTCTTTCATAATAATATTTATTGATTTCGTTTCATTACAGAAAACAAAATTAAAAAATCGATGTCTTTAATAGGCCACATCGTATGCAGTTGAATTTTATAAATCGTGCCGAACGTCATACATTAGACAGTAGTCGGTAGACATCACAAACAACATTTAACTATCAAAATCATGGTGACTTTAGAAAAAACCGGCAAACAACATGATACCGAAAATCAGACAGTGATTGGTTCTTACCAGTAAGATGATATCTCTGTTAGAATAGAGCGCCCTCGCAACACTGACACGCTGTTTTTGTCCCCCGCTGAGGTTGATGCCCTTTTCTCCTATCTCTGTTTCATCACCAGCGGGCAGCATATCAATGTCTGATTTCAACGCACAAGCATCTAAGACCTTCTGATACCTGTTGTATCATTTAGCGTTTAGAAAAATAAACATGCAATCGTATTGTTTTACGTCATTTGATTGGTCTGTAAGAACGATGACTTCTAAAAAGGTCATAGAATAAAATCATCACAATTCATGTTTTCGCAAAATGTTCCACACCTACATAATATCTTTAAGTGCCTGCATGTGTTTTGGTTAGCATTAGCGGTTTTGAGATACCGACTCTTACCATAATCCAATGCGAAAACGGGCTTATCTGCGTGTTACTGCTAACAATAAGTAGCTTCAGTTTGTCGAATGTCATGATTACATTGTCGTCACTTGCTGAAGAGAATATGACGTGCACTAAATGGGAATTGGGGAAGGAGAGGTGAGCGAAATTACATTCTTAGATTTTTCTCGATCTATAGTTGAACAAGCGACGAGAGAAACTCACCTAGATTCACGAAAAGGTTGCCCGAAGACAATGTTTTCTCGGAGCGACGAATTTACCAGCCATGCCTTCTGCGCAGCAAATGCTACGGTGTGATGATCCCTACACGACACACAGAGGGTAGAGGATTATGGCTGTGAAAACGCTTCGAAATGTTTCCGTCGATAAAAGGCACATGTCGATAGCATATAATCTCAGATCATTCTTGGTATAAAGAATATTCTTATCTGTATTCTACCTGCATTATGGATGCTTCCCAACGTAACTCAAGAATACTTTACGACACTGTTCTTTCGAAAAAAAGAATAATAATCTGCTAACAGTATTGTGGAGAAAGTCTTTTACAGTCACAATAATAAATGCATTTCTCACCGAGGTTTGAACAGACTAAATACGCACATCCATCAAAACATAAGAATATTAATAACTCATAACCCAACCAAACAGAATGCAATAAAACAGTCCCTTATCCCATCAGATAGGATAAAACTGTCTTATAATTCTCCTTACTTATTTAGCTGTACACTTCCTGTAATAGTTGTCATCTCTCCCAGAATTGCTTGGATTAAGGACGATTTCCCGCTCCCTACGGCGCCGACAATCATAGTCAACTTGCCTGTGACAAAAAGAAATACATGCGATATGTGGGGTGGTAAAATGGACAACCGCAACTGAATCATACACTACTGCCGCTAAAGAGTATAAGCCAGTTCGTAATTAGCTCATGCACACATTGGTACAAATGACCTTTCTTTTTTCTCAGTTGGTCAGGCACTTCACTCGTTTTCAAAGCAGCATAATGCATAAGCTTGCCCGACTTAACAATTTATGAAATTCATGTTCAAAACAAAGAATGAACTCGCGTTGAGATCAGGTGATCAGATTACTCCATCACTTGACAATTTAGCATGCATCCATTTCATTGTTTTGTATTGAATGCAATAACAGCCTACTGTATTTCCTTTTATATTGCGAAATACCATCTTGCTGTCAGGTGAATGTGCTGGCAAGCACCATTTACATAAGGATCACATGAATAATAATCGCATCACGGATGCATATCTCAATGAATTTACAAACCAAACTGCCTGTTGGTACAAATGACCTTTTCTGCTCATGCGCAAAGTGGAATTACGAACTGGTCTATTATTGGTGTCGACCAGTATAGCGCCCTCAGCATGAGCTGATTCAATCGTCTTTATAGTCTAGTTCTGAACCCACGCAAAGGAGATAGGCAACTGATTTAACGCATTTACACCAGAATGCAACTCCCCTCTCGACAGCAAAGTCTATGTCAGTGCCTCCTGCATACAGAAAAACACTACCCCTATGTGCAATGTGTCGTTTTAACAGGATAATTTACCTCATTGCATTCTGATGGAATGAATAGAATTCAAACATGTACTGAGGTTTTGTTTTGTTTTGTTTTTTTGATAATTACATCTGCGCACTGAAATCCCTAAGCAGCTTTTCCAGAACACACACTGAAACACTGACGGTGAACAGTTAGAATGATACCCTTTGGTTCAGTCAAGCATGTTAGCACAATGGCAAACAATTGTGTCTATGGAATGAGTGTATTGGGGACGCACTTTGCCCCCGCCTAGCCAAACACTGGCTATACATCGCAATTACAATAACTTTTTTGGGGGGCCATTCTCTTCACATTCACGCTAGCATCTACTGTGTTGCCGTCTAGGTTTTGTTTTGCTTTTGTTTGCTTTTGTTTTCTCAGAGAACCATACACTTTCAGTAATGTGGAAAAGAAGTGTGATACATTTCTCTTTGAGATGACAGTAGGAAATCTGGTGACACTCACAGGGCCTCGATAAATCCCCTGTTTTCCTCGGTCTGTGGGATATGATGAGATAAATCACGAAAATAGCTGCAAATACATCTTTCCTGATAGCACAATGTATGATACTTTGTCCTATATAAATATTACCGTCTATAATGCAATATACATTCAAGACAGACGATTAAAAAATCTAACTATACTCGCTTCGTACAAGACCCAACAGATAGCGAAAATGCACCGCTTGCCGATGAAATGTGAGCACTAGCATAATATTGCTGTTTCATAATTGTGTCACCCACTTGAAGGACAATCCAATATCTGGCATCCAATTACAAGGGTTTCATAATAATCATTATTATCATGCTTCGCCACCCACCGGCTGGTATGTCGACATTGATGTCATGCAGGATTTGCGAGGTAGAGGCGGGGTCCCACGTGAAGTTCCCGTCAGTTATCTAAAATACAACAGGCAATAATCTGAATCTAATCATTCGAGATGACATCAATACGGCACACGCATATTATACAAACACAAACTAGCAACAGGCACTTGTGAGATTACCCCGTTCTTCTCTCCCATAGACAAATACTCCCACAATGTCAATACCCCCACGCAGTGCCTGACTAAATAAAGTGCAACATTGGAGATGGAACCCCCATGTACCTCTTCCTCGCGTCCACATATACACACACATACAAACAAACACATACACGACATACGTAGTTTGATGAGATTATCCAACTTTCGAAAAGGCCATGAAGAATACGGCCAGAAATGCACATAAATCCAGCTAAATCGGATTGGGGGGGGGGGGGGGGGGCTAATCAATAATCAATCCTATGGATATAATCCTGCAAAGGACAAGGGTATAGGTCATATCCACAGAAACTGATCCAAGGTCCGTACGTGTGAGAGTTCTGTACCACCATGCAGGATTTGGAGTCTCCGATACTACACTTCGAATACATAGCCGTACGTATTGAACCTTTCAATAAAAAAAAAACACGAAAAATCACATACACCTCATGAAAAATGTGATTGACTAAATTGTGGTATCTGTCACCTTTTATTCTGCGTGTGATATGTGTCCTCACTTCGTCCGTAAGTCTATGGAGGTGGATATTGTTGACCGGCATTGATGAAATAAATGACATTGCAAAGAGTGGTGACAGATATCACGATAATGCTTTATGTATCGTCACACTATAAGATAACGAGAAAAACGTAATTAACACATACACACACACACACACACGCACACACACACACACACACACACACACACAAACCAACCATAATCTTTTAAATTGTTGTGTGATTTTCTCACATACTGATCGAATCATTTGAAAATCTCATATCCAAGTCTAAGGTTAAATGGACTGGAAGTTTGAAAATTTCGTCGTGGCAAGCCCACAAAAGAAGCCGAAGAGCTCACTAATTGTAACCATGCTATTCGATGACCGCAGAATAACTCACCCTGACTGCCACGTCATCGGGGATCACTTCGGTAAAGGACGTGTTCATGTCGGTCTTCGATTCAACAGACCCGTAGAAACTCCCATCCGTGCTCCCCAGCAGAGGTTCACGGTCCTCGTCCCCTGCGTAGTTATCGATGATGAACTCTTTCTTCCCAGGCTGCCGATACCTGACGCCCGTACCCTGCGAACGGTTTACCAGTCATAATTATTGTTATTATAACTATATTAAGTCATATTGTATTGCCAGAACGACAATGGTTCATCCGCCTATATACAGCATGTGGCTTTTCCGATCCCTAACCTGCACTAGAGAAGACTTTGCTATATAACTGTATATTTGTTCTTTTTTATTTTGTTTTTCTCTTATGTTCCGGTCATTGTTGTACCCGTGCTCCCCTTCTCAATCTTAAACTCGTTTTTAACCGGGACCTACGCTCAACAAGCTCGCTTTTTAAGTAAGTTCTTTCATATTTCTTTAGCATTCATTCACAGATTCAAAACTGAACAGATCGACCACTATTATTTTTACATATTTGCAATATTCCATGTATGTCATGTATTTCATTTAATTTTGTTATATTTGATGTAATTTTTCATCGAGAAATATGAAAATAAATTGAAATTGAAATTGAAATAATTATGGTCGAAATAATGTCCCACTGCAAACGAACTTAACAGAAGTGACGCATACCTCAAGAACATCTACATCAGCAACCCTTGTGCATATTAGGTCCATTGTAGTTATCGTTTATTTCACATTTTTCGTCGCACATAAAGGAAACTGTAGTGTCACAAATTCATAAGCTGAATACATCGAAGAGACGATATGCGCAAATCGATTTGTGTCTATAACCTTTCAAAATCACTTTCAATTACACTCATCTTTTCAGCATTTTTTGTTTTTCACATTTCAGCAGTAGAGTTGTTGGGACACAGCATTATTTACATAATTCAGATAACACATCAGTTGCCAATGAAGCAAAAAGGTCATATCATTCCTTAAAGGTGCAAGTTTTCCGTCAGCATCCACGTGCATTCTATGTAAAAGTAAAATATGCAGTGTATCTTGAGCTCAGCATAACACAACACAGAAGTAAACTTCTGTACAAGTGGATTTAAACTCAACAGAAGCTGGAATTCAACGTGAAGGGGAGGCTACAGGTTGGTCAGTACAATCTTATTCTCACATTTTTGTCATTCTGATTGCTTTCGGTGAAACTCCTCCAGCCATAGTCCGACCCTAGCCCATTCTGCCCTTTGGCTCCCTTGTCATCTTCGTACTGGTTACCGCCTTCGATCTCCGGCGCCGCGAAATATGCCGATAATCGCTTGCAGCTCACGATGCAGTTGACGAACAGGTTGACGACGAAGGGAAGAAGGAAGAGCGGGGCAGTAATTTGGTTGAAGAGCGCCAAGGTTGAGAAAGCGATGTCCGGGGTTAGTGGCTCCTTCGTAATGGCCGTGTAGGAGCAAAACGCCTACAAACAGAGCGCATATCACAAGGATTCGATATATTTTATGAGCAAAGGCATACAGTTGTATATATATTGATTCATCTTTATTTCCTTTTCAAAACTGATAGCCATAATCATTAATCTATGAAGAAAGAAAAGATAACAGAACAGCTTGTACTTGGTGCTCGTACCCACAATAGGTATGGTGATTACGCTTTTTCTGTTTGCGCCCCCCCCCCCCCCCCCCCCTGTTCTGGAACAACCTCGCTACCCATATTCAGGACTCTACTCCCATTGACGCTTTCAAAAAGAAACTCAAGATCCACCAACATTTGAAGAAAAATACCGATGCCTTCATGCAATTCAGGAATTCAGCGATGTACAAGTGTTTTTTTTTTCTTTCAAATTATAGAAATAGTTAAATATTTCTCGAAGCATTAGTTCAAGTTCAAGTTCAAGTTCATATTTTATATGAGACAATATAGGAAGGGGTGAATCAATACAGAATGGATTATAATGATGGCACGTGATATATCAACAGATTCATTATCTGCCATATAAATCTTTTCAAATCACTATCAAGGACGTTGTGTTCTTACATATCCCATGAGCATTATAAGAGAAACCATAAACAACAGTATGTTTTTAAACCTTTCACGTCAAAGCGATGGAAATTACTCACATGATTGAGTGGTTCTCATACATATTTATTATTCATTATGTTTGGATAATCAAGTATTACTTCACTATACCAAATTATAGCCGTATGAATGAAACATATAATCAATGCCTAGTAAAATTCCACATTTTGGGGTTCACAAAATCAGCCATTATTATTAAGAATATTGGCAATTACTCAACAGCAATAATGAACGCAAAGTAAAGAAAACAGGAAATGTTTCATTAGGGGATTTTGTCAATCATTTTAGTCGTTTAGGTAATAGCCAAGATGACCAGCCAACAGGCCTGGAAGATAGTATGGGTACTTCAGAAATTGTTGAGGCAGATGGTCCCTTGGATGCCCCAGTCACCTTGGAAGAAGTGGTACTAATGATTAAGAAACTTAAAAATTCAAAAGCTTGTGGAAAAGATTTCATAAGAAATGAATTCCTTAAGAATTGTCCCGTAGAGATGCTTCATGTGTTGGTAAAGTTCTTTAATGTGGTACTGGACAGTGGTATTGTTCCAACTGACTGGTGCATAGGGATTATCATTCCTATTTTTAAGAATAAGGGTATAGACACAAATCCTGATAATTATAGAGGAATAACTCTTCTCAGTTGTCTAGGAAAACTTTTTACTTCCATTTTGAATCATCGAATCTCAGAGTTTTTCGAAGCAGCTAATATGTTAGGTGAAGAACAGGCTGGCTTTCGTTCTAATTATTCTACAATTGATAATATTTTTGTTTTGAAGACTATAATTGATGTTTATCTGCAAAATAAAAAACGCTTATACTGTGCATTTATTGATTACAAGAAAGCATTTGATCTAATTGATAGATCATCTTTATGGTACAAAATGCTGAAGATGGGGCTTAGGGGTAAACTGTTTACTGTCATTAAGAATATAAAGTGCTAAATCATGTGTGGCAGTTAGGGGGGAGATGTCAGAGTTTTTTACTTGTAACATTGGTGTCCGACAGGGTGAAAACCTTTCCCCGCTTTTATTTGCCATTTATTTGAATTATTTTCAAGAATACATAAGAAATTCATATGGTGGACTTAAATATTTGGAAAGTGAGATTTCTTACCACCTGGATTCTGATAATGTCAAAAAAGCTTTAAATCTTTCTTGTTTACTTTATGCAGATGACACAATAATTTTAGCAGAAACTCCGGAGGAGTTGCAAAAAGCTCTTGATGCTGTAGATAGTTATTGTCAGACATGGCGCTTGACTGTAAATGCAAGCAAGACTAAAATTGTTATTTTTTCCCGTGGGAAGGTTAGAAGAATTCCTGAATTCGTTTATGCTGGTGATCCACTTGAGGTTGTAGATGACTTTGTGGACCTTGGAGTTAAATTCAATTATAATGGTAGTTTTAAAAAGGCAATTTCTAAACAAGTCACACAAGCTAGAAAAGCACTCTATAGCATGTTGGTCAAGGCTAAAAATTTACAGCTCTCTGTGGACACACAGTGCCACCTATTTGATCATCTTGTTTTACCTGTTTTACTCTATGGTTGTGAAGTCTGGGGTTATGAGTGCATAGACCAAATTGAAATTTTCCATAGGAAATTCTTAAGAAAAATTTTGCTTGTGAACAAATGTACTCCTGATTGTATGGTTTATGGTGAAACTGGACGTGGAGTAATTTTGAACCATATTAAATGTCGAATGATTGGATTCTGGTTGAGATTAGTCAAGGGAAAAGAAACCAAACACTCATGTACAATTTTCAAATTTCTTCTGCATTTACAAGGAGACATACACTCCCCGTCAAAATCACAATGGTTATTATCTATCGCAAATATTTTTTATTATGCAGGGCTAGGGAATGTGTGGTTAGCACAAGGGGGTGGATTTAGTGCTGCATGGATTTCACACACCTCAAAAGTTAGACTTTTTGATATGTTTATTCAAGAGTGAAGAGCAGCAACATGGTCAAATAGAATCTGTACAAATTATAGAATGTTTAAGGATAATTTGATGTTAGAGAAGTATTTACAAGTTTTGTGTAAGAAAGATTATATTACATTAAGTAAATTCAGATGTAGATCTAATGGATTACCCGTTAATAAGGGCAGGTTTGATGCAAGCCTGACAGATGAATTGCATTGTACTATTTGTTCATCCGACGATATAGGGGATGAATTTCATTATATTTTTGTTTGTCCCTTTTTCAACAAAGAGAGATTATTGTATTTACCAAGTAGCTTGACGGCCAGTAGACCAAGTGCATTACATATGGCCAAATTATTCAATTCAACTAATGCTTGCCATTTGAAAAAACTAGCCAAATTTGTCAGAATTATTATGTTTCAGTTTTCTTCAATACCAAAGAAGAAAGACAGTATTTTTGTAGAAAGTAAAGTAGATGTGAATGTTTGTACACGTAGTGGTAGAGTAGTTAAACGTCCTTTACGCCTTGTTTTGTAAACATATTTATTTATATCTGTTATTTTCACACGTACATGTACATTATCACTTATATTTTTGTATTCATATATTGTAAATATGTTTGTACTCTCATACCCCGAGAGGGGGTCGATAGAGTCAATAAAATCTTACAATCTTACAATCTTACAATCTTACAATTATAATGCTCCAAAACAGTGTTAGAGAACAGCCTCCTTTATACTTACCACTACTGTGACGACTAGCGGAGTGGCAGCATTGAGCATGACTGCAAAAATGATACAAAGGAAACATAGCAACACAGACGAATAATTGATCATGTTCATGGCGAAGATTTCTAACTTTACAAAGTTATAATGCATTAATAATTTGTCAAAAAATCAACTACGTCTTTATCATATTCAACTGTTGGATGAATTCAGCAGTCATTGCGTTTCATCTTTACTATAAACTACAGACAAATACTAGTGTAGATACTATAAAAATATAGCTGTCAAGGCAGAGCAGTATCGCCTTTCTGCTACAGTAAGATACACTATCATGAATAGCTTGTAATTTCAGCCCCTCTGTATGATGTCTGCAAGAAGCTCGGTAACACACTGGACACGCAAATGACCCCAGAAATGATATCATTCAGGGCGGGAGAGAACTAGATCACGTATGTCTGTTATGTGCCACCTGTAAAATGGTATCATTCCGTCTTGGTCCTTCAATTCACTCAGCCTTCGACATTATCTCCTATTTTATGTGACAAAATAATCTACTTTAAATCCGGTTCGCTCAGTGCAACAATAGCGATCTTGAAAGTTAAACGACGACGCAGCCTCCCGGGTTGGACAATGGAAACTACTGTTTAATAGCGTCGTTTTCAGCATTCGCGTTGCAGATCTAAAGCTCGCTATTGCACATAATGAAGCGACAGGTAAGGTTATGCTGGAAAGTACATACTGATTGTATGCTTCGATATTGAAGAATGATATATATATATATATATATATATATATATATATATATAATCTTCTATGGTGTGGGATTATGTATTACTCACAATTGCAGGACACTATGACGTATTGTTTCCAAAGAACGGCCAACTCATTCTCCCTGGCCTGCTTGATTGTTTCGTAGAAGACCTTCTCCCAGCCGTAGAGTTTCAGGAGTTTGATTCCTTGCAACATCTCGTTTGAAAGTTTCAGTCTAATGTCAGCACATCTCTGCGCGGACATACAAAAAGGACTCCACAGCAATTACAATGATAATCGGGGATACAAAGCAAACATCGTTGATTATTATCCCAAAGCTGGGACCACACGCACATCTGTCTTTATCAATTTATCAATTTATCTATCTATCTATCTATCTATCTATCTATCTATCTATCTATCCATCTATCTATCTATATCTATCTATCGAGCTAGCTAGCTAGCTATTTGTGTGTATGCTTACAAAATTATTATTGTGCTTAGAATACGTAACATACAAAAATTATGCCAGTTTAATTTTCTCTAAATGCTAACTTCAAGTTTTCTGGGTTCTTTAGAGGGTGATTATTATCTTTAAAACAGTATTCTTCATATCTGATAATCGAATTCCATCTCAGTGATTGAGATGGGCCGAATTTCCTTGATGCGATATGAATTCGACCCCTTAGCTTTTTTTAACTTGGTTATTATTATTCTTTTTTAGCTTTGTTACTTTCTGGGGTGAATGCATAATGTTACTGATAAACCAATTACTGATGAGCGCAAAATGGATCCGATGTTCTCACATCATCATTCGAATTTTGTGCTATGTTGCATACACACTGACTAATTTGTGTGGCAAATAAACCATAAGAAGTGCGACACCTGTTCAGTGTTTGTGTGTAATACTGATCCAAACAAACTTTCCAACATGAGAGTTACCCCTCCCCCACTCCCCGTTCCCCCATCTCCTCCTTCCCTCCTCTTACTGCCCCCCCCCCACCCCTCCAGATGACTGCAGCTATTACTCTCACCAGAACCATCTTGATGTATCCCGCTACGGTGACCCCAATCTTGAGCTGCAAGGGCACGGTGACGAGAAACAAGCAGGCAGCAATGAGTGCCGGGGCTCCCAGTTGAGTGTGTAATAATATCAGCGTGATTACAATCTAAAATGCACAAAGGAAAAACACACACAAAAGTAAGCGACAACCCAGAGAAGGTGATAACCCTGAAGAGTACAAAAGAAAAAAAAAAGTGACTGATCCTAAGCTTTAAATCCTCTTTCCTCTTTTTTTCCCCCTGAAACTACAACTCCGAACTCTCTCTTATTTCGAATCGCTTTTTGAATGATTTGGGTGGGTCCAATTTTAACAAGTCATATATCCTTTTAAAGCTTATAGTTTGTTCTTTTGAAATATATAGAAAAGTGGATATTAATTTTGGCCTACTTTTTGCTGGTTTTCAGCTGGGCGGTCATCTATGCAATACAAATGCATGTTGACTTGTATTGATTCATATTACTCTTATAGTCACTTTAATTAATTTTGATTAAGTTTAATTACAACTATTTAACTATGTGCCCTATATTTCATAATAATTTTTTGCTACTTTTCTTCAGATTACTTGGAAAGGTCAAGGTTATCAACAAGGTCAACCCCGTGGGAAATCGAAAGGTGAAAGAGTGAAATGTCAAGTCGGATAGTTTCTTTGGCAATGTGAGAATATGCCGCGGTCGAACACGCAATTGAGCTGACCTTCAAAGGCACGGCCCAGATCTCATTGCACATGGTAAAGAACATCATGACGTTGTTGGCGTCGACCGACATGTGGTTGGTGATCTGCCCCATGGTCATCATTCCGCCCGACATCGCGAACGTCGACAGGCGCATCGACTTCTCGTATACCATCGCCTATAGAATACGAAGAAGATTGAGCATTGAGCATGCTGCGTGATTACAACAATGTGAAAGCACAAATCCATACCTTGTTTAAGTTAAATTTAAAAATGGAGTAATTTCAATCAAGCAAAAATGAGATGATGGAAAAAAAAAAGTATCTATAACTCTACTGTTTTCTTGTGTTCTGCGAACAATAATATGGGTCAAAGGGCAAATGGAAGTAATAGTAACGGTTGTTAGCGATGTTATGGCCACACAAGCTTGCCTTTCGCTGGCACACATATTTTCACGTAATTTCCTCGTTTAACTTATGTATTCAATAAGGACAAGATAAGTCATTCACATCTATTGTTTTATCACTATAATAATTAAGTAGAAAAGACTTTGTAAAGGCTTTATCATCGACAAAAGATTTCCTTCTTTTTTTAAATTTTTTTTTCATCTTTAACTTCAGTGAAACATGTCCTGTTTTGTTTGTCTGTTTTTACTCCATTTTATAAATGTCGTGGATTGGCATTCACACTTCCAAATGTATAATTATAGGGCTTATATTGTTTTAACATTTTTCTTTCAAAGAATTATGGGAAACGATGAAATGGTATTGAACTTATAGGGATGAAAAACTTAGGATATTGATTTTCTTAATGTGTTTTCATAAACATAATCTAAGTTAGATACACATATTACTCTTTGCGTAATAACTCTGTCTTATATTACAACACGAGGACAGTTTAAACTGAAACATTTACGTTCAGATTGTCCGAGTTATTAATATTTCTTGTCACTTGAGTTGTATGAAATAACAAGTATCCTATCCTTGAACATGTTGAAGCTGTAAATCAAACTTTAATCATCAAATCAACATTAAGTTTGCTATGAAAAACACTTAAATTTTAAGCTACTAAAGTAGAATAAAGATACAGCGAATGTTTTGCTATTGTTGAACACAACCAATGGACAATACCTGAATGCACTTCAAGACACGAAGTGACCTAATAGACATTATACTAAGAATCGACATTATTCTAGATTACACGAAGTTTCGAATAGTCATCTGTAGCTTGTTACTTTATGTACTTTATGTATAATTGCACTGCTATTTCAATTCTTCGCGAGCTTTCGAGATAGATCTTAAAACAGTCGTGATATTTAACGTCGTCGGGTATAGACATGTCCAGTAGTTATCTATTCTCACCTGGATGGCAGCACGAGCGTGAAGCCCTTCTATCGCGACCAAGTACTGGTAGAACTGATCACAGGTATGACGTATCAATGACGTAATCAGAACCACACTGACTAACACGTAGCCGTTGGAGAAGAACTCCTTGACAGTAATAAAATGCGGGAAAACCACCTGGAAAATAAATGGATAAAAATAAGTTTATGAATATGCATAGGCTATATGTAAAAATTAAAATGTGCAGACATGCATATTGAATTAAACTGAATTGAATTGAATGGTGTGTTCTTAATTTGTCCACAAATACATTGTACGAATGTGGAAGCTATAGCACTGACAAATTCATAGATCCATATTTACAGGAGGAAGTAAAAGTGACAGAGACAATCCTGCAAAGTCAAACAGGCCTAACAGCAGTGCTCTAAAATTGGACATAAAAAGAAAATGTCAATTGGAATTTCAACATTTCACACGATTTCGATGAACCATAGTTTTGAAGACTTCGAGTGGAAGGGTTGCAGTTGTTTATGTATTATAAGTTTACGATGGCGATTGATAAAAAACAAAAACAAATGATGATTGTTGTAACAATCTGCTCGCAAACCAGTGGGTGAATTGATGACATCACCAACTTATCTTATTTGCATACGCGTTGTAACCTATACTGTAGACCCTATCTGAATGTATGTAATACTAAGTTTTACGTCAAATTTGAATAAACACTTCTATCATCCTGTTTGTAGGAATTCCACAAAATCCATCTAATTCAAGATTTCGTGCAGTGCAATTGCACTAGGTCTTATAAAACCAAATAGGAGACATACAATTGTATGGCCCGAATTCACGAAGGTGATACTAATTTAAACCATGGTTTATGCAAATTTCTTCTGCGTAAATACGACTGAAAGACTGCGTACGCCGACAGACGTCCAGTAACAAACGCGCTTTGATATCTGTGTGCATATCAAAGGTATACGTGTACGCTTATTTCACACTTATTTTAGACCATGGTCTAAATTTGTACCACGGTCAAGGTTTAAACCAGGTTTAAACCACCTTCGTTAATTCGGGCCATAGAGATATAAGTTGCCGTCTGTCAACATACGTCTGTAACTGCTTCCTCCGGCCTGTAGTAAGTGTTTGCAACGAATAAGACGATTCCACTGATGGCCATGGGGCCGATAAATCCCAACAAATCACCGATGATCTTTAACAGGCCGGCGAGCGCTATGGAAGGCCCACACGTCACCCACATCACCTTAAACATGCTGGGAAGTTTGCCAAACTTGGCACATTTCTCCTATATGATGATAAAAGAAAGAATACATGGAAGGGGAAGGAATAAATATCCATCGGGAGACAAAGAGGTATATCACGAACGCTTTGTGACCATCATTAAATTCATTTTAGTCAGTTAACAGCATTCTCGTAGAAGATGAACACAATAATGATCGGCAGACAGTGCTGTGTGGCTGACGAATGCATTATGGAATCGTCTATATTGTCACAAACTTTGATATCATTTAGTTACACCCCAAGTAGAAGTTGCAGTACAATATTATGTGCTATTCTGAGCATCATTATCAAAGGTAATATCAATATTTCACAGTACTCATTTTAGAGCAAACTCTATTTCAAGAGTATATCTTGTTCATGCATCTAAACCCTTTAAAGACATACGTTAACAACCGCAACAAAACATGCATGGAGGTTATTCGACGTAAAACCTTAATCGAAACAAGTGCTTTTGCATTGATGTGTAAAAAAAAAAACCAAAAAAAAAACAAAACAAAACAAAAAAAAACAATAATAAAAAAAAAAATCACCTTTTGTTTCATGAAGACTTCTTTAAAACGTCGGTGATTGTAGGATGATGTGTGGACGTCCGGAATTCTGCCCAGATCTTCCACTTCGATGATTTTCTTGAAGCCCTTCCGGAAGAGCCAGTTTTCCCACCAGAACACCACTTCGGACAGCAGGGAGGAGTACTTGGCCAGGTAATTCATGTCTTTCTTCTTCAGATCCGGGTGGATAGCGTCTACATCTTGGCCGCAGGAGGAGTAGGTTTTCTATGAAAACAAACAAAGAAAGATAAAAACAAACAAACAAACAAACAAACAAGACGTTTATCATTGACCAGTTGACCAGCAGGTCAATCTCTGAATAAATGATTTAGGAAAGCGCCAGCACAGGAGACACTTCTTCAAAACATTAATATTAATATAGAAGGTCTTCTTTATCCAGGGTAGCCTCTTCAGTGTTGCCACTGCTCTACCAGAGAGCCCTGCCGTTATTATTACCCTGTATGGCGTTGCCAGGTACCCATTTATACACCTGGGTCGAGAGGGACATTGTGGGTAAAACATCTTGTCCAATCAATGACTTTTCCGTTTCCTTCTTTCCTCTAGCCGGTGATTGACAAATCGTCATTCATAGACGTAAATACATACCAATTTGTTCAGTGTTTTGAGGAATAGCCATGACAAAAATCATGGGCATACATCCCATCCATGTGTGTATGTTCATTATTTTTATCATCGCTATTACCAAAAACGATGAAGAAATCAATGCGTACTTACGTCGACGAAGGGCAATTAGTCGATTGGTTGCAATAAAAAGACATTTCTTGTATCACTCAAGGTATGCTTCCGACCAATTTACGATTATAACAACTAAATACATTTCTCATTTCCAAGCAAACATACTTTCTTCCCCCCCCCCCCCCGGAAAAAAAAATGTATAAGGTCTACTTTTGAAAAGACATCTTGGAATCGCATTTGCCTCTGTAACTGCGAAAGATATCGTTTCGTACTCCCCCTCCCCCCACAAAAAAAATAAAAATTTACAAAACTCTTATAACTTTCCTTACTATTAGGATATAATTCATCTGTTCAAATGTTCAACAGCGTGTGGGCCATTGCTCACCATTTACTACAGCTAACTAGATAATGAAGCTGTGACTAACCGTTAGAAAGAATATTTCAGTGATGAACATGATACTATACAAGACGAGAAGCGCAATTGTGATGCTGAATCGAGCGATCTGAAAGTCGTTCATTCCTGTGGCGATGAAATGACGAATACGATAGGCCATTGTGACTAGAGATGCTATCCAGAAGGCGAGGAGGGGCCAAGCCATCAGCTTCCGGCGCCATAGCTCGAGCCAGTGGTAGTAACCTATGGACATTATGCCCGAGATGAGAAGTGCGGTGCCGCTGAGGTACAGGTGGGGCCGCGGCTGGCTCCCACCTCGCCGGTATGACTCCTCACTCAAAATACCCTCGCCGACTGCCGCCAAGCCGACGGCGACGATGGCCAGACTGGTCAGCCATCGCACCACGTGTCCAGGGTACCGGAGCAAGATCTTCCGCACGGGCCTGTTGATGGCACAGCAACAGAGCAGGATGAGGGTGGCACAGACGGTGAAGACGACGGGCGGTGCACAGATGATGGCGTCTATCACGCACTCATTCTCAATCCTCGACAGATTGGCGTCCGTCGAGTTCACCCCACAAAACCACTCCATAGGCAAAGTCCACCTCTCCTCCTTCTTCCGCTATCTCATATTCTGGAAAAGAATATAAGACGGACACTCTAAGTTACTTACCTCTGCTTGTTCAGGTGATAGACCGTTTTCGTAATGTATTCAAATTTATGGACGTGTAATTCCCGGGAACATACAGATTAGCTATTCAATTGACCTGCACTTCTTCAATGAAATTAAATTGCTGGAATCCAGTTTGCATATATTACTTGTTGTTATGTCGGACAAGCCTCGGACAAGCTTTCATGTTGTCAAGAATGACTTTTGTTGAAAAGGTAGGTCTATGCATAAAATTTGACTATGTTACGAAGACTACCTATACAGGAAACATCTATGGTCTGGTGCTATATTCCATGAGGCCGAAGGGCGCAACGATTTTATCATATAATAGCGTGAAGACGAGACACTCGCTAGATCTAGATCAAGATCCTAGATGAATATTCTGTATTTGCCAATTTCCGATGAATCTTCGACGTTTAAATTGCCAGCTTGAACGGTCTTGGATGTGTTCACAAGATTGATCAACGCATAAAAGTGTGCGTAATGATGCACATCAATATGAATACGAATAGCGAAATACGGAGTACAACGGGGGCAATGACATCATTCATGTAATATGAGCTACTAGTATATTGCGTGGTTAATTGACCAATCAGATTACAGAATTCACCATCAATGAATGATAAATGTTGTTAACTATACAATAAATAAAACCGCATTTATAAAACCGCACATTGTATTTTGTCTTTGCCTGTTTGCCAACTGGTAGGTTCGCACATGGGTAAGCACTTCGAATATTATGCATAAACAGGATGGCAGGTTATTTGGGATTTCTTCACACCTATCACCGTTTGAAGCATCCCGCCCCCCCCCCAAAAAAAAAAAAAAAAAAAATCTAAAACGGCCGATTCAAAAAGAAAAAAAAAATGACGAGCCAGGGTGTTTCACTTACGACGTCACGCTGTAGCTCGTCATAGTATGATAAGAAAGAGAACACAGAAAAAAAAAAGAGAATCAGGGTCTGGAAGAATGAAGGTGTCCTTCTGTGCAACGTATAAGAATACCGTGAACTGATTAGAAAGAAAATCAAACGCAGAAGTGCTAGAGATGGTATCGGCGGAACAAGCGCTGCTCTCGGTCGTCATGCAGGAAACAACGGATGCATTTTGGGGTCAATTCGAGCGAAAAAGGCAAAACACTTATAGTCCTGACTGGGTAAACGGAAAGAAGAAAGATCACGCGGCCGACTACGACTCCCTTTCCTTTCCACAATGGCTGGGATAGCTGGTGAGAGAGCATCTACCTTGCTGCACTCGTGTGACGATAGAGGGAGCTGGAGAAGGCTTACTGCATCAGCGATCGCCAAAGGAGCAGTGACGTCACGGCAGAGCAGACGACCATTAAGCGGTGCTCAAAATAGATATGACGGAAAATGGAAGCAATGCTATTGATATTCATAATGTTATTATCAAAGACATAAACTGGTCATAATAACGCTATTCAGTGTGTGTCATGGCGAGTTACAACGACTACATAATACATCCTTGGAGCACTGCGGCCCATTCAGCCATAACCTGATCACGTATAATAGCAGGGAGGTGCTCTTCTCACCGCCTAGTGGGGTGTTTCATAAAGCTGTTCGTAAAGTTACGAACGACTTACGAGCGACTGGTGATCAGTTCTTGTGCTGAATTATGGAAATTCTGATAAGTACAGCATATCGGAACTGATCACCAGTCGCTCGTAAGTAGTTCGTAACTTTACGAACAACTTTATGAAACAGGGCCCTGGTATACTAGCTCCCTGGTGTACTGGAAAATGCCTTGTGACATTGGTTTACTAGCGCCACGTCTTATTCGAGACTGTAACGTCTGTAGGCAAGGGGCACGTGTAGGTTATAGGCAAAATATTCACAACTGAAAGACACCCGCCTTAAAAATCAAAGTAATGACGACAACAAGAACAACAGTGAAAACGCTAGAGATTCGTGCCTCTCGTTCAGCATTCACCAAACATTTTTTATACTCGCGGCCACGCTGTCTCAGGGAGAGATCAGTGCGTGGACTCCTTGCCTGTTCGTTCCTCCCAACCCCCCCCCCCCCCATAGTCTCAAACAAGTCGCCCGAGGCGTGACGGAGGGCTAAGGTGAGCCAGCGCGAAAGCGAATGGAAGCAAACCCGCCTAAATTTGTGATATTGTATTTAAAAAGGACCACAGTAATGATTACATAACATGAAGCCATGCGATACTCCAAAGCCGTACCTCTTTAAGTCATCCCCGACACACGTACACATGCAAATGCTACGGGCCTACGCACTCAACTCCCTGCTCAACTCAAGCAAATTCCCCGTTTTGCGCTCGTTCATGTCGTTTGAGAAAACCGATACATAACACTTTAGAACATGCATTATACACTGAATGGCATATCTTCATAACGACTGACGTTAGGCCTTTGAGAGGGAAACATATAAAAAGCAATACAATGCTCACATCAACAACGGTATAAACGCAGTTTACGTGAAGGATGACAGAATTCACACGAAGCATTATTCCCCAAATGGACAACCAATGGTTGATTCAGTCATTTAAAGCAACATGCACGTGTCGTATACTCTACGTTAACCTTTAACTTAAACTAACTAACCCGTAATCACTAGCGTAAATCACTCCATGAGCTCCCGCCCACGCATGTACATACTGTACCTATACTTGGTGTGTTTAAAGGAATACTTCATGCTACTTTTCAGGTAACTTTTATTTGTAAAGAAATGCTACCACCACAAAAGTGACAGTCCATCATAATCAACCTCACCATTTTTTTTTAAACGCGGAAATTAAACTTCCGCATAAGATATCGGTTAAATAATGTATATTATATGCATATACTTATTATGATATATTGCACATACATCTGTAAGATGCAAATTAGACGAGATGACGTCATTATTTTTAAATCGTGCCATTGATTACGTAGACTGAACCACGTAGATTGGAGAGCTTGCAAGTAGCTTTATACATGAATGTAATACCAATGATTTGTTAACAATCTCCTTTTCTCACAATAACATTGCTTGAAGTGTGGTATATCACTCAGGAAAGATTTGATGAGAAGGATATGAAGTATTTCTTTTGTAAGTTGATCCCCCCCCCCCCAAAAAAAAGGCCAAGTTTTCTGCGCGTGCCAACCTAGAGACTTGTCAGGCCAGATTATCATCACTCAAAGATCATGGAATCTTAACCATACAGGGGTGACGTCTTCGTGAAATATCCACAATATCGCAGCTCCTTATATACCTTCTACCACATTTTTATCAAAATTTCACCATTCTATTTGATTGTTGTGAATTAATTTGCGTCCACTCGAATATGGAGCCACTTGCGATATAGCATTGCTGAATATAGTGCAAGCAACATGACACTAATTATAACAGTCCAAAGATTTATCTCTTCTCTCGGAGGAAAGATTTTAATTTCTGCAGCCCCATCCCCGTCTGCCCGTGGAATGCTCTTCCACTGAGGACCCGCTTGGCAGACTGCACAGAAACAATTCAAAGGAATCTGAAGTCATACATGTTTGCATCTTGTTTGGGTTATATATATATGTTTGCTATATCTGTTTATAGCATGTTTCTATCTCTCTCTTAAACTTATCGTTTTAAAATTGTACAACTGTACATTCCTCGCTCTAATATGTCCCTCTCCAACTCATAGGAGGTCAGTATAGTTCTATCGACGGCGCATTTCAAAATACTCTTTTTTTTTCTCTCTCTCTCTCTCTCTGTTTATCATCATACACATACATAATTTATGTTTTAATTCAAACGGAGTACCGCTTATTTCAGATTAAAAAAAAATTGTTTCTTGGTGTGTGACTTGATGCGGTTTTAGTGCAGTTGGGCAAGCTGTACAACTGCGCCTTAATTTGACGAATAAATAATCAACACCGATCGAATTAGTTATTACGTCACCCATAAGCAAACATTCTGTCTGCTTGTGCGAGTGTTACACCCTTGAAGATATCGTAAGTGGACATGCAACACTGGGACTTACAAACTTGTTAAATTTTCTGTCACTATCAGGATATCTACAAATACCAAGGAGATATCACGCATACCTCAATGACGTATACAAATGCCATCATGCTCATAAATCATGGTTTATTCGAACACTATACTGTCAATGAGACACAATGGGTATGGTAAATCCGGTCGCTCACAGATCTTTACTTTTTGAAGCACTTTTAAAGCGTCCATTTCCCATTTTTATTTTGTAAAGCTTCAACTGAACACAGTATTAGGTACTCTGATGACACGAACTAAGGACTATGAACTTCAGATAATTATTTCAAACTTGAAACATTGTTTAAATTGTGGTACGACTGAGTGATTGGGCGTGGAGAGGAACTGACTTTTGCTTCAATGCAGGCTTCAATCGAGGAAAACGTTTTGTCCTGTGTTGCCTATAATTGTGAAGCCACAGTACTAATTTGCAATTTTCCTAATTTGGCATTCGTTTGGTAACTAATGAGACAATTTAGTAGAACATGATGGCTATAATATACCTGCATCTTTTTTTCTTTTTTTTTGTAATTTGTAATGACTCAACTGGTGACTCTTGATGAGGCAATTTAATCATAGTCGGACAGGTATGCCTCATTGATCATAAGTCGTATTACGTTTGATATTGAAAATGCTGATAATGGTGGTAATAATAATACAAACAAAATGATATATCCTCATCGTTTACCAAGGGTACGAGCTACTTCCGTGTTATGACTTGCTAGCTGAAATTAATGTCTTCGAAGAAGAAGAACAAGAAGAAAGAAAACCGAGGGCAATTCTATACAATGACGAGTCCCCAAAGAAAATTTTTAGACTCATTAAAGTGCTGAAAATACTGACGTAGGCAATACGAACCACCGCCAAAGTAATCTTAAAGACTATTGAAAACTAGATAATGTACTGATTTAGGTGAGATGTGTCAAGTTCTCTTAATCCACAGCTTGAATATCGCACTACATTACAGAACATGACTTGTGTTATATTTGCGTTTGCTATTCTTTTTTTTTTTTTTTGCCTTCAGACGTTGTGCTCGCAGAATCGGGATTGTGTGTAATAGGCCTAATGTTACGTATTAATAATTCTATTTAGTTTACATCGAATGACAGCTAAAAATATGACCAAAAGTATAAGAAAAACAAAAGAAATCGAGACAAACAAGAACACAGACACTTGCTATTATCGAAGCCAGTAGCGTATCTAGGGAAAACGGCGCCCAGGGCAAGCGCGAAAATTGCGCCCCTAATTTCTGAAAAAGTGTTCAATCCCATCATCCCGGTAGGGACTTTAAAAAAGAGTGCACATGATATGCTTTTTCAAGCATTAAAAGGGTTCTTTTGAGGTTGATTCAAATGTAATAAATTTTGATGAATTTTGGCGAGCGAGCGCAGCGAGCGAGCCGAAAATGTTTGTATTTCAGTTTACAAAACATGGAATTCTTGTCATTTTTGGCTATTAAATCTTCGAATTACAATTCTAATGAATACATAGTGACGGCCTTATATAACTATAACGATTTATACCAACAGTGTTCAATCCCAATCCCGTCCCGGTAAGGGACATAAAAAAAGTCCACATGATATTATTATGTTTTTTCAAGCACTTAAAATGGGTCTTTTGAGAGTGATTTAAATGTAATAAACTTTGATAAATTTTGGCGAGCGAGCCGAAAATATTTGTATTTCAACTTACAAATAAACGTGGAATTCTTGTCATTTTTAGTTATTAAATCTTCGAATTACAATTCTAATCAAGATATAGTGACGGCCTTGTAGATAACGATTTATACCAACAGTGTTCAACCCCAATCCCATCCCGGTAGGGACTTAAAAAAAAAGTCCACATAATATGCTTTTTCAAGCACTTAAAAGGGGTCTTTTGAGGGTGATTTAAATGTAATAAATCTTGATAAACGAAAATGTTTGTATTTCAGCTTACAAAACATGGAATTCTTGTCAATTTTTGGTTATTAAATCTTACAATTCTAATCAAGTTATAGTGACGGCCTTATAGATAACGATTTATACCAACAAACTGAGGACTTGAAAAAATACTCTAAATTAGTACAAGCGAGTGAGCCGAAATTTGTATATTTCCGCGTCATCATTACGTTTTGTTCTTATCACTTTTTTTATTTGATAAATTTTGGCGAGCGAGCGCAGCGAGCGGGCCGAAAATTTTTATATTTCAGCTTACATAACACGGAATTCATGTTTTGTTTTCATCTTGTTTGATTCGGTTTTCACCCCCACCCCCCCCCCCCCCCCTCCCCCGTCCGGGCGAGGTGTTTTTTTTTTTTTCCTTCTTCTTCTTCTTCGTCGTTTTTCCCCCTTTCTTTTTTTCGTTTTTTTGTTTTTGTTTTTGGCGCCCCAAGGAGTGGCGCCCGGGGCACGTGCCCCCCTTGTCCCCCTATATACGCCACTGATCGAAGCAGTAACAATGTTCACCTTAACAACACCCCACTTGAGTAAAAATGTTGTCCTTCGCATCCCGTTTTGTCTGATTTACTGGTAATATTCATGCACTGTGTTGCAATTCATAATTCTCTCGATATACAGCTACAAAACTGGCTGTCGAACTCGGAGCTCAGGTTGTATTCCTGGCAGTAAAATTCACATAATTAAGTATATACATAAAATCAATGGACTTACCCCCTGTTTTACGTGTTTATTGAAGTGTCATACTGCCGAAGTGGTCGATGTTCCACATCAAGAGATGGTATGTCCCTTAAAAAAAAAGCAATCTCATGCAGTGCAACCGAGCATGCATTCGTACCGCGTGGCAAATTCGCTTGAATTCTACCGGAGACAGCTCGGGCTCGCTGTGTCAAGACTATCAAGTAAACACATCAAAGATGATGATGAAGATTACATTGATCTCTATGTTCAAAACTCCGTTGCTTTAAACATTAAACATTCAGCTAATGCCTCGTAATTCCAAGTTAAAACAATGTCAACGTGTGGGATGAGATGAGTGTCACTGTACAGTGAGCCCTACACGTATGAAAGACACGCAAACGTGTGTCAGCAAAAAACTTAAGGGATACACTGCGCTGGCAGATTAACCGACTTTGTTTGCAGTTGGGTTTACCCCCACTCAAACCAAGGATGTAGGCCCTACTAGGTTCGCCTATTATAGTACCTTCTTGTTAAAACAAGACTGCATACCATGTATTCACATGTTTTGTGGCACTGGCCTTACTGGTGAGAACACTGAATTCCAACACCTCATTCCCTCGTTATGTATTTTACTATCTAACTTTGAGCATGGGGAAAGAGGGAGAAGTAGGTCTATAATTATGGAAGGGGGGGGGGGGAGAGGGAGAGAGAGGGATGGGGTTGGGGACAGCTAGGCCTATTGATATAGGGAAAGAGGAAAATAGTGCATGTTTGCAGCACAGACCAGCAGCATTTTTATTCTCGGACTTGACAAAAGAAGACGATAGGGTTATTTGCATCACAAAGATGTTCTCTCGTCTCAAGGTAATTTGTGATCTGTATTTTCGTCCAGGTTAAAAGGGAAAAACAAAAGATGACAAAAACTACAACAACGGTGCTATCGTGAGCTGTTCTGCATGGAAGTCTGACCACGGGACTTACAGAGTGTAAAGTGGGGTGAAACGAAACACCTTGACTTACAATAACTTTGCGGGTAACTGTGCGATGATTGCACATGGTATAGTAACAAGAAGGCTTGCCAAAGTTTCATTAAATAAGAACCTTGAAATCTAAAATCCATGTCACATCTTTCCGGGCGAGCCTTGCGTGTGACTTGCGAAGAACATTATTTTTATTACCCGGAGGTTCCCGCAGATGACCCGCACATGACAGTACCTTACCTAGCACGTATCTCACCCGTAGTCGCCCGGAGGTGGGCACGCAAATCTTTTTACCCGCATCCATGTTTAGGCCCTGTCATACCTTTCCGAGCAAGCTACGCGGGGTGGTTGCATGTGGGGATTTTCCAGCATACCGGACAATTTCTGAGTGCGGACAAGGATTTAGGCGAGTCAGTGCATGTGTCTTACTTGCTGGACGCGTTCTACTTAAGTTCTACTTGCGGGCATTCTGCGTGACCTGCGTGCCAGGCGCGTCGGGACTGACAACTCAGTGAAGGAATTCCTCTGAATGAATGGCAGAAGTCCCACAGAATGTCATTATCTTGGCCTCATACGGGGACTGCGAAGTACCTGCGTGGGAGTTGCCTGCGAGGTGCTGCCGCTAAGGGCCTTCTACTGGCGTTCTGCGTGGGCCTCTGTGGGCAATCCCCGCGACTCATCCGGAAAAAAGTTTTGGTCATGCTAACAACTTTGCTGCGGGTAAATCGGACTTGCGTGCGTGCGCACCTCCGGGCAACTACGGGAGAGATACGCGCTAGGTACTATCAGGTGCGGACCAACTGCGGAGAGATCCGGGTAGCAATTTTGTTTTCCCGCAGGTCAACCTGTAAAATTTCCCTAGATACGGCATGACAAGCAAGGCCTTGAGCATGCTCAAAACTTGTTCCGAGTGAGTCGCGGGGGTTCGCCCGCAGAGGTACACGCAGAATACCAGTAGGAAACCCTTACCGGCAGCACCTCGCAGACAACTCCAACGCAGGTACTTCGCAGTACCCGTAAGTCTCTCGTAACAGAAACGGATCGGTTTCAAAGCTCTCACGCAGGTCACACGGAATACACGCAAGTAGAAGGTAAGTAGCACACTTCTAGCAGGTAAGACACAAGTGCGAAACTCGCAAACATTTTTGTCCGCCCGCAGAAAATTCTCCTGCGTGCTGGAAAATCCCTACTCGCAACAAGCCCGGGTAGCTTGCCAGGAAAGGTGTGACACGGCATTTTTTTTTTCTTTCTTTCTTTTTCTTTTTTTCTACAGATGCTCTAAAATGGTATTCAAAATGTAGGCAAGACTAATCACGTTTAGGCTACGGTCACAAGCCCCAAAATCATTCTGCTCGGCGACCGGTCGGCGAGTTTTTAGCCAAAACCGGTCGGACAACGACCAGTGACCGACCAGGCGCCGCTGATTTTTAGATCATCGGTCGGTCGCCGCTGAAGTTTTAACGCGGAGTTAAAATTTCAGCGGCGACCGACCAGTTTTCACTCGCTGCCCAAAATACGCTCGGTGTCCGAGCAGGAACCGCCCAGGCACTAACCTAACCGAGCGGTCGCTGCCGAGCGATTTAGGGAACAAAAATGATAGAGACAAAAATGACAACAGCACAGAAGAAAACCAAGAGAATAGATCGAGCGGTCGCCGTCGAGCGATTTCTGGACTAAAATGTTCAGATAAAAATGACAGAGGCACTGAAGGAAATCAGGGCCTAGATGGAGAAGATAATCTAGCGCAATGTGAAAGAAGCAGGGGGAGGGATAAGAGGCAAGGAAACCCCACCAACATCTTAGCATCTCAACATCTCGGCAACTAACATGAGGGACATTGAAGACAGAGGCAACCACTTCGGGGCAAAAGAGATGAAAACTAAAAGTTAGTGTCGATATGTCGACGTAGTAAAATATGGTTTGGTTACCTCATTATTCATTAAATGCCTATTGATTGAAGAAGAAATGAATAACAAGAGATGGGGGAAATTAAAATATGAAATTAAATAGGAATAGAAAAATACTGTAAAATATAGAAGCAAAAAAAGATATTTTGGAAAATTCTAATCTATTCTAATCTATTCTAATCTTTGTTCCATCTTGGATATTGCTCCCTTTTGTTTCATTTCCTAATTTCTAGTTATCTGTGGTATCACGTAGCTGAGTTTTGTTAGTTGATAATTTAACTCTTAGATCTTTTGCCTCGAGTTTTCTCTTAATTGATTAATTAATTAACACATCACAAATCACACAGGTACATTAATAAATACAGGTAGCTCGTGAGAAATTTCCGGCAGAGACCGGCGGGTGGCCGTCGGTACGACTACGGGTCACCGGTAGATGACCTATCGATCACCCGTCGGTCGCTGAGCGATTTCGTAAAAATCGGCCGGTGGCCGGTGGGAGATCGTCCAGTTGCCGATGGGGCATCGCTCGGTGACTGCTCGGACTCTGCTCGTTGCAGATCCTCATATTTCGCCAAAATTTTACTGAAATCGATCGGTGACCGACTAGTCCAGATACTGGACGATTTTAATCGTCCGCATTCCCCACACTAACACACGCATACACATGCATGCACCCACACAGTGCGCCCAACCTGATTGCGACACTCCACCAATTGGTACTCCCGAAAAAAAAATCAGGAGGGGTGATCTTGTGTAATACAGTGTACATACAGACACCATCAACGTACGTCACTGCATGTCAGTGTATAATGCTACGAATACAGTACAGGAAGTGGACTAGTGACCGACGGGAAATCGACAGGGCACTGCTCGGTCATCGCTAGGGTTTTACAGCCTGCTCAACATCTCCAAACACTGCTGAACCAAAATTTCAGCAGCGACCGAGCAGGCTACAAATCGGTCGGTCGCCGCTCTGAGTTGTGACCCTAGCCTATATGAAGTTAACTTGTGTCTATGTGTTGCCGGGTTGATTTAAATCCCCACAAAATATTTGTTTGCCTGTGTGTTCCATTACCCCTTTATAACAACACAAAGAAGCAAATGTGTGTGTGTGTGTGTGTGTGTGTGTGTGTGTGTGTGTGTGTGTGTGTTTTAATAATTAATTTTGTTTCTGAACTGCCCGGGCAAAACGAACTTATAGTGGTCCATTTTGCAATCCATGGCCTGTCTTTTAATAGCCGAAGCCTCGGGTAAACGGCCATATAAGCAGTATGTGATAAGAACAACAAATTTGGTTCCATTCAGATAATAAAGCATTTTGCTTGAGTTAGGTGGGTAGAAATATATGGTCGCTATGCTATAAGAACAATATCAAAGTCTTTAAAATGACGGGACTCAAAAAAGTTATCGGGTCTGTTTTACCCCACTTTCCCCTATATATGTACGCCTATATGACACAATAAGGACGTATAAGACGGCTCTCATCGTTGAATAAAATGTGATACTCGTAGTGGTCTTGTTATACAATCATCTCACATATTATGTCGAGAGTATACATAAAAATGAAGGAAATAAAGTTATTCGGATTAAGGGAGGGATCAAGGACGGGAAAGAAGTAATTACTAGTGGAAAAGAAAAGTTGATCACTAAATGTCTTGTGAAACGAGTGTTCAGGGTAACGATAAACCACAATAGATGTAATACGTTCTCACAGTTTATTCATACTAATCATATGACAGAATGAACCTCGCTTAAGGTCTCGCTAGAGAATGACACCTACATTAAGTACTGTATATGTATTACATTAGGAACCTTGACCGATCACTTCAGCATTGTGTCAACACATTTCTACCCTGTCCATCAACTTCCGTCAATTATATTCATCCCTTTGTAGATCGGAGGTATAAATACGCATGCATGGACGAAGATTTGACACTTGCATGCCCTGCAATCGACATCAATTTTTTTTTTCTTTTGTGGACAGGAATTTCGTTTTTCCTCTCTTTCCGCCTTATAGCTATTGATTATAAGACACACAATGCTAACTTCGATAAGTAGGAGCAGGGAGGTGAGGCTCACTCTCCCTGGAGCCACTTCTAGGAGCCACTTCGATCCAGGACCGACGCAACAGGGCGGGCCCCCATTTGTTTTTTTCAGAGAATATAGGGTAACACTATCTTGGTCCGTACTTATGTGCAGAAAATGTAGGGTCTGAGTTGTCTTTCTTTTCTATCTTTTTTTTTGTGACATTCGCTATTGGTTGAGAAGTAGCAGCGAAAAATATAAGGATCTTTTGTTGTTGTTTTTTGGACATGAGCCGAATTATTTCTTATCTTTATAGTTTTTCTTGTTTGTCAGCCTAATTTGGTATAAAGTGGATACATATATTGTGAAGACATTTTTTTTGGGGGGGGGGGGGAGGGGGAGGGGGCTTCTCAGGCGATTTTGGGAGAGATGTGACAGAAAAAAAAAATCTCCCCCTCCTTCCATCCTGAAAACGAATCGACGTCCATGTTCCCATGCAGTCGGCCCCCTCACTTTGAAAAAACGTAACGCTGCTCTTCTGCGATTTTCCTCTGGACAATTCACTGTGATGGAAGTAGGAGAAAGAGACACTCCCACGCCCTCTACATGTGCGACGGTTGACCCATGGAGTTACTCCATGGTTTGCTTTATAATGATAATAAATATGAAGATGATAATGATACGATGAATATTATTAATTATTACTATCAAAATGATATAATCATTATCTTCACTGTTATCTATTGATAATGATAACAAAGGGAATTTCAATTGCTCAGCTGCTATAATAACGTACCAAACTGCGCAATCTAAATGAACAGAACACTTACATTAATTCAAACTAAGAATCCTGATCTTAAACTCATTAACTGTAGCTGCTTGCCTCAACAGATGGA